>OW804098.1:36180853-36518353 GCA_942159475.1 Sthenelais limicola
TCGAGCCAAAAATACTGAAATATTTCGGGCCGGGGCTAGGGGAAAAGCACCCATAGGGAGTTCGGGCGAAATTGACAATATATCTTGATGATATTAATCTTTAAAAGTTTCGACGAAATTTGGTAAATCGGATTTTGTCAAAAGTTTCTGAAAATTTGAAGTTAGAAATGATGGAATTTGGGTGCAATTCACAATTTTTATAATGTTCCAAAAGTACAGGCAACAACATACAAATTTAGCAACAAGACAGCATGAAATCGGTTTTTTTACTAACATTCCTGAGAAGGGTCTACCGACCCAATTCGGGTCGACCATACAGCTGCCCTCATGTCATTTTTATCAGCCTTTTCCTCTGTCCAGTTCATATTCCCCTCATATCAATTGGTGTCAGATGTATAAGTTTGACTGCTGGTACATGATACTAGTCGCATTTTTTAATATGATATCTATCAGATAGATAGATCAGATCTACTTATAAACAGTTGAACTTTCTGAATTAATTGAAGTATGGGCTTTCAATCGTTTTTGGGGCATAAGTAATAGTATTCAATCGTTGTGGCGTTGGTCGAAAAAAAAAGTTGAAAGTTGGTCGAAAAAGTAAAGTAAAAAAAGTTTGAGTTAAAACGGAGGAAAATGATAACTTAAAGCAAGAGGTGAGAAGAGGGAAGGGGAGAAGAGGAGTAGGGGGAAGGATGAAGAAGGGAGAGGGTAGTCGTAAAAAAGTTGAAAGTTGGTCGAAAAAAAAGTCGAAAGTTGGTCGAAAAAAAAGTTGAAAGTTGGTCAAAAAAAAGTTGAAAGTTGCTTGAAAAAAACGTTGAAAGTTTTTTGAAAAAAAAAGTTGAAAGTTGGTCGGAAAAAAAAGTTGAAAGTTGGTCGGAAAAAAAAGTTGAAAGTTGGTCGAAAAAAAAGTTGAAAGTTGGTCGTAAAAAAAGTTGAAAGTTGGTCGTAAAAAAAGTTGAAAGTTGGTCGAAAAAAAAGTTGAAAGTTGGTAAAAAAAAAAAAAGTTGAAAGTTGGTCGAAAAAAAAGTTGGTCGTAAAAGTCGAAAGTTTTTTTGAAAAAAAAAGTTGAAAGTTGGTTGGAAAAAAAGTTGAAAGTTGGTCGGAAAAAAAAGTTGAAAGTTGGTTGAAAAAAAAGTTGAAAGTTGGTTGAAAAAAAAGTTGAAAGTTGGTCGAAAAAAAAGTTGGTCGTAAAAGTCAGTCGTTCGTAAAAAAAAAAAAGAAGTCTGTTGTAAAAACAAAAAAGTAGTAAGCTAGGCTAGGATAAATAGTTTGTAACTTTCTTTTAAAATTTAGAATTTTTTTTTTTTAAATTTACTTTTATTCAATTAACCTTTTTTAAATAACTTTTCAATTAGCCTGCCCTCTTGGCACATTTAGTTTGTACTTTTAGTTTACTCTTTCATGGCAGCTGTCATGCATGAAAGTTGTTAAGTCTGCAGTGACATATCTAACCTGTCCCGTCCTGGTGTTATCACATAACCAATTAGAAACGTGAACTGTCTTACATCACACAAGAGGTGCCGACTTCCAGACCACCAGAACAAAGCGTGCCGACTCCCAGACCACCAGCTTGTCTCCCCGAATAATAATACAGACGGAGGGGGTACTTACGGATAGGGCCGGGCGTGAAGTATAAGAGGTACAACATTGAGTAGAAGAGCTCATTTCCAGCGCACATCGCGAACAGGATTTTCTGTGAATAGAAAACAACCAATATACATATAGCCATTATTATTGGAATCAAACCACATCGGACAGGAAAGAATGTTAAAACAAAACTTAAATGTAAGAGATTATGTCATCTGGAATAGATCAATAGAGACTGAAGAAAGTGAATTAGCTTACCCTGTTGGTATAATAATGACGCAGGATTGGGTTACCGGACAGATCGATCTTCTTGTGACTCTCACTGCCTTTCATCAAGGAGCTGAAAGAATGAGCATATCAGGTATAAGACTTAATAAGGAATATTTACTGTTTCTCCTTAAAAGAAATGGCAGCCCTTTCAATTGAGAGAAAAAGAGAGGAGAGGGAGAGGGAGAGGGAGAGGGAGAGGGAGAGGGAGAGGGAGAGGGAGAGGGAGAGGGAGAGAGAGAGAGGGAGAGAGAGAGAGGGGAAGAGGGAGTGGGAGTGATTGGTTGTTTTATGCCGTTTTAACACCATACTTTTGTATATATTTGGTCATATCAGGGCGGGAGAGGACACACGCTAACGGGGTGAGATACCCGACTCTTTTCGATTATTACCAATGGTTCTTTTACATGCGTATAACCATAGGCAACTATAGACATCGAATTCATTAGTCCAATGAATGTCCTAAAATTGATTAATACTTTACCTGTGAAGGTGGAGCCAGTGGCTGGCAATGTCAATGGTCATGGACAGTTGGAACATGAACATCCAGGATGGGTAGAAGTAGCTCAGTGTCACCAATAGACACATGGTGGCGCAACGGTCTGTCAACTGATCCAACATGGCTCCAAATTTAGAACCTAAGGGAATACATACAACAGAAGCACTAAGTCATAGCAAAAGGAACGATTTTTTCTCATTCAAATACCATACACAATAACTGTATTCATCTCCATAAAGAGTAAATACGAGTAAATACAACCAAACCAAATTATGTTTGTTGAACCATTTGCAAAGATACCTTTTCTATAATATCGTTGTTGTTGTTGCTGTCGACCGGATCGTGCTGCTTAAGTTACTAATTACGAATTCAGTAGAAAGATATTGAACTTTTTTCGACTTCTTTTATTTCCCTTATATGGCCTCAATAGGTTTTCTATAATATGTTCTATAAAACCCACCCCCGGCACAACGCCGGGGGTGGGTTTTGAATTACTCTATATATCTTAAATGGTATCTGTGATTCATCACATATTTAAACGTTGCTTGTCGAATGCTTCTGGCATATTTCATTATTTTCCTCAATGTTAAATGTGCATTTAGCTTGGACTGCGAATCGATGCTTAATGTTTAGCTGAAATGGAATTGTTAATACAAACAACATTATCAATATGGGTGGGATGGCAGGTGAATCGCTGTCATCCTTACAAAGGTTTGGAATTGCTTTAAATTATAGGGAAACGATAGTGTAAAATATGTTGAAAGAAGTAAAACAATTAAGTTGAGTGTCAATTATAAACGTAACTAGTATCTATGGTTGTAATTTTTTTGTCGGCGAATGACATGCATCACATCATGTGAAATTTTGGCGAATAAACAATTTAAAAAAATATATATATGTTGCTATACTAGCGGCTCATTCTAACCTGAGGGGATATATACAACAGGAGCACTAAGTCATAGTAGGCCAGGAGGTATATACTAAAACTCCCTGGTGTGAAGGCTAGACGTTCCTCTAGTTGGTCTTCTATTGTATTATTTATATCCGAATTTCGCAGATACAAGTTGACTGAGTTTAATTCAGTCGAATACCACACACAAGAACTCTATTTATCTCCGTAAAAACACAGGATCAGCCTTGGAGTAAAGAGAGCCAAACAACTCCCCCAATTCATTATATTCATTTCTATACGATTGGTCCATGCTGTCTGTCACTCCAGGGGCACACATGCATAGGTTGTCTTGGGGACAATTGGAACAGAACAAGCGAAGCGCATAATAAGCAATTATACGTAAGCTGATTCCAAATCAAGGTTAAGCCCTGGGGTAGCCTGCAGGTGATGACCTTGAGGCGAGTACGTAGATTGCCATGGTAACCAGGTCTCATTATAGATCTCTACCTGAGCTGGTCACCTGACTAAAGGCTAGGATTAACAGCTTTCTGGTTTGGTAACCACAAATTACCATCCAAATATAGGTGCATGTCGAAATCAATCAAATGATTGAGATTACTGTCTAGATCTGATATTGAGTATCACTTGACCCATTCCATAATCTGTTCATTAATTAGGAAGGGAAGATGGCTACGGACATAACGTCATAGTAGGAATCTAGAGACGTCTTGTCCTATATTTCAGAAAGATTTATTTCAAATGAGGAAGCAATTTTGCTAAAATATGACTGGGCAAATCTATAAGCATGATCAAAAGAGGAACATTTCTTAAAATTTATCCTTTTTTTTCATGATTACGGCTATTAGAAACCTTCGCCCGCTTTCACTGATTTAATCAGTGCAATGTATTATTCATTTAGACATTCTAGATGGAAACCTTGCCATTTAGGGTATTCACAAACATTTATGTATACTGATTTTGAGCGGATGCAACACCTTCGTTCAAATCATTTATTTATACGGAGTCACTAATAAAAAACCCCATTATAATTTCTCATCTCCAGACACAATTATTCATACATTGCCATTGATTAATCCAAGTATTCGGGTCGAATTACACATTTTGTAATATTCAGGGAAGACACTAGATACCCGTCGTGAATGGAGAGACTTACTTTGATTAAGCATACGGGCGGCATGGCCGTCCAAAGCATCGAGGAATCCGCTGAGTAGATAACACCATGTGGCAATCACATAGTCAGTGGGCATATAGTAGAATGAGATGAGTGCCAGTACGATCCGGCCATACCCTGAAACATGAGTCCATAGTACAGTCAATCAAAGTCAGTTTAATGGAAATTATATATTATATATATAATAGATTTGTATTTCCTTAGCAGATTTACATAGTTCTTCCAAGCGTAACAACAACTTTAAAATAACATGATATGAAAACAGATATTATAACGGGGCATGGATCTTCATAAGATTATGAATGATGATATGTAGTGTAGCTTAGTGGTAGTTCTTTATTCTATACGTCCCCGAGTTCAAGGTAAGAAGTCAATTGATACTGTTGTTATTCTTTGGGGGTGTTTTTTTGATAGAAAATGTAATATTTTGGTGGCTATATTGCAAAATTAGTATACACCACACTATTGTATACATTGGTCTACCGATCAAAGTGCGGGATGCATTTCAAGGAAACACGATAAGATGGTATGATATGAGACGATATAATATAAACAGTAGGAGTTTGGACGACTTCAAGTTACAGCTTATCATGGTTTTGATTCTAATCCTTTTAATTCCATTCTAACCCTTTCAACGCTTTTGGACCAGAATTTTGGTGAATCACCGATTTAACCTTAGATAAGATTTACGAAATATTACTAAATAATATAATTTTCCAAAATCCGTGATCATTACACAAAAGGGGCTATTCAATATTGAGTAAAAATTCGCGACCCTCATTACGTTACCTCGAAGGCAGACAAATCTAATTGTTCCTGGTTTTTCGTTCATAAAATAAGATATACATCGTTTATTAAACATCTATATGTCAGGAAACGGGAGTTTCTCACCTAACATAAAAGCTACCATTTATCCCCTTCTTTTTTAAAAAAAAGATTAACTGCATAAATAGTCATGCCCTGGACACGCACCAATTCCAACCTGCATAATTGTCGATGGAATATGTTACATGGTTTTTGCACCGCATACCACACCTTTGACACATTTTCTATTTACAGACACAGCTAAGTCTGGGAGGCATATTCCTGAATCAGGTCTTCTCGACTTGATACATTCTTAGACTACAGATGAGAAAGTTGGGTGGGAAATGAGAGCAATTTCTGTCATGGCATATTCTAGATAAGTGTAACAAAGCTTTTGTCGATGAACTTATCTGGAATTTAAGTAAAGTAAAAGAGCAAGCACACGGTAGTCAAAGTATCATAATGTATTTTTTATTAAATGGCTGTAACAATAAAAGCTTTTAAATAGACGACCATGGTGTGCCACCGGTCACGGTCCAAAGGCAATGAGGTCGTCAGGTCCCAGAAGAGTCATACTTGTGTATTCCCCCATCAGAAATGATGCATTTGTCATAGGACTGACAACAATCACCGGGATGACAGTGGGGTCGTGTTCTGACAAGGTAAAAAGCACCCATAGGATAATTTCCCCTCCGAGAATTTTTTGTTGAATATCCAACCTCAAAGTTTGATAAATCAAATTTTGTGATTTTTCTTTTTGAGAATTTGAGAATTCCTGGACAATTTTCCGTTAAAAATGGGTGAATTTTGGGAAATGCTACATTTTTTTTGAGTTTTCAAAATAACTGATTTCCGTTCCGAACTGAGCACCGAACCGAGCAAATTACTAAATTTTAGATGTCCTTACTCCTAAAGAGTTGCAGATAATCAAACTGTGAACTTTCCAAGGGAATGCTACCATGAGTAGGTTACAGTGCGAAAGCAATTATTGCATAGATTCTGTCGGTGTTAACGGGGATCAAGATCCTATTTATGTTTAAAGTAGCCTATAACCAGGACGTATCGGTTTGAATTATTTATGGGAGTTTCCGGTAACAGAATGGATTTTAGTCACAGGGAATACATCACCCATGCGTGCGGAGTCGTGAATAAAGATAATCTCGAAATGTCACTTCTCTAATGCCATTAGTAATGGGCCCCTAGCCTTATCAGATATGGACGAAAGGTAGAGGAGTAGCCTATCCATCTCTAGGCCTACTGTCCCAGGCATCATGGGTGGAAGGTCTGGTTATACTGGCTGGCTAAGTGAAAGTGGTAGGTGAAACTGAAAGAGTCAGTCACACAAGAGCTATGTATATGTATAGCTCTGGTCACACACAGTGAAACACAAACCTAATGGACACAATTTCAGTACCGGTAACGTATTCTCATTTCCGAGGGCAGACACTTTCACTATATTTTTCAGATCATATCATAAATAGGCCTAGTAGGCTATAATAAATCATTTTAATAGGCTACTTAGAATAACTTAATTAGATATATAGGCCTACCGGTATTAGGCCTATATATAATCATCTTAGAGTAGGCTAATTTAATATTACTCTCACTACTTCTCACACGACGTAGCCTTCCACTAGAGATTCATGAATTAAGATAGCTAGGGTCATGATGATAACACACCCAAGTCCAGTCCCAGGCCTAGCCCTAGTCCTAGCATATGGGATATTGCTATTATCTCATCATATATTTAATGTCAGCAACTATGCCAGAGTTTTTCCTATTTTGCATCATTGCTTGTAGAAAAACATGTGTCGTTTGTCTGAAATAGCTACGTTAATTATTCTGTATCAAACTACGATTCGACGGTGGCTTAGTTTTGCATTGATGGGTCAGTATCAAAACAACATGGCCTGTTCAGAAACTGGCCTTGACCTTCCGCATCGAGCCGTTGGCGCGTACCTCGCCCACAAGAAAAAATAGAATTTCGTTTCACATAAATAGAAAAGATACCTACCAATGAGATTAGGAACGAAGAGATAGACGTTGTCGCCCATTTTCAGCTGTGGGTACCGCAATATTCCGGTCGTTTCAGTTTTCTTCCGTCTGATGGGAGCAGAGGTTTCAGATTGGCGGTGAAAGACGAATTTATAAAGAAGACATACGGAAAGACTCGTCATTCAGGAGAACGTGGCAGTCCTGCGAAGAGTCAGATGCTAAAAATAGCTCAGTGGCATGATGCCTTCCCAATATGGGATGAAATGGAAATGACTATATAGCAACGAGTACATATTTCTGTATAATTAAAATGAGATAAAGAAAATGTAATATTATAGTAATCTAATTCAGTGTCGTCGTTGTTCGTGATGATCCAATTTTTAATTTTAAATGACTCAGACTGCATAGGCCTAGCTATGGCTATGATATGGGAAATACCCCAAGAAACATCATTGTCATTAAATAGACCTACAACTACGGTATTATATTTATTATTGCTTTGGGTAATTGAGAATATATATAATTGGTCCGGCAAGTGAAAAGGCTTTAATATAGGCCTACGTATATATTTATTATATCAGGCCTAGCCTATATAAAACTAAAGTCAATAATTTATGATTCATGTGGAGACGAAAATAGAAACATAGAGGAAAAGCAGTGTTTGGAAGTGCTATGAACATGAACATGCTATGGCTTAATCTTGTTTTTGTATTACTTCGGTCGTCCAAGAGAAATCCCGCCTTTAAAAGAGATAATCTAGAAAGTTCTCACTGACGGGTAACTGACACACCACTGTTAGTTTACTGTGGGGGAGGGGCCGCGACATGCAGTATTGAACCACTGAACCATTCCACTTCGTTCATCACAATCCCTCTTTTACTGAAGGGGGCCAAACTAACGGACCAATCACGTGCCGTGGCTCCCTAACATGACAACAGATTTTCTTAATTATTCAAAATGGCTGAAAGTCAGGATGGACGAAAGCACAACTAAATGTGAAGAAAATGCTCGATATTCTTTTCTTTTAGGGTCTGCCCTCAGAAATGAGGATACCGAACAATTTCTTCAAATTTACGACGCTATCATACCGACTGAAATATCACCAGAACAGGTAAATTTTGAATGTTTTCGGACACCCAATATCGGTTATGGCTGGTGACTGTGTGCCTCGGCCGGTGTTGCTGTGCTGTCAAAAACCCTAACGCGCGGCTGTTTGTATTTTCTCTTGCACAGTTTCACTTTATTTCTGACTAATATTTTTCATTCTTTCATAACGTTAAGGTAATAACAGATATATTAACTGACTCTATATCTGCTTTCTAGCCGTCTGGGGCTCCCTAAAATATTCAATATTACCCATTATCTAGCGCACCTGCTTAGCCTTAGCCTTCTTGAAATGTACTGTAGAAATCAAATAGGGATCGAGAGCCAGTTTGTATGCGTGGCGTATCGGTATTTACAATTTCATTTCCCTAGGTCATCGACCTGATACTTTTCATTTTGCCGGCATACAGTATCACAAGTGTATGATAGATACACTTTTAAAGATTTATTGCTGATTCCCTTACCAGGGGTGGAGGAGGAAAGTGGTAAACTGAAGAGAGTGGGCTATGGGCTATGGCTTCCGTCTAAACCAAACCTTGTATTTTTGACATTGACACTTGAAATGACAGCACGCCTACCAGGTTTGTGACATGTCAAGACAGGGAGCTATTTGATATCAACCTTGCAACACAGGACATGCTCACATATATATACCTACTCTATTCAGAAAGATATATGTCGACATTACTTTAATACACAGAACTTTGCATTTCACCAACGTTGCAGTCACTGACACTGTCTATTATCCGATCGGATAAGTGGCAATCTAGTGCTACGGGTAGCTGTTTGTAGGTCACTCTTCCTTCATAATTTGATTTTGTTTACATTCGGCTTTAAGCTTATCTTCTTTATCTTGTCGGCTGAATATTTGTGAATTTGTATCTTTAAAATAATATTCCGTTTTGAATCTTTCGAATCGAGGAAACCCCAATAAACACAAATAGCTAGGGCCTGTAGGCCTAGACTAGATTTTTGTCTGCAGTGTAGGGCGAGGCTTTGATAGGAGAAATTTACTTGCAGATACTTTTTTTAGATTTTTGTTTTGATTAATATTGATCTTGACATGCGTTGCTTGGTAGATAGAGGTTATCGTCATTGGTTATTTATAATTTATTTCAAAACTTGTTCGAAATCAAGGCCATATAACCGACATATTGATACAGCTGATCATACTTTTCCTAGGGCAAAGGGTCTACTCAGCAAATGATTAGATTTAGGAGTTAATATTGGGATTTTTAGGGGTGGGATTACAGTTCAGTTATCGATAACGCTTATTGATGAAGGTCAGGTTGCTTGCAGTGCTCGCCCAGAGATAACGAGTCATTGCCATCACCGATGCAATAAATGATTCAACAAGATCAGGAGGTCTATCTGTTCCTCGATCATAACCATGTCAAGGGGACAAGGTTGAACATGAGTAGCACTCTGGAACATAGAGTATATACAATTAGCTCCACATTTTCCTTCTTATTGTTCTCGACATGTGTTATTTTTTTTTCTCTCACCAAGTTACTGTTACCGTTCTTTGAGAATTAGACTTATGGTTGGTTTCTGTTGCTGATGTTCCAGGTTCCTTGTTCAAGACTAACATTTTCCAAGAACCAGAGTCAAGTTTCCATCAAAATCTGTTCATTTGATTGAGCTGCCCGAACCCTCGTCAACTCTGAAATAAGGTATGTTCATCTCTGCTGTATCACAAGGACATTATACAGCTCATATCCCCATTCGTTATCACCCTGGTTGCAAAATCAATGTACCAGTTTTTATTCCAAAAGCTTAAACTGGCCTAGAAAGTCCGCCACCAAAAAAGACCCCCAACCATCGGCAGCTTGAAATCTGAGAGCGCCCTTTGGCTTTGAGGTGTCACAAACATATTGAGCATGAATGCTCTGAAGCTACTTCGTCGGAAGAGAAGGCAAAAGAAGGCTTTAAAAAGAGAGAAAAAAGAAAATGCATAGGTCAAAGGTTTAGGCTAAGCTCTTACTACCATTATAATATTATAAATATACTATAGGTATCCAGGACGCCTTGTGTGCCGTTGTGAACTAGATATCACCACCTCCTTATCACCAACTCGATTAGTAAATAGTATTGCACACATAACATTGTGTAGGGCAATAATCTGTTATCTCATTCACTACACAGACTAATCCTCGACAGTGTCCTTCACACTTATTTCCAGACCATGGAAATGTTTCCCAAACAGAATTCCCAACTTGTTAGCCCCTCCACTACTGGGTCGTTTTTTTTGTGAGTTTGTTTGATAAAGTACCAGTTAGTTCATTGAACCGAGGAGATCGTTTTTCGAGAAACTTGAGTTGTAGTGAAGTAGGTTTCGACAATCCAGGATGTTGTGATAACGAGTTTTTTTCCGGCTAAATTTTCACTAGATTGGTCTCGGATATTGCATCATTTGCATGGAATCCCATGCTGTCCTGTAATTTTTATAGCAATAAGATAATAAGCCTTTCTTAAATTAACCCTGGAGATTTGGTTGTGTCATGCTTTCATAAACATTCTAACATATTACCTTCACTAGCAATTTAACCGAAACATCTTTTAATTACCAACTTTTCTGTGCAGCTATTTTCATGTTGGCCCTGGGAACAATTAGGTGATTCGTAGTGTAAATGTCGACACGTTAAAAGGTGGTTCCTCAATTAATCTTACATTCACCCAGTGTACATGTGGTGGTTCAGAACCATGGAATGTTTTCATTATTATCCCAGGTACTTGAACTCTCCCTTCAATGATAGCATGATGGTCAAGTAGTCATGTGCTTTATGGTTACGTTTCCTTATCTATAACATGCCTCAGGGCTGATTTAGTGACGTCTGAACAGGACTATGAATGAATCCCTCAATCAATTTTATGTTACTAGATCTATAAATTGTAGACTTAACTTAAACTAATACTAAGTAGACAGATGCAGGTTTAATGGCACGCATCATCTAGGATACATCTCTGTTCTACAGGTTTTCGTCTGTAGCCGATTTCATTATCATTTAATGTTCACATATCAATTGATATAATGGAATAGAATAAACAACTGTCAGGTTCGACATTTACCATGTGTTTACAATAAATTAATTTGCAATAAAATGGGATCTAGATACACTTTTTCGATTAAGTCTCACGATTTAAGTATTTATCACCGTCACACAGTCAGGATTATTTAATCTTTTATGTTAGTATGTATGTTCTTTAATTCTATGCATTCGTATCCATTTCTTAATATCTGTTATATTCTTCACTTTTTTCTGGCAGGTTGATCGGATAAAAGAGGAAGCCAGGCGAATTGCAGATATTGAGGAGGGTGAATTTAATGGCCTGGTCTCTCAGGCCCGCCACTTCAGTGTAGCTGCCCCGGTAGTAGTTGGCCGCCACCACCAGCCTATGCCCTCCACTGGCACGACGAGCACGAGCACTCCGGGTGACGAGCTGCTGAAAGGTCGTGTCATGGACGATAAGGTGGCCCGGACTGGACTGCACCAGGTGAAACGTTCCCCCGGGGGTGGAGGAGGAGCCGGAGGAGCCTACACCACCGCCAACAACACCTGGAAGACAACTAATGCTTCTTCTACTGCTGCTGCTGGGGCTGGACACGACGGTGTGAACGACGTTGAGAACACCCTGGAGGACTACGATGACCACGGTGATTCTGGTGTGTTCAATGTCAGTAAAAATACAGTTGGAAGCGCTTCTGACTACACAGACCTCGATGAGCTCGGTGTCGCCTATTTTCCATCGGACAGCACTACTAACTCCTATCCCACCGAACAGATCCTGATGAACAAGGAGCTCCAGCGCAAGAACAATGCTGCATATGACGCTGAGCTCATAGCCGATGATTCTGACGCCGACGAGCCCAACAACTCAAGGGATGTGGAGGAACTGGTGGAGGTGATAACGGAGAAACCTCGTGACATCGAAATGAAACCTCTGGGCAATTATCACCCGGTGGAGCGCGACCACCACCACAAGAGCTTGTATGTGCAAATGGAGAATGAGAACACAAGGAGGAGGAATGACCTTCAGTTTGATGAGGTGTGTAGTGTGGGGTCATCGCACGACGACACCCCTGACGATGATGACCCCAACGTGCGACACTACACAACCCATGAACAGTTGTATGGTAAGGGCCAAGGGCGCTATACCCAGATGAGGCGAGAGTTCGAGGACGAGACTTATGGTGAGACTGGACAAGTGTACAAATCCGATGGTGTTTCAATACAGAGGGAGGTGCGACACAGGGGTGGTGGTTCTAAGTACAGCCAGCCATATTATGGAGACCCTCCTAACGTGGGCAAAATATTAGTCGATTCTTCTAGGTTAGTGGACTTGAGGGAGACCCCTGACGTTTGTGATACAATGCCACCAGGGAAGCGGATTGACTTTTCCCTCAATAGCAGAGACAGTGAGGGAAGCAATACAGATAATGCCGCCAAAAAGAAGAAAAAGAAAAAGAAAATTACCAAGGGTGAGCTTTTTTTTATTGGTATAACAGAGAACTGGGATGCAAGTCTTCAGTATTTGTGCTCAAGTCATTATTTTGTTGTAGAAAACTTCCAAATATTACCAAATCACTCCAAATTTCACCATTCATAACAGTAGTTGTAACACTAGGGTTGTATTTAGGCAAACGAAACTAACCAACATTTTTAAAAATTAAAATTCTGAAAATCATATTTTTGGGGACCTGATTAAATATTCTGTACAGATAATATGTAGGGGTTCAAAATAATAATTTAAAGAGTTCTCTCTTTTGTCGCGATCATTTTCAGTAATTAAATGTATCAAGCTTACACGACGTCATCTTTTCCATTACATTAAGAGATATTGTATCATCATTATCCCTTTCAAGATCCATCATGTAATATAATCGAATTTCAGTTGCCCAATTATATTATTATTTAATAATTTCTTAACATTTCCGAAACATATTGTATCGAGTCACATGTTGCCATTTTTCCTTTCATGTTGTTTGTGTTCATATTGATCAGGCTACGGTCACTGCCAAAGGAAAAAACACATTGGAAGTGTTTGATTTGGAGTGCTTCTGATTGCACTTAGTGAGAAAAAAACAATGTTCCCGGTTTTTTATAGCAACAATTTATAAGTTAACAATTAATGAGATGAATAATATCCGAGCAAAAATGAGTCATTTTTGGAATAAATAGTGATAGGTTAAATGACTGAAAACAACTTGCGAAGTGAAAAAAAAGATGTCCTATTATAATAACGGTAAAAAAAACATAGAAAGTAGGTATTTTATACAACATTGAACAAGGTCCTTTCTATGTAGATAGTTGTCGGGAAGATGGAATAATATGAATTAAAAAGCTTTGGGCGAGGGTTTATAATTCGATCGCTTTGAACTCGGGCGCTGGCCACTTTATATTAATGTCTGTGGGCTTTGGATGCACGCAGTGACGGGGATTTGGATGTAAGGGTTGGATACTATCTCCTCATATCTCCTTGCCTCAGCCCACCAGAAGCGATGTGTATGCCATTCCACTGTACTGAAGGGGTGGCCCTGGCCCTGCCAATGTATCACTGGGGCCAGACCTCTCTCCATGTCGCCCCATCTTTTTGTGCAGCGCTAGTTATAGTGCCATTGGCTTGGCTGGAGGCCAGACGTGCAGGCCTGATGGCTATATGTGAAGGCATGACTAGTCATCACCGAAGAGGCGGAGGAAAAGGAGGAGGGTATTAACATACTGTAATATTAGATAGATATAAAAGTTGGGAATGTAATGAACGGTACCATGGGTCTCGTGTTATGATATTCCTGGTTATCACTGATAAACTCGTCATTTTGCTCTGAAATGTTCAGATAACCAGCTAAATCCTTTTCCCACCAGTATTTGCTCTACATTACATCCATGCATCGTCCTAAAAAGTTTGATACGTTTGGAGGGTGGATAATGTGAAATATTGATTCCATGTGCAGACCTTTTCCCCTGATTGTGTCAATTGAGTGCCTGGCGATGTAGGCTATTTAAATACTTTTAATTGGGAATTTAAAGCCAGATCAGGGCTCGGAAAAAAACCTACCAACTTCGGCAGCCAAGATTTACTTCCGCAACATCATTTTTCACTTGCCCAAATTTATTTGCAGAATTATAAATGAAATCACACTGATCTGTATGTATCTTGTTTCATTGTATGTAGACATCACACCAGGGGTTTGAAATCGGCACCGTAGAGATTAGCACTTGCCCAATCGAGCAACTAACATTAAATTTTACTTGCCCAGAGACATTTTTTAGTTGCCCGGGCAACTGCAGATGCCGAGCCCTGCAGATGTAGATTATGTTACGAAAATTGGAAATTTCCTGAGCCCGATGCATTTTTTCCTTTCTGGAAATGCCCTGCATTAATTCGGTGGTGTGAGCCTGCAACTGTGTGTACCTTGAAGTTTTTACGAGACAGCACATTGAGGGTTTTGCTGATATAGGTGGGTGACAGACGGTGCTGGCTATCAACCACTCGCTGCCTGACATGTCCATTCTCGTTCCATGCTGTTCCAGTCTGAACCACTCAAAGTGGAGTGAAAAAATAGCTAACCCATAAAGGCACGCCTGCTTGATAACTGTCGGTGTCGATCTTTTAAATAAAAACCTTTCTTGCTTTTATTGCAAATTTAATACACATGTCTACTCTTGGAAGCTGTGGGAATGTTGGTTAGAAGTTGCAGTCTTCTGTTGAATGATAATAATATACTCATGTTTCTGTATGCAACGTATGGTGTACTATTTATAGGAAAGCTGTTTGATAACTGTCACTATGTTTTATCTCTGTTTTGGGAAAGTGGTGTATATGAATGCAAGGGAACGCCATGGTTTGAAATCAAGGCCTTATCAGCTGGTGGTTGAATACATCGGAAACTTTCAATCAAATTCATAATGTTTGAACGTTACGTTACTTGATGTTTAAATGTTGATAACGCTGATAAAGAAGTCTATACGTGGTCTGATAAGGAGACTGTTTGCAAGCGAAACAAAGGACGTTGAATTAACTATCTGATTTGGATATATCATTCCTGTAAATTTATTTCATATTTACAAATTTACACAAGACAGCTTCTAATTTTCTTCTCACGGCCTTGAATCGGCTTCATATAAAAAGGCTGTTCACTGGAGCGCGGGACTTTTGCCATTTTGCTACTCATTCCCCAACAAGAATGCAAATATTTGATCTGAGCTAAGTCAATCTTGCAGACGAATGTCATCGGCAGTTACTGTACCCATCTGAGTAAGTTAATTTCTCAAGCCCACGCGTCTTAGATACATGTAAGTAGGATGGCAAATGGATGATCAACTCGGCACAGTGTCCTTTTCCCAGTGCTTAGCTCGGAGGGAATTACTTGCAGCGATGCAGCACGGTGGTGGACTAAATATATTTAGAATCCTTTTGGCGAGATATATAGGCTACACGTACCTTGCTCAATGCCTCGTCGTCCCCCTTATTCCCCATCCCCATCCCCACCCACCACCACCTACACACACCCCTGGCCCTGCCCCTACTCCACAGGTGCCTATTTCACAGCCCTCTCTCCTCCCTCTCTCTCTCTCTCTCTGCCCCGACGCACAACACTCGGAACATTCTCTTCTCTGAGGCACTGGCGCCACGCGTGAGACTGGGCCAGAGATGATGGAATTCTCACCGGGCGGTTGCCCCATATTATTCAATAATAACTTATATGCAGACAATATAGTGTGGGGGAGGTCTCCGCCAAACAGGCCATCAAAGTACCTGGTGCTATTATGAATGCTCGTTCCGAGTAGGAAAACAAATGGATAGCTAATAATCAGTGATCAACGGGAACAAGATAAAAGGTACACTCTGCTTCGTTGTGTTTACTGATACTATAGCGATAGTGCTGCATTGTTATCGGCTTCGTTACTTCTTCCTTAATATTGTACTTCATGACTTAATTGGAAGTTGTTTTTAACTTTTGAAGTGAGGAGTAGTTAAATATCTAACAGTTTATTTTGTGTAAAATCTAGTTTTTGACAAGGGTCACTGTGATGCAACCAACATGGGGCCAAATGAGTTGTCACTTGTCTTGCATTTATAAAATTCCACTTGTGGGCAAACTCCCATTTTTAGACCCTGACTGACTGATCTGTGTAATTGGGTTTCCAATGTAAGAGTTAAAAGTACATTTTATGTGGTACTTCGGAAGAACATGTAAAACTGAATATTAAACCAACACTGCCACAGAAGTACTGGGAACAACTGTGAGAGGTATAGGAGTGATATGCAGTGTTGCGTATTTATTATGTACATGTATATATTATATATGGAAGTGGCCACCTGCGCGGCAGTCAATGTTAGACATTAAAGCTGGCACACGATGTCCTCGGCTCTTGTCCATGAGGCGGTAGTGTTTGCTGACAGGCAGGTTTGATATAGCGGTGTTGTAAATATCACATCTAAATAATTATAGCCACACGTTGTCACATCTGTCTTATCCATTAATCAAAAACACTTATCATCACAGTGGCTGTCTTTACTGTATTCATTGCCATCGCTGTAGGAGAAGTGAGAGGGCAGTCTAGGCCCAAAGATGAGAGAGTCCCTTCAAACGGAGGGGAAAAGCCTCTCGCCTCAAACAGCAATGTGCCATTATAATACTATTAAGACCGCAAAATGTATTATACGTGGCTCTTAGATCTGCCCCCATGAAATGTATTATACGTGGCTCTTAGATCTGCCCCTGCAAAATGTCATAATAATCCCATTAGGTAGACCTAGGCCAGGAAATCGATTGGCGAAGTAGGCGTCCAATCACTGACATACCATTCTTACCTGATCTGAGGGTTTGGGCCTGGAGGAGACGGGAGAGGGTGGGTTTTACTTGGGAGATTGGGGGAGCAGGCGGGGGGGGGGGGGGGTCGCTTAGAGATTAGTGAAACTTGTTGCTGGTTTGTTTTCTTGACGTTAGTTTGCGTCAAAATATCAATTCTATGCCCGATGACAATATTTATCTACGCTCGATGGCCGTGTCGGATCATCGTATGAATTATTTATCTGATTGTTTATTGTCAACACAGTGGTATTGCAATTGTTGCATGATTTACTGCATTACATGCTGTCGGACCGGCATACTAAGTTGTATATTTGTGTGGGTTTTTTTTCTGTGTATGCAATGTTTTTGAATGAATATTATCTATTCTATAGTTGGCCTTGTCGACTCATTGTACCTGCAGCTCATTTTACTTGTTATCCCTCTTACATTTTCACTTTCGCCAGAGGGCCACATACTAGATTTATTTTACATCAAATGGTGTGATAGTATCGCATTTTCCTTGTATATTTTTTGCCGGTTGATGAACATTTTAAAAAGTATGGGTCTATTTTCCGTAGTAATTGCTTCTTGGCTCGGGTAATTTAATAAGATAATTTTCAAATGCTAAAAAAAATAACTAACGCATGGTACCGTTTAAGATTTATATCCCCCCTTTTTTTTTTTATCTAAATCTGTTTAGAGGAACATAAGTAACCTGTGTAGTGGTACTAGACTAACGCTAAATGCTTTAATGCTATCTGACTTGTTCTAATTCTATATAATACATTAAGTACTGCACGATCTGGCGCCTAGCTGAACAAGTAAAAAAGTAGACGACTCATTAATCAGGCCTGTGGCGATGCTAGGAGATGGCTGGCCATGGAATGGTCTACACTATGTCTACTGAATGTTCCCTATTCATTACAGCTGTTATTAGCATTAGGCAGATATCGACTACTGCTATGCCCTATACAGATTGATATACCTCAGTTATTAAGGAAATTCCTGCCCCTATTTCTTCACCCCCACCTCCATAAGACCATGTGATCATATTCTCAATGTTATCAAAGTTGTCTAAGATAATGGGCTTGGACCCAGAAGCTTGTGATGTGAGGGTTGTGGGTTCGAACACCACAGTGGGCAGGTGGGTTTTTTCTCCTGCTGCACCCCAGTGCTTGCTGGCTGAGTTATCAAAGGATGCCTGTGTGTGCGTGGCTGTTTGTGGCACTCTTAACAGATCCATTGCTAATATTGAATTATTTACCTAGAAATATCATCTTGCTATTTTGAATAATATCGCACTTGAATGAATGCTCCATACATGATATTATATAATTTCTCAAAATGTCTACGGTGATGTATCATGTGATATTGTAACTAATGAAAAATCTCATTGTGGTCTGGAATAATAATTCGAAACCGTCATGTGCGATTTTTTTCTGATACAAAATCTAGGCCAGGGAAATCCCTGAAATAGGGTATAGGACAAGTTAGCGTGTTTTCCCTGATTGTAGTATACATAATACTAACCCGGGAGTTAGAGGAAGACTAGGTTGAATATCCACCTCTGTCCACTATTAGTGGGGACCATAGAGCTGGCTGCTGGCTAGAGGAAGACCATCTCTAAAAACGTTTAATAAAATGAATTGTTGGGTCTCCACTGAAACTGAACTGAAGACCAGCTCTAGGAGGTCAACAGCCTGGTAAAACAGACTATAACAATACACTCATTTACTGGAATCCACGTGCCAGCAGACATCGATACTCTCATTATTCTTCTGACCTAAAAACGCTACCTGAAGCTGACAGGTTATAATATTGCCCATTATGCATATACTACATTCAAATATTGGACTATCGATTGCTGGTATCATAATGCATCAATTATATGAAATTTATTGCTCTCAGTCAGGTATTTTTCACATCAACCGCAGCCTAGTACTGGCCATTAGAAAGGGCCATATCTAAATAAATGCTGGCATATTATTATATTGGTGTTTCATACAGTTTGTGAATATTGGCAGAATGTTGGTCGTCAATATTGAGGCCGGTTATAGTACAACATTGAACAGATAACCGGGCAGTCTCTCTCCCACACTCTCTCTGTTTCCCTAATCTCGTGCAACACACTGAATTTCCCTCCTTGTTCTATGCGGAGGAATGCATTTGATTCAGATGTTTTGTGATGAATCATGAATGGCTGAAGAGAGAGAGGGATTAAAAAAAAGTGCCAAATCGGCAAAATTGCTCTTTTAGTCTGAAAGAAAAAGGCTGCTGTGTGATAGTATACTGGGTTGTTATGCCTGTTGGGACTGTAACACAACATACCGACTGGCCATGATAGAATTCACTGGGAAAATTTATTGTGATAGAAATCAAACACTGAAATCGGAGGCTTTGAAATTGTGTTTATAGAGTCCATATTGCGGATAAAACACATGTAGTGTTACACTGGTGCTGTGATTGAGTGGGCTGTTTCTGTACACTTAATGTATATTGTTTGGCCTGCTGCCTCTCTTGCTGCCCGCGGGCCCCATCTGATGTATGGTACAGAGAAATGATTTTGGGTTGGAACCCACTGAGATGCCAACATTTGATATTGAGATTTCATCATCTGCAACCGATGACATGTCAAAAGCAATAAAATTCTGTGTATTGCAAGTCAAGGTCTCTAATGAATGAGCGATGATTAAGGTTGCGGTATGTTGGAAATACTCAATTGTCGAACCAAAGCACACATGGTTATGTGCCAAGGTGATTCGCGTGCCGATAACTCGCGTGCCGATAACCTTTAAGAGGTCAGCTATTCAGAACTAATTTCTTATTTATTGTAGAAGTGGTGCCATGTCCCCTATACAGTCTAGGCTCAGAGTTGAGAGAGTCCCTCCAAACTGAGGGAAAGCCTCTCGCTCAAACCGCAAAATGTCATTATAATCCCATTAGGACGCCTACTCCAGGACCTGGAAATCCATTAGCCCAGTAGGCGTCCAATCACTGACATACCTTCTTATCTGATCTGAGAGGTTGTGAGCCTAGACTGCATACTATAGATAGTAGTGAAGTCATGGATGAAAGAGTAACTACGATATAGTATGTTTGCTAGACTGGTCTGTATGACCGCCTGCACGAAGAATTGTTTTGATTCAGATCTTTTGAAAACTCCCGGAAATTCCCTGTGGGCACTATATCCTCTAATACTTAAATGCAGCTCAGGAGAAATGGATGTTCTTTCTCCCATATGAAGTAACTGACAGAACATAAAGAAAATGATTTAAAAGCGGAAAGGAAATTATAGCTCCACCTTGTTCAAAGCAAACAGAGGGCATGATTAAGTCTGTATATCTCTCTGTATAACTTGTAACTTGTACCAGTTATAACTTGTATAAATGTCTGTATAACTTTGCTTGATTTTGATGGTGAACGGTTATTCAGTCTTGAAGTAAATCTCAAACTTCTGGGAATATCTACCGCTTTAAAATTCCAGATGCCCATTCCCAAATGAACATTGGCCTCTGAGCAATATCTGGCGGAGCAACATAAGCCGAGAACCTCATCCATGTATATGGTATATAGCTTGGCAGGGTCCCCAATGACGTTTATAATCCTCCCTCAGCGCTCACAAATCTTGGTTCTCGTTCGCCTTCCGTGTATGTGTATCAGGTATTTACTGCGAGGAAAAGAAAGGATTGTTAGTGAGGGTATTGTTAGGCGAAATGCTGGGATAGTTTATTTACTCTAGTCACCAGTACTTTATTTTGTGCTACTCTGGCACATTCTGCACTTGCCTTTTGATGCTCAACATTTATTTACCTCTGATAAAACCTAGATATACCTCGATGCCAGTGGAAAAGACTTTGGGGTCATTTTTAAGCTCATATTTATTATTAGGTCTATCTCATTGGTATAGCTATAAATTATTTACTGAGACTTGGCCTGCTTAATATCACTGACGATCATTGGGAATTTCTAATGGTCACTACTATGGACCTATATATCATAATTATGGTTGTGCAAGGTTCTATGGTACCACGCAAATGATCATATTTATTCCTGGGATAGACATGCTAGCACCACATAAATGAGTCATATTCTTAAAACCCCCTGTCATTCATGTTTTCGTCGCGAAGTTCCTAACCGAAAATGATGATGACATTGGTTAATGTTAGAACGTTTTTGCGTCCAACTGGTGCGATCTGTTGTTAGTGTTAGTATTACTGTGGTCATATTGGCATTATTGGGGTTACACGCGCTCTATGACGCATTTTAGATCAATATCACTCATGGAGTCTTTGAGACGGTTGCAAAAATATTTGTAACTGCTTGTAGAGTGGTGAAATATCTATATGTAAGACCGGCCCCAAGTAAATAAAATCATTTCCTATCTTTAAAGCACGCAGGGTTATTTTATTTTGAAAGTTTATATGATATGGTGTCTTTATAAGGATCTCTTATTATTTCTGTATATATGTATGTACTTTAATTTACCTTCCAACACCTTAAAATATATGTTTAGAAAATGTTTTACAGGGCTCAACGAAAAACACCCCTGGAGTGAGCGTGCTTCAAATTGTTATTAACTACCTAAATAAAAATATGTTTTAAAAAAAATATTTTTCTGCCAACAGATGACAGTGGAGGAGACTACGATGAGAACGGTAACCCTATGGAAGACAGGCGGACTCACCCCGAGTTCAAGACTCTTGGCCCCTCTTCAATCCGCAGCAGAACGACCTGTGTACCTAAGCAAGCAGAAGACTTTAATCATTTTGAGTACAATGGTAAATATGTGGGTGACATGGACGATCAGAATTCAAGTAGCACATCAGTTAGTGACCAACCCAAGAAAAAGACTCGTGTAACACGCAGGAAAGAAAATGATCTTGCAACCTCAATTAAAGCCGAGAATATTGTAGGACATCAGGGTGAAAAGACAGTTGAAGAACTTCTAGGTTTTATTGACAACAATAGCAATAGTAGTAGTAATTATAGCAGCAATAGTGGCACCAAGAAAAAGAAAAAGCTTAGTGGCAATCAGTTGCTCAATGGAAGTGCAGAAGGGAGCTTGACCAATGGACCAGTGCTGGCCGAAGCTAGTGTCAATAAAACTGTGAATAAAAAAGTCAAACCTAGTAATAAAACTAAGGCTTCTTCCTTACCAAAAGACTTTGAGAAGAGTTCAATTGCTCTGTGTGACCCAGTGGAGGACATCATTCTACAAAAAGCTGAGGAGGCCAAGGTGGCAGAGTATCCGATAGCTGAAAGCAAATCTGTGCCCGTGCCTCAGCAGCAGCAACCCCCCAAGAAAACAGAACCAGTCAAAGCTGTAAATACTAAAGCCAATCCAGAGAATTATGTGGAGGACATTGTTGACAATTACAAATTTAAGTTCACTGACTTTGAGAACATGTTCCCCCCGCGGGAGGAGGAGTTCAAGCTGGTCACTCGTAAGAAGCCCACTCGTACGACTACGACCATGCTTCCACAGGTGGGAAGTACTTCTTCTAGCCATAGTGGCAAGGACTATCCCAGTAGTAAAGACAACCTCCACTCTTCTTATGACAATGCATACAACGCCACGTATGGTGTTCACAGCATTCAAAACTCAAGTGATAATAGCTCATCAACAGACTTCATGCGCTCGCGAGATGACCGAGTCCTTCGTGAGGAGCGCAGTAGTAGTCACAGGAAGAGTCGGCCCATTGTGCGTTCTATCACACCTCCTCCAAGCACTTTCTCTCATTCGTCGTCGGATGAGTATTACCCGGAGAAGACACCTGTACTAGAGCGTGCCTTCAGTCCTTCAGCATTTCCAGCTCTTGGAGGTATGAGGGAGGGCCGGCGGAACTCGACTGGCAATGCGCCCTCAGAATCCACCCCGGACGACAGTGACATCGAGTCAGTCAAGTCGTTGCCGCTAGTTGCTGCTGCTGTTCCCGGGGCCACCTCAACTTCCAAGGTTGAAGGGGTCAACTCCCCGATTGTCTCTTATGCAAAAATAGCTGCTGGCCCAAAGAATGCGGGCAAAGCAGCTGCCAATCCCGCGAACATCAATGTAAGTGGCTTGGTCACAGTGGGCAAGGAGGACAAAGTGTGCGAGTCTGGCCCAGAGCCTGATGTTGAGTTGCCTGGGAAAAATTCTGTTGAGTTGCCTGGGAAAAATTCTGCTCCGGCCCTCGCTGACACCCTGGTCAACGATGTGGAACCCAAACAGGGCCCGCGAGCTAACACTAACGGTCCAAGGAGAAAAACCAAGAGTGTGAGCGAGGACACTACTCCCAAACCAAAATCATCCCCTGTAGACAAGATGATGACTAATGAGCCCAAGGAAAATGTTACTGAATCAACTAACCATATTCAAACTACTTCGACGAGTGTCAAGCCAACTGAACTAGCCATATCAAATGTAGTGAACATAGAAGGCAGTATTAGGAAAAACTCTAAGGTGGAACCTGCCACCGTCAAGTCAGTGCACAGTGGTTATTCGCCACAAATGCCATATTGCGATAACAAACTACACCAAACTATTACATTTGGCAGCTCTGCTATTCTCAACATCGACGAACCTGTCAAGCCTGCTGCTTTGCCCGCTGGTACTCCCCCTATACTCAACATCAATGATTTCCCATCTATCTCTGAGATTCACGCAGCCAAGAACAATGCCCATGCCACCGCCGCTGTTGTTGCTGCTGCTGCACCCTCTCTTGCTAGTCCTGTGGCAGTTGTGAGCCAAGGAGGGAGAAGCCAGCCTCCTCCTCCTCCTGTGGTGGCTTCCACCCAGGCTGCACAACCTCGTGCCAGACATCATTCAAACCCCCAAGCTCAACCATCAGCGGGTAGCCAGGCCACTGTCAGCACCTTACCTACTCAATCCAACACCTCCTCCTCCTCCTCCTCCCCCAAAACTACAGTTGTCAACAACAAGAAACAAAAGAACAAGTCGGTGGTCTTCCTTGATAACAAACGTTCTCGCCCTAGCCCCCAGAATTTAGGAATATCCTTCGGCTTTCCGACCAATCCCAACTTGGCTGGCGTGAGTGATATGCCGGTGGCTAAAGCCCCGGTGGCCCAGCCCGAGCCTGTGGCTAAAGCAGACCCCAAACTATACAATCACGGACTCAATGGAATCGTCCCTGAACTCTATGACAAAGTCAACTCCCAGCAGGAGGAGGAGAAGTCTACGCAGAATGTTATTAAGGCTGGAGTGGAGAGCCCCTCTCCTCATCATCCAAGCTCCGCTCCACGCCCCACTGATTCACCTACTGTGATAGCAGACACTAACAAAACACTACAAACCACCATCAACTACAAACCTGGTCCGCAGCAGCCGCCATATACTACTACTACTCCCACTACTACTTCACCTAACATTTCTGGGGCGGTGGACATCACCCACCAGAAGGTGTGCCCCGCCGCCTCCTCTCAGTGTGGTTCAGTGCTAGATGATGCAGCCATAGCAGCCATCTCGCAGGTGCCACCCCCAGGGTGTAAGAGTGGTGGGGTGGTGGTGCTCGCCACCGCCACTATTTCTACTACTGCCACTGCACCCGCTGGCAACAAGAGAGTGGTTCCAGGGCAGCCCAGGGCTGCTGCTGCTGCTGCTGCTGCTGACAACAATAACAAGCGTCTCATCAACCTGCAGAACCTCATGCCCCCTGACCGTGCTCTGGATCCCAACTATGCCCGAGGTAGATTCACTGTCGAAGATGCCGTTATGCTTATGAAGACTGGTAAGTGCGAGCATTTATCATAAGCTTTAGCAAAGGTTGTTAAAAAAAACACCTTGTCATGAAGGGATGGTGAACTCTCCTTCTGTAAATAATATAAAAAAAAACCGTAGAAGTAATTATAAGTAATTGAATAAATATGTGCTATATGACCTTGTTTTATTTATATCAAGAATTCGATTGCCGAATGATGAAGTGTTTTATCTTATCTGACTTTCATTCCTTAATTTTGACAGAATGGGACCATGTTATGGACATGAAAAACAAGGGTAAGTATCTGCTGTCATATGATATTTCTCTGTCGGAGACTCATAAGTAAGCTTTAATCAAAACAAATAATCAAATCTCCAGAAGAAAATTTAGAAATAATAAACTGGCAAAACAAATGAATTTGGCGACTGGTTGTATACATGTAATTTCTCACTGTTTGATGTCATAGCAAGTAATAAGTAAACAGATTCAATAAGGTCTTTTATCAATTTAACAGTTCTTTGAAATGATTTAATCTTTAAGCTCAAGGTAACCCTGAAGTGTTCCCACCCTTATAGTGCATTACTTGAATGTGTGTTGGTTATTTCCAGATCCAGCTAGGGTGTTATACTATTCGAGCCAATGATGCGTTCTCTGGGGCTTCACAACCAGAAAGATGACGAATGGCTTTGACAACTCCGCGTCCCGATCTCGACTTCGCATCGACCTTCCTCGGCAGGTATTGACTGGATGATCTCCACACATAAACAGACATTAACCATGTACACAAGGACAAGTTCATCAAGAGATACATATATATAGCTGAACTACTGTTACGTATGAGTGGGTATATATATATATATAGGTAGTGTATACCTCCGTCATCACCTGCCATCTTGAAGCCAACTCGGGTGTAATATTAATAATACCAGTGCTAAAATTTGTATGTCAGCCCACTCCCCCTCTTCTCAAACTGGACGAGGTCAAGTCGGTTATTTATGTGAATTCATCGCGGGATATTAACTAACCTCGGCTTGGGAGCGACAGAAGGACAGCTTCTTCAATGGAAATTTGAAAAAAAAAAATGTTATGGATGTTATTTATTTAGAGGACACCCTTGGTTGCACTCGAAAGACGCATGGAGACTTCTGCTGGAATAACAGTAAATCATCTTTGGTGATTGAAGTGCCTTGGGTTTCCAGTATGATAACAAGTATTCTGGTCTAACTATAGACAAGGTTTTAAACAAGATTCAACTCCCTACCCTCGTATTCTACGAGCTCTTCTGATCATTTCATCGTGGCATGAGTTTTATTTACCCAAGAAGATGAGAGTAATCTTGTCTCCAAACCATTCTGCGAACTGGACGCAATTTCTTCGAACAGCATGTTCATCATCACAAGCATCGGAATCATCAGTCTTCATCTCAGTAAAAGCGGTCTGCCTCTGCTAGTTCGCCATATGGAAAAGATACCCCTTCACCTACCTTGGAACAAGCTGTTAGTTTTCCCTTTCTACATATATATGGCCTTAGAAAACCGCTGCACAAACCTATTATAATTGGACGAGAAAGACAAAAGACAAAGCACAAAGTTCTTTCGCGCGCGCAAAGTGATCATTCACTTGTGCGCTCTAAATGGTGTATTATTCAAATATATTAAATTCTGATGGTCGAGACGTAAGATATTCTGAAAGGCTTGTTGATTTATGAATATTCTTTTGTCATGTTAATGATTCCGTTCGTGGGGTATCATTCCTTACTGATGATGGTTTTTTATACGCTCAACATTCGATTCCGGATTCGGACCCTTAATGGGTATAACCTAACCAAATGAACTGAAGTTGATTGGAATTATTGGGGACGATTTGGCTATGGTTAACACCGGGCGAATTCATTTCTCATTCAAAGGGTAGATGGTCAATCTACCACCGGTTCATATAGGAACATATATATAGAACTATGGAGGTCCGTAGTACTAGTGTGTATAAGTCAATTTGGTACAAAAAATTGGTGGCTCTGAAACCAAGAAAGCTCGGACAGACATCTCCATGTTAAGCGCGTTGCTGTTCGACATCGGGTTTGATAAAAAGATAATCAAACAAAATGTGATAACTATTTGACCATACATGAGACTTGAAGAAAATGTCGATATTTGTATTAAATAGAAAGTATACGACTCCCCAAGCCTTTATCCCCCTGTTCGCCATCACGGCGAACCAATAAGTTTAAGCTAACCCTTGAAGAAAATAAAAGTAGTTTGCCAACTATCTACATGGAGAAATTATTAGTGATGAGACTGATCTAAGGGCTCTTATCCTGCCTGTATTGTTGCCCCAAGATTAGCAAGAAAAACTAAGAATTCGTGTCAAGTCCCAACACTTTTTTCCGTTTTACATTTTGTAAAATAAAAAGAGGACTATTTTTTACAGAAAAAGATAAAATATTTTCAGAGATAAGTAATGATAGTGGCAAAGTTACCTGTTTTTTTTTTCAGCGCAGCGTTCGAGCAGTGTGTCTTATGAAATATTAAAAAAATGTCTCTTATATAATTGTGGTATTTGTTAATTTGTGGTATTGATTGGTAAATGTAAAAAAAACAACAAAATAATCCTATGTTCTTAAGTCTGCGTCCAACACCATGTGATATGATACAATTCATGGTCAAAGCCTCTGCTCACTTACATTTGATTTTTATTTATTTTTTTTGTTCTAGTTCTGGTTAAACGTTTACGATACGGTGAAGAATATTATTGGTTACTTGTGTAGTGCAGCATATATTTGATGTATGAATGTTGCTTGCTTGCCTGCCGGTCTTTATCATGTACAAATGTGACTGGACATTTGCAAGGGTGACTGTTGATATCGCCAGTGTACTAAGTGCTTTACTGTGAACTGAACGAGGAGGAGGAGCAGTCGGTCGCTAGCCCTTGAGAATATGATGTATTTAATGGGAGCTTTATGTTATATACACGTTTCTGTGTGGAATTTGTTGGCTTTTCTGCAAAATGTTATTTCTGCAGGAGTATCAAAACATCTAGCTATGAAGAAAAGTGGTGGTATTAATTAACTATGTGATCGTTTCGTTATTAGCAAAGGTTGTTTGAATAAGGTTTAATGCGCTGTTTGACGGTCTTCGCACTATGCCAGTACGGTTACACGGGATGCTAGAACTTGGGAACTTTCTAAGGTCATGCCTGTTCTATACTTAGGCCGTGATATCAACCTAACTATGCTTAAATGTTAGGACAAACTTTCTTTCTTTCAAATGTGGCAATCGATTCTCACGAATGCTTTCTTTTTTGGTCCTTTGCCTTATAAATTTTATGTTATATGTTTGGGGAAAATAATGGAAATAAATGTACTTCTTTTTTTTTTTTAGAAAAACACCAGCATATGATTGCATTTGTACAATAGGACACACTAAATTCAGCTATTGGTAAAATTCTGTTCAAATTCTCTTTCGCTGGATTAGAAATACAAATGTGGTTATTATGGTGCACTGATTTGTTTGAGGTAATATATATACTGGTCAATTAAAAAATATTTGTGGAATAAAATTTTGTTGCGGTATTTTTCATGTCTGTTGTACTTTGTTTCTTTCTGAGACATTTCTATCTGTGAAAATGTCAAAGGTGCGTGGTAGATAATGAAAACATGAGAAAACATAGCAATGATTGAATGTTGCATCAACGATTATTATGGATATATGTGGGTTGATATGAGTGGAAAAGGCGATATATCTATATATATGAGCTAGAACTAGAGTAGTACTTGCGTTGGAGGCTCGCAGGATTTCATTTTTTTGTTTTACAAACTTGTAAATAGTTCCATGTTCTCCCAGTAGTTGTGTACATACAGCGCTTCTCTGAGTCCAAAGGAAAATCTTCGCTTTATTTCTTCCACTGGGTAAAGATTTCTTTTTGAATCGGGAGGCGCACCCCGCCCGCGGTAAAATATGACTGTAAAGTTTGTAAATTTGTTATCGGCATACGTACGTGTATGTATGCATGTTGTATATTTGTGCACACACCCAAAGGCATATATTATATGTGTATGCCTGTGTGTGTCAGGTTGTGTTATGTATATGTAAATTTATACATGCAATGAATCCTACACTTGCTCAGTGTATATTAGTGAATACAGTCCGGCTTGATAAAGGTTACAGAAATATAATTCGATATTTGTGAGAGAAAGGTTTGATGTACAGTGGGATTCGTGTAACCTCTACAGTCAAGATTACATAGATCTGTAAAGTCATAGCAAGAATTACAGAGAAACAGTAAAGTGTAAAACCGTTATTGTCATTGTGTCCATTCACATTGAAAACATCATATATAAGCCACGTCAACTTTCTATGTGTACCTCTCATGAAATTTATGTCACCCTCTGTGCAGAAAGGAAACATTAATATTCCTTTTACGAGTTGGAATATATAGGAACGTAGGTATTTTATGTGGTCCGCGGGACCTTGTCAACCCCAACCATATACTACATGCTTTTGTGACACCCTTCTACTGCGCTTTTCATTTTGAAATCCTTCTTCAGTACCACATCGTCAGCATTTTTAGCTGAAGGCTTTTTTTATTGGCGAAGGTTCTACAGTTCGGTAGTTAAGGGGTCTTCTTTTATAAAAAGCCTTATTATCTTTACTTAAAATATGCTATGCTCTCTTGAACCTATTCCTCTACTGTACTTTTGCTCTCGTCTCAAATACCTAGCGTCCCTCCAACATCGTCGGTGCTACAGTTTACATTTTGCATAAATTACTCTTCCTCTCTATCTCCCAAGTCTTGTTTTCTCGCCTGTACCTATAATTTCCCAGAGACTATATTACTGCCCCTTAATTCTGTTTAAATTTCCCTGTTATTCGCAGAAACAAAGGCACTGTAATGTAATGATTAGATGCTTTAATTAAAGTTTGACTAAAAAGTGTGATCTAGAAAACCTTGTGATCATTTTAGAGAGCAATATATTGTAAGTCATGGTGTTGGTAAGAACTTGTAGAGATAGGTTATGAAATATCTTATAATGATATGGTATTGAGATGATGTCATTGCAACTAACTATTCGGTTGTTTAAAAAGAAATGATTATGAATTTGCTCATGGCTTGTTTTTGATACATCTATTGGTGCAGTTGGAAATGGTAATTAACATTTCCAGTCACCTGACTTTTACTCATTGTGTGTGCCATGGTGGATTCTCTATGAGAAACATCAGATTACTTGACGAAGGCGCCTATTATAACAATGTGCCTCCCGCCTTCTGTTTTAAACAAGTCCTTTAGGATCAAATCGCAAACAGGTTACGGAGAAGTTTGTCGAGAGACTTGGGATCATAGGTTCTCGCATATTGTATATCCAGAGAAACCCCGTGTTGGTTGTTGCAGGAACCACCCAACTCCTCCGACCCTCATAGTTGTTGAGAAGCTTTAAATCCTCCTCCTCCTTCTCCCCTCTCCTCCCTGACATCTGGTGGTTATAACGTGAAACGAGTACTAAGTCCTAGGCACCATCTGACGCCACATTCCATTCTAAACAACGCCCATGGCGCGTGGCTTATGCACGGGCAATAGTGAATGTGCCAAACCCTCAGCTATACGTATACCTACATATTATATATATATTCCTGAGGACCTTAAAATAAAAGAAGTTATATATAGAGAGAGGGTCTGTAGTGTCACTCGTCTTGTTCAAACATCTCATTTGACTCGTCTCTCACAACCATGCTCATCGCTCATATGATTGCACACATCCTATCACTCACTAACAACCCACATTCTCATCTGATTGAACGACCTGCTATCCCTACAGCTTTGCGCGAGTTTTCGATGGCTTAGGTTCTTTGTGAGATTCGTCCTGCCCATCTTATAATGCGGTTCAACAAAGATTTGCCATTTAAAATTATTTGGGGGCAACTGGGGAATACCTCGCTGGTTTCCATCTGACTGAATAGAAACTCTCGAGCCAGTCTCTTCTCTGATTAACTACTACTATAACTTTTCGTTTCTCTGACACTTGGAACATCCTAGCTTCTTGTCATCGTTCTAGCTTATAAAGTAATAAAGGATGGGTCTTTTCAAGCTGTTTGAATAGCAGATCTATTAAGGGTATAGATTGAGAAGGCTGTGTTGCATGACTATGTATATTCATTGTACCCCAAATGCGCTTGTCAACTAGCGTTCTCATCACTGCAGATGTGCAAGGTGACTTTATATGTGTCATAAGATAATACAGGTATATTTTTATACAAAGACCAGTCTGTAGGAAAAGACAGACATAATATATGAAGGAAATACTTCTCTCTGAGATAACTCAAAATGCAGATGGGCTAGCAACAAATGATTGTGTATATTGTATATAATGTAAATGTTAAAAATATATATATGACTGATAGTAACGTTTTTTTTATGAAGAGGTTGTTCGCATTTCCTTTACGTCAAGGAATGTGCTCCCCAATGGCGAAAGTCATGTAGAAAAAATTGAAAAATTGGAAAAAAAATCTAGTCTCGTCATGCCTGGCTTCCAAGTTCGCTTAATGTACAAAAGCGCTAAAAAAAAACATAAGGAAATGAAAACCTCAATATCTGGTAGAAAAACATAGAAATCTGTTATAAGTTCGTATTCTCGACAATGGAAAAAAGTATTTAGTGCGCCAACTCTCTCCGGGTGGCCCTAGATCAAAGAGAAAACATCGTTACCTCTAACTTGACAAGCATCCCAGTCCTGTACACAAAAATCTTTTTGATCTATTTTTTCCTATCAATGTGCTCAGTCCTCCTTGTAATCACCTTCATAGCTTTTTCATTTGTGCAGTGGCCCTTCAAGGTGAATGAAACCAATTAGAAATGTTTACGTCTCGAGAAAATATAAGATGTCATATGTTGACCCATCGTATTATCGTTATTAAGGAATTCTCTCCAACTTTCTTGATATTGCTTACAAGAAAGCACCTCTGACAAACTATGACAATTATTGATATTTGATACTTCCCCTGTGTTAATTAAGGTGCAAAATTGTTATGTGAGACTGTTCTAATGGAAAAAAATGGCTTCTAACTCAGTTTATACAAAAATAATGTCGTAGTATGGCATGAAACTACAACAAACTCTGCAAAGTGCAAAATATCCTTCATGTGTTTTGTCCTGTCCTTGGTGAAGAGATTTTTTTTATGTTTGATGCCACTCTTGATGTCAGTGTGAGTGAGATCGCTGCGCCGCAACTCTTGCTTTTAACTGCTTAAAAAATAATATAATATATCAAGGAAAACGAGTTAGCACATGAGCAAATATCAAGATTGACCTTTACGCGTCCAAATGTGTGTAAAGTCGAGCCAATAGTCTGTAATTCTATGGAAGGACCTCTGCTTTAAATGCCAATATTTAAACATGTGATAGGAGCCATTGCTAACAATGTAATTTGCTAACATGTTGATAGCATCATAGTTGATAAGATCCCTGTAGTACGCCAACCAGACGGACCATGTTAAGTCCTCGCGGTTGTTGTGCGTTATTTCATTGTTTCAAGACTAGCAAGCAAGAATTGTTGCACTTCTGTTAGCAACCGCAAGTTCCAAAGCTTTACTTAGCGTAGTAACTGGTTAGAACAAACTGAGTACATCATTCAGAACTAAATTTTGCTGTGGTTAGCTTTGCCCCAATCAACAATGGAAAATGTTTGTTTGTAAAGTGATCCATTAAGTGATTTAAGATTTTCTGTACATTTTTTTTTTTTTTTAGTTTTACATTTTACATCTTGCTCGCACAGATATTCAATGTATGTACATACATCCTATCCGCGACATATGCTCCAAAAATTGTGTCAAGGAATGTATGTCCATAAAAGCAAAACCCGATACGAGCGATTTGTAATTATGAATATATGTTCTTGATATAGGAAACTTCGCATTACATAAAACAAACTTTTGGTTGATATTCGGTTTGAATTCTATGTCCTAGAACACTGCCTTGTTTAGGGTCACATTCTTTTTTCCGAGTATTCAACCATCGACGAGTTGGTCAAATTTGTGTGTTAATTTCTTTTCACGAAGTATTAGTATGATCGCATGTACATAAATCATTTTTAGGCTTGTCCATATTCCTGAATTATGCCAATACCATGGAAGCAACTATAATATAAAAACTCGGAAATTAGTCTTAAAAATTATGGTCTTCGTGGAATTCGACAATTTTATCATTGGTTATTTGATCACGATTCATGTATTCTTTACTTTCTTTTGTATAGCTCATGCAATTTCTTCATAGGTTCTTACTTCGGTTGTGTCTGAAACTATTTCAATGTCAGTTTGCACCTTAACTTAATATGTAGAAATGCAAGAACATTATTTATTATGTACTTATCATTCTTGGCTTCGTTGAAAACAATATTGATGTTTTTCATTTCGAAGAGTTGTTTATAATTTCTTGTAATTTATAATTGCCTGCAGAGGGAATACCTGACATAAAAGTTGAAGATTGGTACAAATGCTTATAACTGTGTTTGAAAATGGTTCTGAGAAATGCTTAATGACAAGTTTACCACTAATAATAGTTCTTTAACCACGATGGTTTCACTCGCTTATCAAAAATAACAAAAACTACACATGTTATCCTACATAGTTTACCCTTTTTTTCACTGTTTGAACAGAGATATGGTAAAGCAAACATTGAATATGCCTCACGACGGCTGTCAAAAGGTGTTGTCATGACCACGCCCATTATTCTGGGAGACCCCTCCCACTTGTGTCCTAATGGACACAAAGCTTCACATGTATTATCCATTTTTCCCCAGCCTTTGTCAAAGTAAACCTTCAATGGTTGGAGAGAAAAAAACAAAGCAACACTCGACACTGACAATTACTGAGGGTTATGCTCAACGTGAAACGTCTACATTGTCCTGTATACACACATGTTGAAAACCCAGAAATGTGTTGGTTAATCAGTTAATAAAAATACATAACTGATCCGCAACATTTGTTTGTGTTTTTCATTTTCTTTTAAATTTCTTCATTTGTTCATTTGTATGTTTTACACCCTTATTTTGTATGCCAAGTTTTAACCTCTTCCATCTAATGATAACTAGAATATGAAGTAAAATCAGGGGCCGGAGGCATTAATGATTTTCAATCTATCTGTATTTCGAACTGGGATTATAAAATTCCTTTGGTGCGTATTCTATCTATATTAGAATATGTTTTGGCCTTTTTTGGACCCCCTATACAAGTCGCTACCTTAATGAAATTAATTTTGTTCGAATTTAACCGATCCGAAAAATCAATTGGCTGCTAATTGCCCATATGTATGTCAATACCCCATGTCTGAAGGAGTGAGCAAGGCAATTCAAATAGCGGACACTTCCACGCTTCGAATTTTCAACGGTCATTAAGTACCTTATGGAGTTAATATCCACAAAACAAAGATAGTAACCCTTGCATCTTTTAGATTTACGACCCAAACATTCTAAAAAGATTAAAACACACTGTATACCCTGTCTTCCATAGCGAGGGAGGAAGATACTATGGCCGATCGAGTACAGGAAAAATCAAAGGTTACCGCTCTTTTGCATGGCCACGGAGTCCGGAGTCCCGCCCTTTTCATTGTTTTTTTTTCTATGACCAGAGCCTTACGGCTGCGGTCATAGAAAAACAACAGTGCATGTGAGCGGGCCTTACAGTGTGTTCTAATCCTTAAATAACCACAAGGATTTCAAATGCACAAACTGCCGTTCTATATAGGAGCAACAGCCATTAGTTCGTAATCATGATTTTAATTATTACAATATTGGTCTAATAATAACCCGTTTATTTACCTGGAAATAGAAAACTCACAGAACTAGTGAGAACAAGATTGCTTTCTTAAGAATTATTTTGGTTTTTGGACTTTTTCATGTCTGGTATTCTACTGTGTTCATCTATATATAATAGTGTATACGTTATTTATAGTAACATCCGACGGTGAACCACATAACAGATTAATGAATAATTATTGTTTGCAGAAACATAATTACATGGTATTCTGTCCGAAATAACCCTTATGCAACTGATATGAGCACAGCAAATCTGAAATATATGGTAACGCTAGTGACCATGGTCACTGGTAGGGAAGAATGACGAGCACTACCTGGCCCCGGGGTAGGTTTTTTTATTAGAAATATTGGACCGTCCATTCATCTGATTAAATGTCACTTTCGCTTTTTTTCCCTTGACGGTTTCAACGTTCTCATTGACCTGGTATCGTGATGATAAACACTTTTAAAACAAAAAAAAGAACCAATAAAGCAACTACTATTATTCTATCATAGAACATAGATTTGGTTATTTGTTAGTTGTTTCCATAATTCTTTTTGAGTCCAGTGGGTAAAACGCCCTAAGATTCATGTCGCGCAAGAAAACATTGAACCCAAATAAGACTTGGTTTTATTTTTATTCTTATTTTTTTTTAGGATTCTGTGTGTACAATATTCACAAGGGACATATACAATATGGCTTTTACATACAGTACTATGTTGGTGACGTCATACCACACTCTAAGATCGAATCTTCGAAGGGAGAGACGTACTATAGCTGGTATATTAGAAGTGAGTTGACGCTTCGCCCAAAGATTATGTATAGGGTGTACAACCTGAAAATTACAGTTACCTTTCGAGTCATAAAATGACTTAATGCGCAAGACTAGTCGGTAGCATGCATGATGACATTTGATAGCATATAGCTGCATGATGCTGGTCAATCAGCCACAAACGTTGATATATTCTGGTAGGTTCAATAACGACGTGGACACCCCATCCTCGGACATGGCAAATGATAACGATATAAATGACAGGTCCGTGTCTTTATTTCTGTCGAACTTAGATAATTGGATACCGTATAATAGGTCTACAAGTTTACGTCGGTACAATTACTTAAAAGCCTGGAATCGATCGTTTCTCTTCGATGAATATTTAATGCATTTCAATGTGGTGTTGTTATGGAAACAATTGTATCCATTGTTACCGATCCATGTCTAGGGTCCCATATATATATTAATATATAATATATTTACGTAATTTGCAGATACATAAGAATTATCGATGACGAAGATGGTTTTGCACACTGGCGATGAAACCATCGATCTATAGCTCGTGGGCGAGCATGGTTTGTTCCTAGTCACATTGATGCCTCTGTTTGTCCTAAAATTCAATATTCAGTTGCATCCTGTGCCATGTTAAACAAACGAAAGGTCCAGGTCAATTGAATCTTGCGCTTGATAATTACAACAGAACATTGTTTGGAATATAATATATGAACCCTCACACCATTAATTACATTAATAATTGAATCTATTCAAAAGTATTAAGCATTTCTTAGCATTGTTTATCTCCCTACAGATAAACAGTCGCATGCATCTTTTATTATTTTGATGGGGGAGCAATTGTGTGAACAAAGGATATGTGATCATGCATGCAGCCACACTCCATGCAAGTATTCCTTATGAAAGAACCTGGAGGAATATTGTATCAACAACTCCCTCTCCCTGTATACACCTGTCGTACGTGGGTCCCACACAGCGCCATTCCATCCATCTAAACTAATAGGTGTGTGTGTTCCCACCCAGCACTCTTCAGACATTGAAGTGTAGGGTGGTAATATACAAAATACGCGCAAACTAGCCTCTAAGCAAAGCTAACAAAAACCATGCCACCTGGCCTCAAAGGGGACACACTCATATGCAGGTACTCGGCTCTCTCTCATTGGGTGCAACACTTATACATCCACCCTTCTGGTAGATTTGATGCAGTGGCACGACGTGCCACCGCATGGCCTCCGAATTAAGGCAGTACAAGATCATGTGTGTTTGTGATCGACAGTGTCCTGATCTGTTGGTGTGGGTTAATAACTAACTCTTGTGCTTTCTGAGCTCAGGGATTTGATTTGGATTAAATTTGGATTACAGAAAAGGCCACATGCTGTTGGTGATCTTGGTATGAACTGGTGTTATTCTCCTCATGTGGGACTAATGGTATAACAAAGCCAACGTCATATATTATGTTCCGATCTGTGGAACAGAACATTCCTTGGACTATCAGCTGTGCGAAGTATCCTAGGAAAGCCAAAATGGATATAATTTTGATAAGGATGGTAAATGTGTGTTTCATCTTCGATTCAATCGTATAACATTTGTATTTCTTTCAGCCGCATTTATTTTATCAAGCCTTAAAGTTGGATCACATGGAATATGATAAATGAATTCACCGATGTACGAACATCGATTTGATTAAAATTTAATTTGTATTACAATCAGATTTATACTATCATCATGTAAACTCAACTGTGATTTACATTCGTGGAGAATATGATATACATCATTCCAAGTCAAGACATGCAAGTTTCTCTAAGTTTATATATTATCTATAGTTTATATTATCTAAGATTATATACTATATGACCCAGATATAACGCTATCTGTTCAATGAATGTAGCTTATCAGCTAAATGCAAATATCCACTTTCAGTCTAGTTCTTATAAAATCAATGGATTCAATATAAACTAATCCAAATAGCTAGTGTGGCACTATACTATTTAACGTCTGTTAATCCATGGAAGAGAAATTGATTGAAAATTGACCAGATCTCCTATGTCTGCATGCCTCAAGGCCTGAAAAACATTTAAATATATTTAAGACTTTCAACGAAGTAATAATACCATGTGGACCACTCAATGGTTGTAGCACACATCAGACCTATAGGAAATCAAACTTAGGAACGACTGTGTATAAGCGACCATGAAGACACACCATATATCGACCCAGCGTGGTGTGGACTTTGTTTATATGTTTTTGCTGTCTGATTTCGATGTTGCTCAGTAGGTAATGATTTAAAACATCCCATTACAATAGTTGACAGGGAAGGACTCTAGCTGCAGATATAATGTACGTTCCTATCCCCAATGCATTCGGACGACAATGGAACTCAGTGGGGCAATTCATTAGGATAAAACGCTCTCATTGATATTGAATTTCAATGGGTTTAATCACATCTATTTTCCAAGGAGCAATGGTAATGTGATATTGATTACATAAATATTGTTCGAATATACTTCGAATGGATAAAACATGAAACAGGCAGAGGGCAAAAACGATGGTTCGCCAGAGGCTAAACCACGGACTAAGGTGCAAGGAAAGGCGTCTGAAAAAGAAATGCAGCTAAAACAGGGGGCAAAATCAAAGAATGTGCCCATATCAAAACCCACTGATACACCCGACTACCAACCTAAGGGCGGGGCCGCAAAAAGGCCGAAGGATTTGCCTCTGGCGGGAAGAGAAAAGAACTCATCACCAAAGGTCACCCCTCAAGAGAAGAAAGCAGTTAAGACACCCACGAAAAGTACCCCACGTGAATCCACTGTGAAAAATAAGCCAGGCACAACGAACACTCCTCGATTTGATTCTTTCCTAGTGCCTAATGACTCTGGGGTCGTCACTGAACGAAATCAACAAAACAAAAAAACAGGAGTCAGAAAAAATATAAAGGACACAGACTTAGGAAATGAGACGCCGCCTGAAGATGCGTCAGATACGAAATCACTCAAGACTCATTCTGCTTACCGTAGGGGACGAATAGTACGCCGGGACCAGGGGGACCTCAACGATGACGTCTTTGATTTGTGAGTATGACAGCTTATTGAAATTATCGAAAACAAATTCATAATTATTTCATTTTTACCCCGATCAATGTGTTTATTCTCCACTTTATCCATTAAAACAGTGTCCAGAGGATAAATCTAGATTTACATATCCGGATAATAGAATTTCAATTATGTTTATGTTGTTTATTGATGGCATTAACATTTATAATTTCAATTACATTTATATTTGTGTCTATTTGCTGTTTTATCTCTTCATGTTACTGACAGAATTGGTTATGTTTTTAATTCTAACAATTCGGACCGAATAGACTTTCTCTCTCTCTCTCTCTCTCTCTCTCTCTCTCTCTCTCTCCACCAGAGAAGCATTTATTTGGTGCGTTCTGGTCGCTCAGGATTTGATCAAACATCATTTAAGTTTACATTAGACGGTAGAGGTTTACCCCCACTTTATCTTACTAACAATGCACTGCTTGTTTTGTACCTATCATACATCATCCATATTTTAACCCAGGTGTATGACTATCTATATATAGATGCCGGACACCCCCTTGCCAACTCTGCCGTTACACATAATTATGAGAGCATTGTTTGCCTTTGCTTTATACATGCCCATGTATACACTCTCTTATAATTAGGATCTGCACCATATAATCAGCAAGGAACCTGTATTTATAATTGTACTTTTTACAGGTCCAAACATCGAACGTTTGTGTTACAATGTACCTGTATAGTATTCATCGTTGGTCTATCGTTACTTTATTTACGTATACATACTTACTTAGGAATTTAGGGGCTAAATCATTTGGCAAGTCCATTCCCCCAGGGAGCACTACAACTAATACTTTTCTCATCCAAATTCACACCATATAAGAAATGACTTGAGTGTTCAACACTGTCGATCAAAATCCTATACATTAAAACTTGTGTTGACTTGGCGTAGAATATGCATGGACATGGAAGGAGAACATACCCTACACTTACGATTGTACAATATTTACTTTACAACCACCAGAGGAGAAAGGTGAATGACATATATTATGATGATGCAAGATAGGTGACTGCATGGCTTGACAGATGGGCCAGCAAATATTTCAGTGAAATTCTACTTCACTCGTTGCGCATGACAGAGTCAATGTTAGACGCCTGTTTCCATGGTTACATCTACAGGTAGATGTAAACAGTTCCTCCAGTCAATGTTTGTAGATGCCTATGCACATAGAACAATGATGTCATATATTGACTTAGCAGGACATTGAGATCTTCTCAGTAAACCTTTTCTTACTGTAATTAGCGTTGATATTGCGCCAGGTCTTGTGTTCATAGATGCGAAGCTCAAACCTATTAATATTCCCCCATTCTCCTGATTAAATTGAGGGTATCCGTTACAGAGAAGCAAGATTACCAGCCACGATAGACAATGCTAGGGGGAACATTAGTCCCGAGACCGCGTTTCAACTGATGCTTATTCCGTAAAATCCAACTTTGAAATGCATACCTTTATTTCACGCAAATTTTGAGATAGGGTCAAGATTGTTTAATTGACAATGTATAGAGGGGAACCAATCGGTATCCACCTCGAATATATCATTATGTATATCAAGTAATTTTAATTTTCAGTTTGTCAATGAGCAGTTCAGATTGGTCATTATTCCCCTTTTTTGTATCAAATACACTGTGTAAGTGTTACAATATTTTCAGTAGACTACAAAGGTAGGTTTAGGTTTCTATACCCATAGTATAGACAGAGATGACTTGTGTCAGCAGGCAGCAGCATGCTGGGTCCAGGCAACACATCGACTGAGCTTAATATCCTGACGCTTTCCACCAGAGGGGACCACAGTCAATGAGGTGCATTATTGGGACGGGCCGCCACAAACACGATAATGATATATGTCCGGAACTAAGGATTAACCCCTTGTTTATATCTGAGAGTACTTCAATTTAATTAATCATAATACTGGCACACGACGAGCCAATGTTCCCCTTTTCGAGATAACAATCCCATGTAATAGTAAATTTTAAAAAAACAATGTATTATAATGTATGTACAGAATGGAACAACCTTACCGTTGATATCACATGAATTGGAAATTTTGATGAATTTAAACGTAGGGTAAAAGTCACGGTTTTGCCATTCATGTATAAACCATAAATGACCCTTTAATATGAGAGGGAGGTCACTTGTATATACCGAATAATATTAACCCTAAAAATGGTCTTTACGCCATTTATAAGCTTAATATTAATTTGTGCACGTATTTTTCTCTCCGGCTCAGGTCTCAGAGGAAGATCACCGCATGGTGATCTGGGGAGCATTTTTTGAATTGTCCCAATATTAGCATGATGTACGGACTCGATTACCTGAATAAAGTTGAAAACAAAAAAAATCATTATTTTTTTGTATTAATGATTAGTTTGAATATGATTGCAGGTCATAACAAACAGTCGAGGTAATAAGAATGCATTTTGTTCTGTCGTACACATATACGCATCCGCTAAGACTTATCAGGATGAATTGTATTGCTTATGCAGACCAATCTCGGGTTTTAGAGATCAATAAACATTCATTATGAACATCTTTAGATTCTCAAGATAAAATAATACACATTCCCCTTTCATTGTGATGGAAATATGATTTTACGGTGAAGATCTCAGGCTTTATTATTGCTAAAATTCAAACTTTCTTTTCCGGTCCGAGCGCACATATGTATGCAATTAATCAATCTTCATTTGGCGTGGTCTGGCCATTTTAGTTATTTCTTTTTAGTAAACTTATTGTAGAAATGAAGATAAAAAGTTAAATCTCGAAGTAAATATTTCTTAAATTTCTTAAATATTGCTGCAAGATTCAGCACCAAAGATCACTTGTGGTAATGGTGTGGAATTAAGGATCATTTTATTATGCTGCTTTGTAAAAAATAATTTTTATTGCCCCTTGAACTTCTCTTGTGTAGGAAAATGGGCATTCAGTGTTGCAAAAACTACGCATGCATAGACCTACACATAATGCCTAGGCCCTATAGCTTATAGGCCTATTGTTTGGCTTTGTTAAGTATGACAAGCCTTGATGAAGCTTGAGATAGCATGCTAGCAAGTTGAGTCACTCTCCACGCACATGGGTGCATGAGCGTTGGTCGACAAACTCGGTATGTGTAGATCTACACATGTGTCGTTCTGTCGTGTCTGACGCGGGAGACAACGACGCGACCCCTGGCGGCGAAAGATATTGTCTCGTGTGAGGCGTGATTTCTGACGTGAAAAGAACGGGAAGAGCCCAAAATATAAAATGGCCGCATGTATGACGTTCATGTTTAGGGACGTATTTGACCTTGTTTAGGCTCAGTACGGTATTAGACTTAGTCTGAAGAAATAACCTTTGCTGAAAACTTTTAGCATTAATCAATTTGACGTACGCATGTCTTTCCAACGGCTCTGACATCAAACTTAGACGAAACGACGTCGCGCCATCATGGAAGATCCTCAGGCTCAGACTCAGTCTCAGGCTCATGAAATTGAAAATGATATTGATTTTCTCCAGCTTGAAGTTGAATCGGAAGAACAGCTGGTCAACTGGAGTCAGAGGTACCTTATTCAATGATTGAAATGACTCAACCATGCCTTATAACAATTTGTCTGTAGAATAAACACGGTATCACTTTTTTTCCCCGGGCCCGCACGCCCGATCGAAAAGCCCCCATGCCCATGGCCTGTGGAACGGACGGTTGGACAAAAGTTAAGCGGACATACATGGATATATGTCCAGGGGTTCTAAGATTTCCCGGACCTTTACCTCGGGACCTTTCACCAACCCCCTTTATCCCCCCTCCCCCGACCTTACCCAATCTTTACCCCCCCCCCCCCCCCCCCCCCGCTAATTTCTATCATTAGGTCTGACTCAGAAGTGAATATCTCATTCTGGAAAAGAGGCATACCTACCGATCCAGATAATCACAATGTGTCGCTTCTTTCCTAATAAAGTTCCCTGATTAAACCTCCTGATTATTAACATGCATGAAATATAGATCTATAAAAGTATGTTATTTATGTCTGGGACTATCACTAGTAAATTCCCTTGCCATGAATGTAAGAAAATCAACATGTCCATTCCGCAGAAATAGCTTCTATTATTGAAGATTTTAAAAATTAACTCCGTGAAGGCCTTAATCCGCATCCGTGTGTAGCTAATGCTATTTGTATTCGGGCAGTATAGGGCCGCTAATCCCTAACATTAGAGGTTAGTTTCTCCCAAAGATCAACTCCTGAGGGGGGATAAGCTTGAAGATATGGACCACATGCAAACATTACCACAAAGTATCCATACCTTTACGACCAGAGGCTAAATGTTTTGTTTTTCTTCGTGGTGCAAATCAATTTGAAGTGTTTTTCTTTGACCAAACATGTGGTTTTAACTTGCATTTTATGATCTATAAAGTTTGTCAGATATTATACCATAACGACTTACATCTGTGATCGTTATTAATATTAAAAAGGAACAGTTTGGGCACTGATGTGTTTTTATATTAAAAACACCTCCTCGATGGAGGATTTAACGGTATAGATCTACTTCATGATTCCTTCGGCGGAACTCAGCGTAGGTCGGGATTAACCAGGTCCAACTGGTGGCCTCAAACCCCGCCTTTGCCTCCACTCGTTCGGTTAATAATGTATTGAGTCGGTAGTTAAGTTATTGCCAGCACAACCACATTGTATCTTCCAGTCTTCGCAAGGCTCTGGGCAAGATCCCGCCATGTACCGTCACGCCCGATCAGCGCAGTTTTAACCGGGATTTATACATTCATACATAGGATACGCATTGTGTTTGCACTCAATGCAATACACAGGCTGGACCTTATTATATGCCACTCCTTCTGCACGTGTAACGTCTCTACATTCACGCCCCATTGACCAATTAGACACTTATCAAAATCATCAAAGCCAAGTGCTGACTGGCAGATCTTTGGAAGATGAGAACTTCCTTTAAAGGCTTTATATGTAGGTGTGGTTTTGCTACATAGGAGAGTCAGTGCGGATCGATATATATTCTGTTCTACAGGAATAGCAATTGGTCACCCCTGTTCCTATCTATATAATAAGCGTCTTGGGTTCAACGTTCTGGATCAAAGATTGGGGATAATCCTCCCAGAGTTTAGATACTCGGATCGTAGTATGGACTAGCTCCGTACGTGCCGACGCCCCAGAGACTTGGACTCAGAGCAAGTGCATGGTCTCCGCAGACGTATTATATCTAGTTCAACTTCAAGATATCTCTCTGGGACTTAATCAACGCCTCTGAATGTTTGGATTACTTTCTGCATGGAATCGCACATTTATATGACACCTATATGATATTAACCACGCGAAGAAGAAATGCATGGGATCAAGTGATCGAAGTCAGGGACTTTGATTTGAAGCAAGCTTGCATGGTTTCAAACCTTGCACCTTCCGTCGCTATACTACCTGTTGATACATCATATATCATGATCTTCTCTAGCTTGTAAAGTGTTTGGTTCATTGGAACAGCACCATAAGGTTATCATGCAAAAGATTTGTAAGTAAAATGAGATTAACACACATGTTTTACCTTTGCAATTATTATGCCATTTATGTACATCAGTCACATTGCCTGATATACAGCTTCATTTTATGAAATGTTAGGAATTAATTCAATACATCTGTTTCGGAATTTGAGTAATTTCTGTTGTTATAAAACATGGTGTTATGATTGATACATATATGTAATTGGTATCATTACAAATAAATAGCGGTTAAGTGCCTTCAAATGTTATCAAAATATCGATCTGTTAATCAATGATAGGTTCATAATCTATGAAAAGGTTCTCGTGTAACAAAAGTTCTTGTGTCGGTCTTATCAATTCCTTCACAAGTATGTAATGAGACAAAAAGAGCTATACATTTTACAATCATCATAAGTTCGAATTTCTTATCAAAATCTAGATAAAAAAATCTGAAGTTGGGGAATTCAATTTCGCGGGTTTTGGTGCACATGGTGCACTATTTTAGTTTTTGTTCTCAGTTCTAATCTTAGTTTTGGTTTCTCGTCCACCGCCCCACCATAACTAAGTTGCTGCAGCTCGATCATTGTTTCCCTTTTTTATATAAAAAAAAATCTGTGTTTATATTGACAAGCCTTGTGTCATGGGACACAACCCACAAAAACACTATGGACAGTGCCATGCAGAATTCATATACGTCATTGACAATCAAATCCTGATATATAATTAATTTGATGCATTATTTAGCTGTTATTTAGTCCCAGTTGAATATTTGCTCTTGTTTGATAATTTTGTTTCCGGATCTGCGTCGCATGACATGGCATCGTTGGGTAGCCGCGCATCCCTGCAGGGCTATCTCATGTCTGAACGACGTAGAACGCACTCCTCACACGCGATTTGGGACCTCAAAGTGGCTTTTGTGTATTGTCGATTAAATCTACCCCAGTGTAAAAAAACCTAGGGTAAAATACTCGTTGGCGTATCGCTTTAGAGGATAACGAGACGCATGTACCCAAATAGGCCTTGGTAAAACACAAAAATAAGACGAATGCATAGGGGGAAAAACCTGCCCCAAACTACATTTTCTCAAGAGTTATGAGGGTTCTTTTTATTTCTATCCTAAGGGGTTGGGTGCCGGTAATTCCCATTTTGATCTTGTACCGTTTTGGGCGTGATATAAGGCAGTAACTTTTGCACTTAATTTCCACACACCATGCATGAAACGATTTTTTCTCATCATCGATTTCACACTGTTAACTAAAAGGAATGATAAGATGGTGAATGCTAGGGTTTTTTAAAAATATGATATCAGGACCGTGAGCACATGATAAAGACCGATCTTGAACAAAACGAGAAACAAAAACAATTGTCTATTGTATTAATTACTTTATTATTATATTATCTGTGATATATACTGTAATTGGATCATGTCCTCTGCATCTGCTCGAAATATTTTGAGTTGATAGCAGTTAGCAACTTTGCCATATCCGTCTCTTTAATTCCAATGCACTTTTTAGTTTACAGCACTCCGTTTACTACATCCACAGGATCCAACCTGTGATAATCAAAGATGTGGGTGCGCTACAAGCTGATATACTTTAGAATGCAATAGAATAACCCCAGCTGTTCAATGTCCAAAGACACCCTGAACTCCAGAGCCACAGAGATCATTACAAAGCTACTTCATGATAGCCAGAAGCCAGCAGGCAGGGTTACCAACAAGCATATACACACTTACGCTCCTAACCTTGACTCGCGTATCTAAATATTGACCGATTGTTTATACTCAAACTGTCATCTTCTAACAAGACATTCTGTGGATTGTTTACTCATTAGCACGGGCTCTCAAACACATCTGAAGTTTACATTAAGGATCAGATTCAGGAACCAGACATTTACACCCATGGATTTCCTAGGATAATAGTATTGAATATCGAGGCCTGCGATCACCCGATCATTTAGCATTGTTCCATATGCCAACCCCTTGGCCTTGGGGATTTGTACTTCCCAATACACCGTGTGGACATCTGATATTCATCGCATGAATACCATCCTACATATGCTTTGACCCATTTTGGTTGATTAAATCCTCATCCTACATTTCCATACAATCAGCTGTGTCAAAACTAATCCCTTTGATAGCCCGCGTGAAAGGCATCCCTCTACAAGCAAGGAATTGATTATCTTGTAGCAAGGAGCCAAACGATAGAATTGGGATTTGAGGTGTGAATGATAATAGCCCAATGTATGATTATACATAGATACTTATTTATAGCATCTAAGCTTTACAGTCTAGGTTTGGATGTTTTGTTCAACTAAATTCAACCCTGAATCCCAGGGGCCAAGTGCTCCAACCAGTCTGCATAGTCTGATCATTTGTTAATCAATCGATTTTGCACAGCTAGGAGAATTGGAGGATTACACAGACCAGTCTTGGATTACAGGCAATTTAGCCCAGCGAACTTCTGATGGCCGCTTGTAATTGTTGTTGTTGTTGTTGTCAGTATTAATTGTACGACAAGTCAGGTCGGCTTGGGTTGTTGCCATGGAGACCAATAAGCCGCGCAGTGCCCAGCGAGGCCAAGAGCCGCCCGTTCCCGCGAGGCGCAGCAGTGCCACCTCCCAGCATGGAAGCGAACCAAGTGAGAACACCTCCTCCCCTACCTCCCAAGCTGTAGCACATGGTGGTGACGACAATCCCAGGACTAATCAAGGCAGGCCGGTCACTGGTGGTGGCAGAGTCACCCCTACTCAGGACAACAATAAACCAGTGGAAGGGGACTTATCCAGTGGACCAGACAAAAGTGACAGCCCTCTTGGTGCCAGTGAACCTAGGGACACTAATGACAATGTAGACCAGGATTCTGACAGTGTGGACAATTCCTCTACTGGAGCCCAACGCACACCTCCCCCACACTCAGCCACCTCCAGGAAACAATTAACTCACATATCTGAGGAAAACGAACAGCCTCAGAAAGAGGACTTACGAGGATCTCAAAACCAGGAGGACGGTGGTACAGGAGGAGCCAGAGATTCACAATCTGCTAGCCAAAGACCGAGGACGAGTCCAAGAAGTGCCCATGCCCCTCCAAGAACCCCCAGAAAAAGGAGTATAGACGCCCCTGAGAGGGAGAAAACAGACGTTCAAACCCCTCCAGAGAAATCCGAAGTAGAAAATATTAGAAATAATAACAACGAAGAAATGGGAGCGGAGGAGAAAGTGGCTGGTGGGTCAGCTGGGCCAAGGAAAGACGACGAGGAGGAAGATCAAAACAATGAACCCAGTCATAAAGATGGAGTTGTTTCTGAGATTGGGACGGATTCAGGAATGGGATCTGCTGGCGAGGAAAATTATGGAGATTATTACCCGGCCACTACAAGAGCCCTGGTTCCTCACAGCAGCAAATCCGATGCGAATACCGCCCCACAAAATCCCTCTTCAGTTAGGTCTAAATTATCTGGAGGGAGACAGAAAGCTTTTTCCGGCAAGTCTACTCTAAGTAACAGGTAATGAGCAAAGCCAATTTAAATATATATAACCTAAACACATTATTTTTAAACCCTTTCACCGCCGCTTCTTTATTATACATAAGATCAATTATTCTAGGTATGTACAAATATAGTCCTTGCTTCATAATTATATATAACAATATATATGTGACAAACAACTTAGCAACCTAGCTGTGTAACTAAAGAAAACGAGCATGTAATAATATCCCCACCGACATAATATTGTATGGGTTATTCAGCCTGAAGAAGAATCGAATGCAAGGCAGCAATATACATGCGACAATAAACCCTAAAAATATGTAAAAAGAAAAAAAAGTGGTTTATCAATAATCCCAAATCACATATGTGATGCCTTGGGAATAACAAAACTACAAGGTAAATCAGCATTTTTTAAATGTTTTTCTTGGAGCTTTGTTTTATCCCAGATTTAAACGCAACATGCGTACACAGATTCTGTGGTTTGTCTGATTAGTTTATAGGTTAAGGGGTAAACAAATCAATCAAGTGGCCTCTCAGTGACATGTCTAAACATCTATTAGGTCATAGCGGTACATGGTTAAGTTTCCAGATAATTTGACTTTTAAATATGGTCAGGTCACTCCCGTGAATAGATCCCTTATTTGCGTGTGACCCATTAACACCAACCCATCCCTCCTCGGGTCAAACCCAGAAATTCATTGGAAATTTGAGTTAGACAATGTTATCGTTACGTAATCCTTAAGTAACTATACACATGTGAACTCATGCTTCTCATAAGCCGACTTGTTCCTGGAATGTTAATGGGTGTAAAACAGTTCCTGGGTGCCTAATGGGGTTCATGTGTGCAAAAAAATATCTGGATTATAGTTGTATTTATGCCTTCGTCATAACAAAGCTACCCAGGATATATACGACCAACGGCGAGAAGTAAATGCTATTGGTTACCAATGGCTATATATGGTTCTCCTTAATTCCTTCCCTGCTCACAATTTATTATGTCTCATTTATCTTTCCTTAAGTGTTAATTAATTATTCCATTACTATTATTCATATGTATAAGTACACGTTCTTTAACATGGGTCTCACCTTATTAATCAAAATGCCCTAGTCGGTTCTATTGTTTTCTATCTATTTAATTATATAAATATCATTATTAGTTACAAGAATGTATTAAGCACTGATACGGTCAGTGACATTTAGGATGTAAATTATATCATTTTGTTCACAGATATATCCCTACTATTACATAATTCTATACCCATGCACTAACTATGTGAATGATAAGCAAGGGAGATATATGCTATAAATCACTAATCACCACCATATGAAATCCATCAGAGGCCACTTGATATTATTGGCTCAGACACTTCTCAACGGGTCCCTTGCCAAATCTTTATGAACAATGATAGGACATTGTGTCTCAACATAGAGTCCTTGTAAGCACAAAAATGGTGGAGGTTAGTGGTCTGATATAATAAAACACTTGACGGTGAGCCACAGGTCTTTTTATTTTTTTCTCCCATACACTTTGACTTCCTATATATGAGGCAGTCAGACTAAGTCTATGAGAATGATATTGAGAAGTAATGCAGTACAAGTAGCGTGTAGTGTGTTTGTGTTTAGCATTACTCCCCGCTCCCGGATCCTTTTGTGTTTATTACCTACACATTAGTTTGTGCGTATTACTCGCCTTAGAGGTTCCTCAGTCTCAGGGTAAACCAACATGGGATCACCGTAGGCTGGGACAATGGGGTTCTCAAAGATTAAAACCTCGGAATAATACTCATGTAGGTAGCAACAAATGAACATGTCGCAATCGGGGGCATGGGATATGTTATTCAATGTTACCAAGTGCATGTCAACAAATGCTTCTCCATTCGGCTGCTATATGCCCCCAGGTTCATTTTTGGCCTTGGATAATCGTTCTTGAGGAATGTAATTGACTTAATCTTTTGAACATTAGTTGCGTTTGTATAAGACCACCCTGAAACGTAAAGATAAGATTTGGAGCTTGTCCAGCGCAAAAAGGTCATGAATATAGTACTTTAAGGGTCTCACTCTCAAAGGCGATTTCCTAAATCCATTTATATGTCTTCTTATAATCACTTGGTGGTCCCAATTAGTAAAATTGGTCATATTTGGATAAAACACAAAGATACTGGAAGAAGTTGACTGGTACTTACATTTCTATAGCAGGGGCCGCACTGGTCTTTCAGTTCTTCCCACAGACTGATATATGTGATGTGCTACAGGAAAATGAGTCACAGGTCCCAAAATTTGTATTTTTCAAAGTGATTTATTCACATGATCTCTCTGTTGGAATGTTTTTATTTTTAGGGTGTCCAATCCTTGAGGTCGCATGAATACATGTACCAAATTTCAAGACAGTGTATTAAACATATCCATGCATTTCTAAGGTTATTTTATAAAGTATATTCAGCTACTTTACTAGTAATTGTCCGCCCAAAAATATTGCTAACTTTTTTCCAAAAATAGAAATATCAAAGTTGAAATATAGAAATGCTTATTAAATGTCCGAATGTTTACCATCATTAGAATCCGCTCGATCTCATCTTTTCAAATATGATGATATCTCAAAATCCATTGTTTGCGACTTGTGACTCATTTTCCTGTGACACCTCACATATGAGTACAAACATGTATTGGTAGGATAAATCATATGTAGTCAATTACTCTCGTTTTATAGTTCTGATGTAGACCCATACATAAGACTTCCTTTAATTAGCTATTGAAGGGGATTAGCGATTAACTAATTAAGCTCCTTTAATTTAGTTGCTCGACTCTTTCTTTATTAGCTAATCCAGCTTATTTTCTTTCAAAGGTGTGCCATTTTATTTTTATTCTTCTCCCCAACCTTGCCCACCCCGACAACTTTACCCCAACAAAAGTAACAACATTTCTCTCTCTAATGATCCTGACTAACATCTGTTTCTCTTCACAATTTAACAATATTGAAGATTGTTTTTTAATTCAGGGTAAAATATAATTTTCTTGTGTAATCATACCCGAATGAATTTCGTAACTCAATAAACAAACTTATGAATTTATAACTTTATCCTATCAGGGCATCGTCATCGGGGGCGGATGCAGAAGGAAATGAGGATGACATCGATTCCATCAATGTTGCCGTCAGGTAGGTTCAGAATTATCTGATTTATAATTCTTGATACTCATAGTTATGTAACTCGGGGAGGAAATATATCTATAGAGCTCTTGTGAAATTCAGTTATGATGTTTAAAAAAAACAAAAACACCCAAGATATTCACATGAGTATATGACTGATTTGCATACAAGGATGAGTAGGAGTAACTAGTTTGTTTTGACTAAACTCAGGTGGCTAGGAGGTTTAGTTTGTTTTGACTCAACTAAGGTGGCTATAGGAAGTAGAAAGGAAAGTCTATGAATGCATACATTTTATATTTATTTTCTGTACATGTACACAAAGTGGCATACCGTTCATGTAGAGTATATATTTGCTGTAGTGTAATGTAACCATATCATGTACAATGAGTCAGCGAAATTCCAGGTAAAAATTGACATTTTGATTTGGTCCGGGTATAAACAGCGCAGTAGTAATATATAATACAAAGAATGCATCAAATGCAGAGTCATACCACATTTAGTTAATCTAATTGAACACAAATTAAAAGGTGCCTATGGTCACAATGAAAGGAAAACAGGAACATTGGATGGACAATAATTGCTAGAATGAATTAAAGGAAGCAGTCTTTCGACCGATGCCACATACAATATTATACAGTCTAGGCCCAAAGATGGGAGAATCCCTTCAAACGGAGGGAAAGCCTCTCGCCTCAAACCACAAGGTGCCATTATAATTTCATTAAGACCGCAAAATGTCATTATAATCCCATTAGAACGCCTAGTCCTAGGCCTGGAAACCGATTAGCGAAGTAGGCGTCCAATCTCTGTAAACGCATCATGTTCATTGAAACTTCAGCTTCATGGTCGACATGAAATAGCAGGCAGCGATTACTTCTCTGCCTAAATATGTACAAGAATAAATCTAATTTTACATGATAAACTTTGGTTCGTTCTCCTCCCACGCAACCTCTCCTTATATAGTCATTTCCCCATCTTGACCCAAAGTCCTCAACACCCTCTGATATATGTATTTTATCGATTATCATTACCGGTTGACTATACATAGGTTATACCTAAGAAAACAGATACAATCATACATTGGTCGACTATATATGTCTATTCTCAGAATAAGCGATCCAGTTAATTGAGCACTTATTGAGCAGCATTACCATGCATAATATGCACCAACTACCTCACCGTTTCATCACCTAGAACATATCATATACATGTAGACCATGCTCTGACTGGAACCTGCGCAACGGTAATGCACAGTCGGGAGCTTTGTAACAATATGTAATTTACTCGTACATTAACTATTACACCAGTTCTATCAATAGCCTAGGTGTTCTACAGTCAATTACTGCCACTATTGGTGCTTAATGGGGATCCATTCTTTCCTTCAAAATATCTGAGATCGCTTATCATCTGTCTGGAACCATGCTAAATAATTATGTTTTGATTAGCCCCCCACCCACCCCCAGTGAATGCCTAGGTGATAGGAATGTGTCTTTCATGGTTAATGGATTGTACCATATGCCAGTTCAAGTTGCTAATAATAAATTGTTCGCCACAATACCCTCCGCAACAAGATGAAAATGATTATTTTTTACAATTAAAAATAAACATTTCTGAATAGATTAACACACGAAAAGAGTTGATAAAGTAATACTGGTTCTGTTGGCGATAACACAAATAACAACATCGATGCTGTTCATTTATATAATTCATGATTGACGTAATTACAGAAAGCACACACAAATATTAAATTGACATAATTACAGAAATCATACATGAAGCTACAGTTCTTTTGCCGGTTATTGCTTCGTATTTAAAGAGCTACAAAACTTCAGGAAGGCCATATAAGCCAAAGGATTTGCCTCCTGCGAGAAAAGGTGTTGTTTCGAAAACGTTATAAATGTTATTACCTCATAGCTATACTATTGTCGTTTCTCGTGAAAACAATGGGATACTTGTGAGTAACAAGTAGCTTGATAATTTCCCAGATTACGAACACACAGACTTGGGAATGGACCAAAGTGACCGTTCAAGAGCACTTTCCAAGTGAACCGTGGCCGCATATTCTCATAACAATTGTTAACCGTTTTCGAACTCTTTAAGCATCTTATAAATTACATTTCTGGTCAAGTTTGTTATTTTACGGTCCACAATCAATAAGAGGGCGCCATGTTAATTCACATTTAGTAATCACTTAAACTCGACGAATCAATCAGATTTTCTTGTTTAAAAAAATCTTATTAAGGAATGCAAAATGAATGGCCTTTAATTGCCATCTCAGCATGATGAGGATCAGGCAAGTTGTAAGCTTAACTCTGGCGATTTAATTAGTCAAAAGAGAATTAATCCCATCGGGGAAGGATACTGATTTACTTTCTCTATAACTCAAGTACAATATATGAAACACTGTACATATAGATCTCAAATTATTCAAGCTTAGGAAACAAATCCAAATTATACCGCTCTAGGCTATGTGTATTAAACCTTTTATATATATTAAGTCAAAGGTTAAATCTTTATGGCAGATTGTCTTAGAACTGCACTTAATTTACTATGATCTTTTAAAATCTCTCCGTTTGTGCTGTCCCTCGGGTGCAAAAGATTTTTCATGAAAGTCATGAAAGTTAAATGAGATGGATTGGCATTGAGATGGACGCCTGCCTGTTGCCCCTGGTAGTACAAGGCTCCATCTATCCAGGCAAGTCTAACCCATTATAGCCAGGGCACCCCATTACGTCAGTGGAAATCAATGATAAGGAGGTGTCTTTAAAGAATTGTTCTTCCTGGTTTCTTCCAAACTTGAATTACTTGCCGCCCATGGTCTTTCCAGTCCAGCGGAGCGATTTCCCTGGTATAGAACTAAGACTTCCTCACTTGATCAATAGCCTTGAATATTTGACAACCCAATTGGTTTCTGCACTGTGTGTTCCATATATACTTACCATTTCCTTGACTTTTTTTGGTTACAATTTGGGTAGTGTGGTTGGCTATCCATGGGTGAAATGGGGAAATTGAGTGTATTGGGAAAAAATACTCATCCCAGGCACTCTGCGCTCATGCCTAGTACTTATCAATCTCATCTTTCTTGTCCATTTGATATTTAGGCTGGAGAAATGTTTTGTGGTGCATTCGGTTATTTCATGACAAATATCAACTGCTTATTTTTTGTTATATAAGTTTGTCTCTCCATGAAAAGGATTAGCGTTAATTGATTTAGGAAAACTTCAATAAGCCATTTTGATTAACGAACTTTCTTAACAGCAATATATTGCGGTGAAGTGTTCGTCGTTTAATGAAATGATGTATAATTACTGGATATTTTGGTTCACCGGACATTTGCCGCAATAGGGGAGTTGCATGTCTCACTGCGCATTATGTCTATTACAGTGCATCCTGGGATGGACCCAGTTCAAATCTAAAATACACCAATTTAAGGATCTTTTCACCAATATCATTGCTTGTGCAAATGATTCATGAAAACCAAATGCATGATGGGAAGATGAAGTCCTATTTTATGGAAACATGTAAAACGCATGGCTTTTTACACGAAATCACTTTTAAGTATTCCATGCTGAACATAACATGTTTTCTATAGTTTTTACACTGACATACAACTCCCATGGTTCCATGCGAATCGAGATTCAAGATGGCGCTCATGCAATTCCCCTATTGTGATGAAAGAGATTGAATTGAATTGAAAAATCGTTTATTTGTCAAAGTTTTACACATATACGAGGCATGACAAATAGGTCGACAGGCTTCTGGAAATAATCCATGGCGCTCTTCCAGTTGTTACCTTCATAAAAGAATATGTTTGCTACGATATAAGAGAGAGTAACTACACAAAGTAAAATTAAAATAAGGATATAATGTGGACATAAGCCCAACATATACAGTACAGTACTAAGTACTTAGAATATGATATAAATTAGTGTATCAAACTTTTCGTTTAAAACTCGATGTATAATGCTGGCTATGTAATTCGGTATGGCAAGTGGCGAGTAGTTTTGGTAGGGTATACTTCCTACCAGTGTGTTTGAATAATAAAATAAAATAAAATGCTACATTATCTTAGTATAACACCTCAACAACAGATATTACATGTATTAGCGCATTTGATCAATTACTACACCATATCTTACATTCAATCTACTGAAATCCGGACGATAGTAAATTTTAAATTTGTAATGAGGTTCGTCGTAGTATTGATTATTCTTATGTAACAACAATTACTCTAATCAAGTGAACATGCACCTTATAAGAAATTAATTAATGAAGCCGTCTCTTGGTAATTATGTTATAATATGTAGCTCTAGCAGAACGTACTGTACATATACAAAGCAGATGGGTTCCATACAGATGTTGCTTGGTAACATAATGAAACATGGCTAATTATGCCTACCCAGTTTTATTTCAAACCTAGTATGTATACCCAAAATTCCACTAGAATCCCATTAGGACGGTAGTGATGGACCAACTCCAGAGCCTGGAAACCCATTGACATACCGATCTTTTCTCATCTGATAGGCTCTTGTCTGAGCCTAGACTTATTTTACCAGATCATCTGGATTCTTCAAAAGGGGTTCAATGATAATATAGAACATCGCTAATTCTAGATGATAGATCTATTTTTCATGCCATTTTAGTCACTACCTTGAACGGCCTTGAGGCTAAAACAACCGAAGGCAGAGCTTAAAAGGATTAATAAGTTCCATTTCGGACCTGCTTGTGCACTGTTTGTGCATACTCCTTTATTATTATGGTACTATAGGGCATAGCCACTTCTGATGCAGGCTATTGATTACTACTGCTGCATATGTATGCATATAGCTGTTACATGTATCCAAGACATTGTATGAAACAAGTATACTTACTATACTTACACCCAAGACTTAGATTGACCGTCAACATGAGTTAACGCCGCTACAGTGTTACTAAACAATGATTGCTCAGGGAGTCGCTCATTTCCCCTATTATCCAATATTACCTCATCTGAAAAACAGAGGATCCCTGAATAGGGGACATCAAATATCAGGCACTCTATGAAAGGAGATGAAAGTATGAAAAGCAAACATTACTATATATATATGTATCCCTTGCTTCCGTTAATTCTGGTAGAACAATCATTTATGATACCGACCAGAGTGTATTGATCAAATGTCTTTCAGTTGTAGGGTCACAATATATAACTCTCATATTAGGTACTATAGTGGAATATTTAACCAGATGTGTAGCATCCATCAGAGCGCAGAGTTGCCTTGAAATGTACCCGTGTGTGCGTGCAGAAGAAATTGGGTTTCGATTTAATGAATGCAGAGGGAAATTGGCAAGTAGCTCCGCTAACAAAAGAAACCCGAGCTATAAATAACTAGGGAGAGATTTACTATGTAAGTATGGCTCCGCCGAAAGTATACACTGTACTATATGTTATGAGATTAAATTTATGATTAAGATGCTCTGATGAAGCCACGTGAAGCCATAATGGCGAAACGCATACGGTTCACATGATCCCCCAATGAATATGCAACTAAACATTCAACACAAGTTGTGTTGCCTCCATCTCAAATTTTTAATGTTTAAAAGTTATGCAAGACAGAGATAGCTATGGACTAATGTCATAATGACATGTTGGCTAATCTGAGCCATCCTCGTTACAGTAATATTGTTAGTAACTCGTTAATATACCGATAGGGCCCCCCAAAAATAGGTATGTTTCCGATTTATCTGGCTGAAAACTAGGTAGGGGGGTGGTAACTTTTTTTTTTTTTTTTTTTTAGAAAACCACCTCCCAGGAACTGAAAAAATGTCTATTTTATAACAATAGTTGTTTTAAGCTTGGAAAATGTGGTTTTTGACAGTTCCGGGTTAGGAAAACCCGTTTTCCTGCTTTTGTAAGCTTTTTTTTATTATCAAAAAATCCAAAAAAAGTTAGAAAAAAATTAGGTATGGTAACAATTTTTTTTAGGTAGGGTAAGGTTTTTCTTGGTAAGGGGCGGGGGGTAAATCGGAAACACACCTATTTTTTTTGGCCTAGTTAAAATAATGAAGCAACGTCGATTAAAAAACAGCTATACTGTTGTCCTCCAACAATTTCGCTATAGCGTAAGTGTAGCAATAAGTGACAATAAGAATTACATGATAATTGTTATTTACAAGTTATAGTGAGAAGATATGTGATGTGTCACAGTGAAATGAGTCTTATAATCGCAAAACCATACATTTTCGGATATCATCATATTTTAAAAGGTGGGTTCAGGCAGATACCAACGATGTTAATTTTACAGTTAACTGAGACTTACTTGGAAGTTGAGGTTTAATCTGTAATTATGTCGAGGACATCACGGTGTGGTAAGACTACATGAGATCACGCATGCGCAGCATCACGTCAGGTTTTAAAGCAATACGAGGGTTTCCTAGTGAAAAATAACTTCAACAAACCTTCATCCTGAAGGAGGACGAGGCATAATAAGGTAATGACAACCAAACTCAGAAACAACTAAGTTAACTGCCCAAATCCCTTAGCACCTGCTCTGAGCACTTAGCTTCAGAGGGGCCGGCGGGAGGGCATGTAGTCTTACCACACCGTGATGTAACCGTGACCGTGATGCTAATAGTTCTGCTAAACTTAGCGTACTACTCTTACATTTCTCATACGAGAGTTCAATTGTGATGGAATCGTCGATATAAGGGAAACAGTTGGCCCCATTCTGTCTGAGTGCCGCAAACACTGGATATAACAACTTTGTGAAAAACAAAGGGGCGCAAGCTAAACCCATTGGTAAACATGTGAATTGATAGGTATTATTACCCCACTTGAACCTCAGAAACTTCCTAAACTCCTGTCTCACTGCTACTGTAAAGTACGCATCACTAAGGTCAATACTGGCTAGGAAAGCCCCCGGGGTCATAAGATCAATTGCTGCTTGTAAACTAAACATCTTGAAGTGTTCATAATGAACTGCCTTGTTCAAAACTGACAAATCTAAAATCATTCTAAATTTCCCATTGGGCTTGGGCCTCAGAAAAATTATTCGAGAGAAACTGATCCGGAGACTCACTAGTTAATTCCACTACTCCCTTGTTCCATAGCTTAGCTACTTCCTCACCTAATATCTGAATATTCTTCCCCGACGCATTGAAGGGGGGAGGGGGGGACAATTGCCACGGGATCCAATCAAAAGGGATAGAAGCTCCCTGTACTAAGTCTAGCACCCACGGGTCTGAAGTAATGTTCAACCACTCACTAAAATGACAAGCAATATTCCCTGCTCTAAATTGATAAAAGCAGAAATCAGGGGGACTTACCAGTTCTACTTCTTGGCAGCCCCCCCCCCCCCCCCCCGCTGAAAATTCTGGTTGCGGGGTTGGTAACCTTGGGTATTCTGAGCTCGAGGCTTAAAGGCAGGCTGTTGATTCTGTTGGTACTGAAATGGCATTACAGGTGTTTGCCACTGTTGGTTCGAAGCAAAGTTCTGTTGATACTGCGGAGCAAAAACTTGTTGTTGCTGTTGATGTTGAAATCTGGGGTTCTGGCCCCTAGGTGCACTACCTCTGTAGCCGCCTTTTCCCCTGGGGAAACGACCTTTCGGCTGACCTCTCTCAAGCCTTTTCTTTACCTTGTACGCCACATCGCTGTCATCCAGCTTATCCTTCAAATTTCCACCAAGCAACCATTCAGGGGTCGTAGAGGTCTTATGCGAGAAAATAGGGGCATACTTCTGGTCTACTGCTGACTTCAGAGCCTCTTTCCTTCTAGAATTTACTTCCTGGGAGAGGAAACATAGCACCCTAATGGCCTTGTGGGCTTCCAAACCTACCGCCATCAAAGCATCATTTTTACACAAGTTATAATTTCTCTTGCGAGTTAAAACTCGAACTTTTTGACTTTCTCGTTCGCCTGGCTGGCATCAAGTTCTGAAAAATATATCGAAAGAACATAAACAGTCATATCTCGACCCGAAGGTGGCTGTTTGAAATAGGAAAAGAGGAGAAATGGCGATCAACGATCCAGACCAACTCCTCAACACAACTAGAGAGCCAAAAAGCTCTCAAATTGAATAAAAGTAAATAATACTTACACAACCTGTGAACTACGTGACTTGCAGCGACTTTGGAGCGCGCGTAGACTGACGTGATGCTGCGCATGCGTGATCTCATGGAGTCTCGTACCACTAACGTGATAGGACGAGACATAACTTGTATTAGATCTAATAAGTGCTTTTACATCTTTGTATGTTTGAAAAAATGGGTACTGATATTTCTGGAGAACAACCACTGGTAAAGTAATTAAATATACTTATTTAGGATGGCCTTAGAAATGTAATATTAAATATACAGTCCTACGAAATCTTGTGAGAACAATATCAAAAAATTCTGAATGTTGCGATTTATGACTCATCCTTCTGTAACACATCACATATGACGTATAATTTCGATTATTGCAGGCGAGTTCCATTCTATATTTATTATATATATATATGGGCATAAAACTTGATGTGTAATCACAAATCATGTATCATGTGTAAATCTGAAAAAAAGTATAGCCGACTTGGTGACGAAGTAGTTCATATAGTACGCATGCTATATGAATATTTTTATAGCCCCCCACTTATTGCACCTCTCATATGGAATGCGCATATAATAAGTAGGCTATTTGATGTGCGGGAGCGTTAATGTCCTGGTTGGACAAGGTTTCCACCTGCATGGTTGAGTGGCAGTAGTCGGTCAGCTGTGTGTTATAGGCACAGAGTGTACAATAGTTACCCGATACATAAATGTGCGAATGATTGTGGCTTTGTTCACCACTAAAAGGTCCCGCTCGGTATCTTTAATATATAGTGTCTTTTGTCCTTGGCCATTTGTGTTGTGCATTTGATATCGTACCGAGCGTACCATTTAACTTTATGTTTACTGCCCCCCCCCCTGATATGCTGTCCTGGATAATTGCCTTTTATATATGATAATACACTCTATATGGGGCATAATAAAAGCACATCAACTTAACTGCATCCGTATCCACAACACGAAAACACTCTTTTAAAATAATTGATATATTTTCCATGTAATATGCGTGTTAATTTGATAAAAGTATAACATCGAAATATTTTATTACAAATATACCATTGTGTTCCCGTTTTACCTTTCATGGTTTCAAAAGAGAACGTTGGATGTTGGGAGAGAGAGATATAGATAGATAGATAGATAGAGAGAGAGAGAGAGAGAGAGAGAGAGAGAGAGAGAGAGAGAGAGAGGGGAGAGGGAGGAAGGAGGGCGAGAAAATGAGTTGTCCGGTTGATATTAAGAAAAACTGCGCAATATCTATAGCTTGCCAACTTGGCAGGGATTGTATTCCATATTCAAAATTGCCAATTAAAATGCTTGGATTGCACATTTTATTCGTGATTATTAGCTGATATCATGCAATTTTTGTGGAACGGAACTCGATAGAAAATTTCTCTTATTAATCTAAATTACCACCCACAGAAATGGTGCGATAAACATTGATATAGGCCTATTCCAAAAGAAGCAAAGGGTTTTCCTATAGCCTTTCTCATTCTGATGCATGAGGTGGGTAATTGATGCTCTCCGGAGAGTTGGCATTGAGAAATTGTTCAAGGTTGCATGCAAATCAGTCATATTTGTACACCTCTCTTGTAATTACATGAAGTATCGGCACATCATGATTAGGCAGATTAGCGGCGCATTCTTGCTTGATATACAGTTTGGTACTCGCGTTTTTGACTGCATATAATTTGCCGATTACCAAGGGAATGAAATATATGTTCCGAACATGGACCAGCCCCATCATTTATTAAAGGTTTTGGGAAGGGGCATTGCTGTTCGTTTTGGAAGTGTGCCCGGGTTCTATACATCGAGAATATAAGGTCTACAAATGGCCGCATGTGCTGCTATTTACCTTTTGAAATACTTACACTCATACCCGGCTACATATTTTTGGTATCTACAAATATTAATTCAAGCCTCGATTAAATCATGTGCCCCAAACTACGTATGACCACAAAAATATCGAATAAACATTATGTATTTGCTTTCCTGGGTGTTTTATGAGGCAAACGTAATGAATTTATTTCTATGGATATTTTTACCTCTAAGTTTTTCTAAGTAATTATGTGATGTCTTAGTCTAAGAAGTGGACAAGGCGGGAAACATAGATTTAGATTTGGATTTAAGATATTCTTATTCAGAAAAAGCATTACATCACATCTATTTCTAATCAACCGCCGGTCACATAGACAACTTTTTTTTCTACGACAACCACTTTTTTTTGTTATAAATTTATGCAAAAAAAGAAAACAGCAACAGTATCATAACGGATATTAGATCCAGTGAAACTTGTATGAGATATTCAACAGTCTGGTGGGGAATGTATGCCACTTTCTCTATGTACGATATATCTTTCTCTAATGTTTATTTTAATTTTCGGATCTTCCTAAAATACCTGCTCAGACAGATGGTTATGTCTGTTTCAGATGTAAACTTACATATTTCATCAGAATAACAATCCTATATCATTATCCAGGAAGCATTCTAATAAGGGAGTAATTAGAGTATGAAGGTATTTCAAGAAAAAAAACCCTCTAAGTCTTTAATGTTGTTGGTTCTCATTGTAGGGTGAGGCCCATGAGCACGCAGGAATCCAATCGAAAGGACAGCGGCGGTGTTTCCTTTCCTGGCAACGGCACGATACATGTAAGAGTCAATTTATCTTTACCCATTAAAACTTTGGAAACTGTTTTGTTTAATAGTCGACGTGTACATTCTTTTTAACTTGTTTAACTGTAACGCACGAAACAGTCCTCGGATATCTACGTTGTTGCGCTGATGGCGTAAAAGAAGTTATTTTGAAGATGAGAGGATTGAAGTGTATATGTATATATAATTGATGTATTTATCGATAGAAATATTTAGCTACTATTTAAGAGATCATGGGGAATAATTGATGTTGTCTGGATAATCAGATGATCCAGTATTTTCTATGGGATGTGATTTCTAGAAGGATCGGACGGAGGTTCATTTGCTGTGTTCTAATGAGGATATATTATATGTGATGTAATATTCGCTTACCTGAGAATCATAATTGCTTTGGGCAAATCGGTAAAGATTAATTTGTCTATCGCAAGGATTGCTGGCTTTGGATTAGTTTGTGGCAGATAAATTACAGATATTTTATTATATCATTTGTTTTGTCTATGCTTCGTTAAACCGACTGATTGACCTATCTATTCGTAGAATTGAGTCTGGCATAATCCACAAATTAATCTTTTTGTGTATAACAAATGAGGGGACGCCAAAAGCCAGAGGGTGCATGCTAAATTATATCCAATATTTATGCAGTTTTGATTGATCACCTATAGTTATTCATTCTCAATTTCTGACGTCGACTTTTTTTAATCCCCCAGGTCGAAGCCGGCGCACAAGCAAAAACTTTCACGTTCAATGTAACCTTTGAGCCCGAAGCCTCCCAAGAAGATGTATTTGAAAACTGCGGTGTCAAAAAACTGGTCGAGATGGCTCTCGAAGGGTGAGTAACTAACCACTTTCCCTTTATACATCAGAGATTTATTAGCTAGCGTTACCAATTTGTGATGTGTCACAGTAAAATGATTCACAAGTAAAAACAAATGGATTTCGAGATATCATCCTATTTGAAGAGATGCGATTATAAGTGGATTCCAAAAATGTTAACATTTAGGAAGTATTTCTATATTTTATGTTTGAAAAAAACCCCGGTATTCTTTCTGGGTGATGTAGGATGACCTTAGAAACGCAAGGATATATTTAATACACTGTCTTGAAGTTTGACACGGTATATTCATACGAGTTAAAGCGCTAGATACCGCAAAAATGAGAACATTCCTATACTAAGTAGATCTTGTGAGTAAAACTCTTTGAAAAATACTAAATTTTCGACTTATGACTCTTTTGACATTTGCTATCCATCGTATGTCTGCTTACTTCAATACAATCTCAGCATTTCCCAGATCCATATTTTTGTGTACTTCATGTTGATTAAATTGACATGTCATTCTTCCCTTGCGTGGAATATATTCGACTGAAAGATCATTAAGTTCAGTTTCTAAAACCAATCCTCTCAAGTATACAAACAACTTGGCAACAATGCACATAAAGAGTCAACACACTTGGGTAATTAATAGCCGTCGGTTTTACCAAACAATTAAAAAAAAGCACCATGTGCAACATCAATGGCTCCAACCCAGACCCTTTTCAGTACTATCTCGTACTAGTTGGGTATAAATTATTTCGCTACAACATTTTTCTAAACGAGACAAAAGAAAAAAAGCGAACTAGATTTGAGAACACATTAAAAGGGTTAAATATATAGGTGGTTCTTTATCGATTCCAATCATGGGGAATTAATGGATCGAGGCATGATACAGAATAATCATGCATACCACGCATGCTTCGAGAGGAACAAGTATATAGGGGGACAGCACTTACTCAGACACCGGATTGTTCCATCAGTTAGTTACATGAGGTTTTTTTTACAGTTACAATATTGACACCCCATCCAAAATAGCAATCCGGTTGATGGATCTAGGGACAGAACTTGAAAGAATGGAATAGCATAAGCTAATTTAAGTCGAAGGTAGGTTTTTGAAGATTTGGCCTGGGGCATGGTGTAGATAGGCGGGATGGCGTGCCTGCATGCATGGCTTTATCAAATATTGATGAGACAACGACTGAATTAGGTTATCGAAGTGACTCCAAGCGGGAGTATCAAGGTCTAGAGACCGAGAAATCCATAGAAGGAAGCGGAAGCGAATGGAACCTCAGATTTCCTTAGTTTCTTTGGAGTAATTATCGATGACAACTCCCACTACTCTATATACATGACAACGGCTTAATTTATTATTAAGATCTCATTTTGTTTGCCTTTTTATTCTCTTTAATTTCCTGGAGGGATATATGGAGCAATTTGTATCCGAAATTCTAAAAAAAAAATTAAAAAAATATAGCCTTGAGTGGATGGGGTTAGGCCCAAAACAGAGGGGACGGGAGATGGGGAATTGTGTTTGGTTTTGCCTTTATTAGGGTCCGACGTTTCGAGCTACATTAGCCCTTCATCAGGGGTTTTCTGGATTTTTATATAGCCCCGTTATCCTCAGTGTATGCTGAATGACATGCACCCCTTCTTTTCCTTTTCAACCACCTCACATATTATAAGCAGGATAGTCAGGAAACAAAGACGTAGCATTTGGCTCAATCAAATGCTTTCATATTCTCGGCGGGCCTATTTGTCGTTCATCCAAAGGAAATCAATCGATGCACCCAAAACCTATTTCCTGTTCAATTCCCTTTTGTTATACGAACCCTTCGCGCACTGGGAAACCTTGGTCAATAAATCATTAATAATAATTAATGTTATATCTGAATAGGGAAGCATATCTCGGATGGAATAAGTGAGCCAATAAATAGAATCACTTCAAAGACGTGATCGATCGGTGTGGTATTGATTAGAGGAGACATTCAATTATCCTAGAATAAGTGATTATACTTGGAATTTGAATCAAATCAGAGACTGATAAAATTTGAGACGCAATATTCACCGATGGACCAGTAAATCCTTAGTTAAATTGTTGAGAACGGAGAGTGCTGACCATAGACCTGTAAATCCTTAGTTAAATTGCAGAGAACAGGGAGTACTAGACTCGAGATTTGCAATTGCGTTCGCCCCTCTAGGGAACACTGCACGAATGTCCTCCTCAGGTGCTAGGCGAATTGTGACCGCTCTTAGCGATCTCTCTGTAACTAAATAATCCTGTTCAACTCCACAACCCCCTCCACAGCTGCAGGCGTTCAAGCAACATTCAACTAAGATGAAACTCTTAGTGACATTTCATATATGTATACTCTTTTATGAAGATTTGTGCAATCATCGTTCTCATGGATGCAAAAAGTATTAGAATAAAAACCATGTCTGGTTCCGGTTATAAGACGCCGTCTTGGATATAGAAGTGGTAGAGCTCATCGCACATAAACTATACTATATCCAACGCAAGAAGCTGGAAATCTCCCTTGACATTTCTATTTATTAAGCAACACAACATTAGTCTAAGCATGTGGTCTAATTTTATATTATCTTCAAATAGTCATCCTCATCAAATTTTACATCATGTGGCTGCACTGGAATCTCCATATTATTTTAACAAGAAGCAATTAATTATTGTCAAAGATCCAGCATAGTTTCTTGTGATGTATTCACTTTAAAACATGAATACAGTTCTATAGAAAGAAAACTAATCTCAAGGCTGGATCAATCCATTCCTAATTATATATAAAGGGGCTACTCTGGTGTGTCTTATGGTTTACGATCCTCTTTTCTTTTCTTTCCTTCCATAGTAATTATATCCATAGGTATCTAAGCGTCTATTTTAGATAATGGTCCTTCTCTGTGGCACCTCTATGATTATAGTAAATGGGGCAAATAGTTGCCACATGGTTAACGGCTTTGTGTGCAAGCTGATTGGTATAGTTACAGTGTGCTACCACCTACAATACGACCCCACGGGGAGCTACTGGGCCTTTTTTGTTTTGACATGAAGGCCTCTTTACCCAAGGCGTATTTTGGTTCCACCATTGGCGACTAATCGCTTATGATTAACCTTTATGATTGAATGCATATTTCATTGTGTTCTGAGATTCACGGTGTCCATATATTTGGTATGGTCAGACGCACTTCCAACAGTTTCCAGTCCCTTTTCAGATTATATATGTTGAATTGTTGTTATGCCTCGTTAAACTAAAAACTCCATCTTAATATATAATCACTGTGTCGTCTTTCATACGTTAATAAACCGGGAGATTAGTCATGAACTATAGGTTCTTTTACGAAATTTGATTTGGTTTCAGGCAGCAAACGGTCTGATGAGTTTTCAGTAGGAATTCACTTTAAATATTCAGTTGTTTGGCACGAGTCTCAAAGAAGGAAGATATATTATAATCCTCCTTACATTTTGCGTGTTTCAGATACTCGTGTACCGCATTCGCTTTCGGACAGACGGGCTCGGGCAAAACGCACACAATTACTGGACCCCCGGAACTGGTATGCCAATGTTTTTTCCCCTTGCTTATCATGCAAGCAAGTTTAAAAGATACTTTGTCTCGGAACAAATATACTTTAGATGTATTTCCCCTTGTGAATTAAAAAATAAATAAATAAAGAGCACTATTTTGGGTCGCCTGAAAACATTTCCTTTGCCAATTCTTCCCCGTGACATTTAAACAAAAAAAAAGTAAACTGCACTATTTTAGGTTGCCTGAAAACATGCAAAATGCTTTATTAGATATATTTCTGAAGTTATTTTAAGTTCATGTTCTGTTGTCATCTGTGATTTCGCAGCGGTGGAATGGATAACGCCACGAATTTTCTTTTGACCATCTTACCTGTTAAATTTGCAGTTCTTTACTGAGCGAGAGGCGGTAAGTCGTAGGTTACTTGTTGGGAGCCAATACAATCGCATGTTGTGATACTTTCCTACCAGGTAGAGCCACTTCCCACAGAGCCAACGGCCAGTGGCGTAACCTGAATAACTAGAGAGAAGCAATAGTTAGGTTTTAGATTTTCAGATTTGTGTATGCGGTGTTCCACCATAAGAATTTATTTTCAAAAGCACCAAGAAAAAACCCAGCGAGTGGAACTTATATGAAAAGCGAACTTTTATATATGGGACCAACCAAGCGGAAAATTTGGATTAAGCTAACCACTTTTGGTAGTATTTTTGATTTAAGGAGATAATAGGGAGATTTAAAACATATTTATCTGAATTAATTGAGATATTTGATTCTTGCATCTGTGTAAATAGGAAGAATTTGAGTTGGCAAGTATGAGGCACACGTATAGAAACATATTTTCACCCAAGGCCTCAGCCAAGTATACTCCATACTCGGAAGGCCGTTCAGTAAGGCACATCTATTTATACCATTCATGTATTAGGATACCACTTCACAAAATTATATGTAGTTCACATGTCTAATTAGAAAATGATCAAAGATGCCGATTTGGATATAGTATTATAAATTGCTTTAGAAAAAGAGCCGATTTATAGATTATAGAGAAAGGGTCATATGAAGGTGGTTTTCTCCCGAGGAAAACCTCCGCCAAACTCTTTGTTTTCTTTTTAAACAATCCTAAAATGTCACTCATGAATATCTATCCTGAAATACGAGGTGAATGTAATTTTCATGATAACCAACCCTTATATTCATTGCACATTTTTAAGTGTTAAACTATTTCATAGTCTTACTATTTTCATTATTAATGTATTCGTTATTTTTCTTGGGTGTAGACATCTAGCTGTCGCTTAATTAAGATTCTGTGCAAATCTGAACCGTATATTGATAAGATCTTTATAACATGAGTGGACTTTGTTCTGTGGTTCCTGGCCAAAGTATATAAATATATGGGCACATACTTTCTCTGATGGTATTTTTCATTGTCTGTCTTCACGGCATATGAAAAACATGCGCAGGACGCTTGCGAAGTACCGCATTGATGTTGTACTTTCATCGGCATCTCTCTCAAGAATTCACTCCATGGTGGTTAATGTTGTTTCTTGAATGTCTTCAAGCTTATGATATAAAATGGGGATATCACTACTACGAAATACTAAAGCCACGGGTATTTCACAGACATAAAACTTACATACATTATATATACACCGGTACAATGCTGATACTATGATGTAATTTGTGATATAGTCGTTAGATTTTATCCTAGCCATTCTTAAATTATCATAGCATGAGCATTTCCACATTCATTCCCCACATCATTACGATGGAGCAACGTAGATACTGTGTAGATATGAGATTGATATGAAATTTATATAGATGGATTATTCGGAATTGTTTCTTCTCAAAGAGGAAAAGTGCAGTGTGTTGATGGACACAATTATTTGGTGATCATGAAACCCATTTCTGTACATGATCCCATGGCTCACTGTAAATCAACCTTGATAGCAAGATATGTATCCATATTCTAAGTGATAAACCTGCATGCATATTCACATAACCGTCTTTTATCGCACCGTATTAACGTTACGTAGTAAAGGTGTTGGATACTTTATAATATCAGTAAGACAGTTATTTCATTAGATTGCTTAAGAAGTATCAAAGGGGTACAAAATGTTCCCAAAACGGAAGATTTCATTCGTGCAATGGGGTAATTGAGGTAGGATATGTGTTCTGTTTTTGTGTGTGTTTGTGCTATGTGTTCCGTCAGTATTTATGTAATGTACAATATATGTATACCACTGGTTTTAAACGTTGTAGCTTCTGTCGTTTTCCCGATTCCCTTTATGTGTGTCGAGTATTTGGCTTCTAAGATATGAGGCTGTCCGTATTATAAGATGTTCATTCGCAATTGTATTTTGTTTCCAGTTTGTTGAAGGGAATAAACCAGAACCAGATATGTATGGATTAATCCCTCGCTCCTTCCACTACCTCTTCATGTTAATGAATAAGAAGGCGGGCAAGGACGGTACTGGCTACCGACTATTTGCCTCATATATGGAAATATACAATGAACAGGTAACCACCGCCTTTACTTTAATTTGCATTCTGTCTATTGTTGTTGGGAAAGAATATTAGATTGTACCCATTCATTGAACGTATGATCACTTACCTCGAAATGGACAGTGTTGACGCATTTGCATAGTTAATGTCATACAGACTGATTCTTTATGATATGGTACCACCGAAACCAGCTCAATAAAATTTCTTTAAAAAAATGCCAGTGAATATTCCTTATTAAAATGGTTTGTATTTATTATAACCATACATATACCGACGTCTTCCTTACAATCCTAATTATGTTGTATTCTGTCTATTGCTCCCACCCCTGGCTATAATAAATAATGTAGATGGATTATATTTATATATATTATATATATTGAATTTTTATTTTGCTATAATAATGATACCTAATTGGTCGGTAATTTCTACATAGTAGATCTTCCAGTTCGCCTTGAACATAAATAAATGATAATAACACATATTGATAAACAATAAGCATAGTTCACAGAGTTCGATTAACGATTCAGTTATTTTCAAGATAGAAAATAGTAATCATACTTAGTAGCTCATTTATATTTTTTTTTAAATTTTGCAAGTGCCTTGCGCTTTAATTTCGCTTTTCTTAAATATAGGCTCAGTAATCTAGTCCAGGAACATACTATTGGAAGACCTGGAAGTCACCTTTCAGATGTGGCTCTCCTTTTTGTACACTTTTAGGTGCAAATAAATGTGTATTGAATTGAATTATCAAGACTGTCGGACTATAGCTTTTATAAAAACTAACGCTTTTCCCAACCAGGTTATCGACTTGTTGAACCCCAACCAGCGCCGGCCGCTGGCAGTGAGGTGGTCAAAGAACAAGGGCTTCTACGTGGAGAATCTCTTTGTATTGGAATGTGAGACAATGGATGATATAATGGCAGTGCTTGAAGAAGGTAATGTCCCTAAGATGATCAATGAATTATCGTGCCACTTTCGTAAATTCATTTGTTAAAGTGGGGTATATATTTTGTTTAGCGCACGAAAGGGTGTACAATTGATGTTTAAAAAAATAGCAAAAATAAAATTATTCATGTACTTAAGTAAGATATGCTCCCAGATATTCCAAGCATTTCGGTTGTTTTACAACATTTTCCAGACGTTACAGTTTATGTATAATATGTCCGATTGAAAATTTCTTGGTTAACTAATCCATCTACAAGTATACCTCCCTAGTAAAAGTAAACATCACTCGTTAAAGAACTTAAATCACTGGCTACAAAGTTTAAGGCGTTGAAATAGATAAATTTTACATCATTAGTTAATTAGCCGGGTGGGATTTATTTGCCCATTTATTACCCATATCTGCACGGAGTCCTCAATCTTTAAGGGTTTATCTTATATTGCCAAGTTTTAATATTTAATCTAAACGACTCCGAAGAAGAGATTTACCAGGGTGTTTCCTGGGTCACGCTATGTAGCAATCGGCCATGTCTCAGTTTGGACAATTGGTTCCAAGGTCAGCCATTAAAATAAAGATCTTGTACACTATATGGTTCTTATGAAAGCACATAATTCCTGTTTCTGGCGGAGCCCCACCCAATGGCATGTCCCCAAAGATACTATAATATCTTTGATGTCCCCAGAATGGTACCTGCGCTAATGGCTCTCGGTGTATTTGGTACGGTTTCGCTTCATGTATTTGGCTAATAATCAAGAGCTATGCGATGGAGATGAGAATTCAGTCTAGACTCAGAGTCTAGAGAGTCCATCCAAACTCTTCTTATCTGATCTGAGAAGCTGTGAGCCTAGACTGATTTCACGAATAATGACACCGATTTTTTGCTTGCTAAGTAGTTATAGGGTTATACCATTGCCGATTAAAATTCATGGAATGATGATGCTTTGTTTGCCAAGTTATTGAGCTATTTCTGTCCGATGGCAAAATATTGTCAATTTAAGGAGAAGGGAACATAGAGAATGCGTTTAATCAGGGTAACAGCATAAGAAATCCACCGGTGGCGCTGCGTTAGTTCAAAGAAAATGATCTTCTGGAATATTCGCACATCATATATCTAATGTGTAAGGGCATTCGTTACCCGTATGATTGGCTTTGAACGCTCAAAGTTTGCCATAATTATTCGCGGAAAGACAGATTTTCTAGAATATTCGCACCTTATGTCATTGTTACAGGAAAATGAGTCATAGTCGAAAAATGGATATTTTTCTAAGCGTATCATTCACAAGATCTCTTTGGGGATATGTTCTCATTTTTGGGGTATCTAGTGCCCTAAATCATATAATTATACATGTACCACACAGATATATTGCATATATAGAAATCCTTTTTAGATTTCCTAAATGTTATATAGATCGTTGGAATCCTCTTCATCTCATCTTTTTAAATTTGATGGGATCTCAAAAATCCATTTTTTTCGACTTATGACTCATTTGTCTGTGACACATCACATAATATTAAATGTCTAAAGGCATCCATTACCTGTATGATTGGCGTATTTAAGAATGAACATGCTCACATACCATTGATTTGTGCATTTTGTAATGGCGTACTATTAACCAATTACTGACTTGGAACTGCTATATTCTCGTTAAGCTACCTTAACGTATGTTTGATCACGGGAACGTAACCATATCACTATGGTCTGCATTATTAAAAGTGTACCCGTACTAGGCGTGGTCAATACACGCCTGCCGTTTGATGAAGCGCGTTCCAAATTGGTAAGGCATAGAGGAACGCTTGCATTTAAATGCGATTTGGAGATGCGAATATAGGCATACATTTAAACCACATCTTTCTTAGTCCGTTAAAACATCTTCACATTATGCAAAGTAAGAATAATGATTAACTTTTGTATTTTTATCCAATTACATCTATACATACAAATTTCATACAGCACTGCAGCGCTTTTAGATGGGTTTTTCTAATACAATAATAATAATAACAATAATAATAATTTTGTATTTTCATTTCATATTATACAGACTTATAATTATATTATAGCAGAATAGAAAATATATATGGGAAAAGGAGTAACTCTTTACATGTCTTCCGAATACCCCATTAATAAGGGAATTAAGAAATTGCAATTTTAACTCACACTGCATGAAAACAATCCACAGGAAAGCATATTGTGCGACCATCCCATTTTTTTCCCCTGGCGTTTCTTTCACTTTTCTCGATAACATTTCTCCTAGGTTTTTTTCCATGGCAAAACCTGAAAACCTTAAATAGTTTTATATTCTGTATGTGTTTGCGAACGGATGTTAAGAATTGGGCTCTTGTTATACATAGTCTGAAATCGGGGCCATGACTTGAGCAAATGTTTGCCAATTATCCAAGAGCATATAATTACCGCGTCTATCGGAGTGAAATATCATGTTATGATATGAGAATTTTATGTAAAACGATGTCTGTTTGTAAACATGCTGTTTATACAGAAGAAGACGACAGATGATTTGATTTGGCAACAAAAGTTATTCATAATGTAAATTCCAATACATTCAGAATGAATGCCCTAATTTGGAGAGTTCAAGAACAAGGGTCATCGAGTTAGTAGAGTTAAGGGTAAGAAGTCCATGCTATAAGCATGCATTTGGATTAGCTATTGTTTATCAATAAACAAATCACTTTGACACTGATTCTGGAAATAAACATAGTTATATCGGAAAACACGGAACCATGCAGTCTACTCGAGTGAGAATATATCAGAGTGTATATATGAGGAAAAGGATCCAGGTAGTGGCAGGAGAATTGAGACAATGTGGAGTACATTTGCTGGGATCTGTACAAAATGTTTCATGTAGGATCTGTATTATATATATGTCCTGGAGTTGTATACTACGCGTGTGAAAAATGAGCGAAAATTCCAACACACCCAAGCAGGTGGTTCCCTTTGACAAAAGGCTTGCCAGGTTTAAAAGGAAGAGTAGTCGAGATCTTTTGGCCGCTGTTATACCCGAGGATTCTGAATATAGTCATGTTCAGAAGGTCCAACCCGGAGACTTTGATGAGCGCTCTTCTTCAGAAATACTCGAGGACTATGAATGGGACGCTACCTCCCTGAAAAGTTTCCTTGGAGAAATGTTCGAGACAGAAAATGAATCTGACATTTCGCAGTTGGATTCTAGTATCGCCAGCGAGTTTACTGAGGCTAAAAGGGACATTTTAGATGGCGAAGATTTGCCTCACGATGCGTTAGAAAGTTCGCTATCTTTCCATGGAGAATATTATATGAAATCTACTCCAAAATCGTTTAGTATCCCCCCTGCTTCTCCAGGTGCAGTTGACAGGCAGAGAGAAGATTTGGTTTGGGATATGGACGCAGATATCAGTTCAATTTATGAAGATAACGCTTCCGAGGGTTTGACCACTTATAGAAGTGACATAGATCAGAATTTGGAGAATGTTGAGAAAGAAGTCAATGGTGATGATGACACAGAGGAAATTAGTGGGGAAACTGAACACGATGAAGGAAATTCTGCAGGCACCGAGGACGAAGCTTACGTTTTCTATCTGATGACAGACCTAGGGCAAATAATTGGTCCTCTTATGATAAATTTCCCTGAAATATATAGCAACTCCCCGACTGGTGAAGGGGCAGAAACTAGCGACAGTGGTAAGGCAGGGTTCTGACCTTTAGGTATATGGTATAACCAGTGTTTGGACCCTAGTAATCTAGGCCCAAAGATGAGAGAGTCCCTTCAAACGGAGGGAAAGCCTCTCGCCTCAAACTACAAATTGCCATTATAATTCCGTTAAGACCGCAAAATGTCATCATAATCCCATTAGAACACTTATATAGACTAGGCCAGGAAACGGATTAGCAAAGTAGGCGTTCAATCACTGACATACCGTTCTTATCTGATCTGAGGGTTTGGGTCTGGACTGCCTAGAGTTAAAATTAAGTTAAAGTTTAGAATATTTGTTCTGAGGGCGCAGGAATTCTGCTTAGTAGTTCAGTGACTTTGTAATTTGCTCCCGTTGATTTAATAATTGGAAAAAATAATCTTCTCTGGCGTTCAGCTTTCCCCAGTAAAGATGTAATATCTGTTTGGGGTGTGAATAAGAATATGAATATATATGAATATTCAGATGTAAATAACTACTTTGAAAAATGATATTATTAGACGAGGCTACAAGAACCTAGCTCTGGGTACTACCGTGCGAAAAAAAGAAAAATACTTTGAAAAATGAACATATTCTCATATTTTAATAACCACTCATCTGTCTATTTTTGCTATTCTATATTTGCAGGCTTGCGGAACCGGGCTACAGGTTCTAACAGTGTAAATGAACATTCTAGTCGCAGTCACAGTATGCTGACATTGCACATAGACAGCGAGACGATGGACGCGGAGGATGAGAGCAACTACATCACCAAACATGGCAAACTCACCTTTGTAGATCTCGCTGGTAGGCTTAATTTCTATTTGTTCCAACGTAATACGTTTCTGCCACTTTTTTTATTTATTAGCTATTAAATTTTATTAGCTATTTATTTAGCCTAATCGAAATATCAAAGGTTGTCACTGTTCTCTAAAAAGTAAAGAAAAAAGTGGTTATACATCGCCCTATAGTTGTCCTTCTTATGACATCGTAGGGAAATGGGTGTTATCATTAACAATACAAAACTTATCAGTGTTTCTCATATCCCCTAGGACTATGTACTATTCTCGGGGTGGGAGCGATTTATATCAATGGGAAATTGAAATGATAAAAACGAACTTTTAATTTCTTTGCCAAATGATGAAAGTAAAAAGCGATACAAATGTCCCGATTCACAATCGTTAAGGGAAAAAATAAAATTGACAAGTCTGAATAATGTGACCAACAATTCAAAATTGCGTCCATTCTATATCTACAGGTAGTGAGAAGGTAAAGACAGAGACGAAGAACGAGGCAGGCCACCTTGCGGAGTCTAACAACATCAATAAAAGCCTCCTGGTGCTGGGTAAGTAAGGCATATTGCACATCAGCCAAGTCTGGCTTAGGGAGGTTCAGCAAGTCTAGTTAACCTATACGTAAACGTCAATTACGTATCTGTACCTCTGATATACAAACATATATTAAAAGGATCAGCAAAACATGGCGGGAAAAACGTAACGTAACATATCAAACGAAATGTTTCATCTCGCAATTTATATTTTATACATAGAAATGCGACGCAAGAAAAAAAAAGATACCGATACGGTTTCGTAATTGAGATAGGTTTGCTTGCAGAACCTCCCTAATAACGCTCTCAATAACAACCCGATACGACCTTTCTACTGGTTGTAAATAAGTCCCAAGTTTGAAGATTTTGTTATATTATTATATGGTGCTATTTTTTTATATTTTTTTTTAATATTTTGTTGTTGGGGGGGGGGGGCATTCCTTTGGCCTTAGTAAAACCATATAGATTGATATAAGACGAGATTACATCTCTAATAATTAAGTCAAACGCATGATTTGCTACTTTGGAAATAATGACGCAACGTTCCGCTTTCCCCACCCACCCCATAGGTAGAATACACATGGGTTATATAATAATATATAATCGACTATATTATAGTCGATATTTAGCGCTAGGGAATCAACATAATTATAGCGTTTCGTGTAAACATATGCTCATGATATATTAAAAAACGTCTGGGGCATTACATTCACTCATCAAAATCCTTTCTTACAAAACCTGCCGAGCATGCTAAAATCATGCTTTGTGGTTTGAGGCTTTCCCTCCGTTTGAAGGGACCGTCTCAACTTTGGGCCTAGACTGGTTCACTGAAGATAAGTGAAGGTCTCACTATCTTTTTACTTTAATTACTTTAATCTACTTTGTATTCAAGTATGATATGAATGCCTTATATGAACTACCTTCAACGAAGCAGGCAATAGTGGCAGTCTATGTCAACAGTGGCTGTTGATACTCCGCGCCCGTCTTGAATGGGTCAGATTTTCAGAAAATGTACAATCGTCAGCTCTACAAATTCGGTAACTTCTGCTAAATTAGGCTAAAAAGTTATAAATGCTATTTATATATCCAAGTACCGTTGGCATTCAGTTGATTAAAGATATCTCTCTTGTTGTGTTGAACTGCATTTTGATCGTCATCTAACATTTGGATTATTTGAGAGGATAGGTGAAGGCGAATTGTACATTTTCTGAAGATCTGACCCAAATACAGCGTTGTAAGCAATATTTGCTGTTGTCAAGAGCGTCATAACTCCTTAACCGAATTAGTTTTGATAACGGTTTATTTCCCGAGGAAGAATATATGAAATATGTGAACATATTTGTTGGCTGAGTTCAGATATCTATACTCTTGGCAATGAATCTTAGAAATGAATATTTATAGCATTTCAACATGCCATTGGATGAATTAGTCAGTAGTACACCAGTCAGTACATCTAGTTCAAAAAGGGGAGCGAGATATTTTCTGTCACCATAATAATATAGCGACTTTTAAGCTAATTTATTGCGGGGCAACTATTTCTGTCAGCACTTTAAATAATTTCACCCAAAATATAGTATTAAAGAGGGTGTAATGGTGGCACCCCAACCCCAATAGCTTCCATACTTATGCGTTGGAGATTATAAGGCTAATTTATGCGCTCTGTTCTGTGTGTACCTGAATATCAATCCAGTGAACATGTTGGCATTACACCAGCGTGCATGTATTATCGGGTAAATTACCCGAGGAGCTCGGACTAGAGGGACATGTAGATTTCCATCGATCGGCTCATTACAATCTTTACATTATCCACACAAAGGCATCATCCGATGATTATGTACATAGGCCTGCTTCCTAGTTATATGTACATCTCCAGTAAGCGCTGGAATGTATTTGAAACCAGTATACACTCACGATTTGCATTTTTATTTATTCAATTTTTCTTTTACAACATGAAGTAGATGAGAGAGATAGATAGACAATGAGAGAGACAGACAGACAGACAGAGAACTAGAGGGGATGGGTGGGGGAGTGGGGTGTGTGTGTGTGGGGGGGGGGAGGCAGAGAAAAAGACAGGCAGGCATGCAGAGAAAGTAAGAGAGACAATTAAGTGACTTATATATATTTGAGAGGCATTGAGTGTGTGGGAAAGAGGGAGAGAGAGAGAGAGAGAGAGAATGAGACAGAAGAACCGCATGGGGTCCAGCGTTGAAAAGTAGAAACTATAAAAGAGGAACTACTTATGCCCCACCGTGTACAAGTGTAGCCAGACCCAAGTAGCTCTTGCACATTAAATCCATAACCCACTTCCTCGGATTTGAGGGCTCGCTGCCGGCACGCACGTGGGTCTCAATAACCGATATTAAAGCTGCGAATCACAACAACAATGGAGAGTTGTTGTTCCACCATACTACACAAATCCACTCGTTATTAATTCACTTCTGAAGTGTATCAGGTTTTTCATATATACAGGCGGCAAAGTTGGAAACACGTTGACACTGTCTTGGGACTTAGCTCACTTGAGGTATGGTTCAAAGCGAGGGAACAATCGACAGAGTGCAATTGATAAATCATCAATCTGGCATGGAGGTTAATATTACACTTTCTGTGGTTTTAAGTGCTCTGTGTTCCAGGAGGGAAAGCGGAAGAAAAGGATTATCCAGGTAACTTTCAAATTTGAGATTATGAACATGTATATCAACACAATCGCGGGGACACAGGGATGGTTTTCCAGTATTATCGAGAATGCATACATGTGTTGTTAGATCAAGTATGCTAATACGCAATAAGTGGGTCCTCGTTTAGCATTAACTGCCTTTATTTAGACCTGTGTTGAGAGGCTAGAGGATTTCATGTAGATATTGGGGAGGTTTTTGTCTGCTTATCAGCTGGTTGTTTGCCAGGGCTATTAGTTACACAATGCACTTCAAGAGCTGATTTTGCGATGAGGTATTATAAGATTAATGAATAAAACCAGAATAATAATGCACGTTTGACATCAAATGTGGTATATCAATTGGTACATGATAGTAAAAAAGACTCTTGGAATATTAAGTAAAAAGAAAATAAGACACCGTAAGCTAACCGAAATTTGATCAGGTCGGGGCTCAAATCAATTTTAGAATCCTTGTGGACCCTTATTTTAAGTGCCATGTTCTATCACCATTTTGAATACGATTTAGCAAGGCTGATGGAATAATTGATTCGAGAAATTAAACAGAACGTTGCAAGTGCGAACATATCCACTCGGAAATATTCGTTCGCTACTGCGTACAGTTATCTGATGTAAATATTTGATAATTAATTCAACTTCATATCCTGAAGGTCAGCTTAGGCTTTCCCTGAAATGGGAGTGACTCCGAGGCTACTCTAGAATATGCCTAAAGCCCACACCAGTGATGCTTGTTTATATATGTGAAGCAATACAGGGAATAGGCGTTGATCAAAAAGTGTCAGTGGAAAAAGGAATTAAGGTTACGTGGATGGAAAAATCATTGCATTGCATTGCATATACAGTGTAGTCAATTCAGTGTAGCCAATCCTCGATGATCCCATCATTGAATTTGGTGAACAGGTTTCCCCGACCAACACCCCATACACCTGTGTGCATTAGGTAGGACTATAAACAAATGCACTGTTAGCATAGACTCCTATAGACCGTTTTGGGATCAATACAAACGTTTGTCAACCTGTTTGGGTGTATCGATCAAGTTTGAGCGTCGGCCAACTTGTTGCGTTCGGAAGTTAGGCTCAGTTAAGTGGTTACCCACCCAAAATGTCCAAATTTATTACATTGATTTATAGGTCATATCTATCCTTATCAGTTGTTATCTACTTGGTAAATACGCATGTTGTCAAAAGCCTCATAGATAAAATTCACGAACAAACGCGACAACGTTAAAAAATACAGACTCTTGAAACTCCTTTCCTGCATATTTTACACCATGACAAATTGATTTTCGAATGCATCCTTGGCCATTGACCCTTTCTTTGAGTCATGCATAAGAAGTTTTCGAAAGTTCTTTGTCAATGTTCTAGAGTTCCTCCGGGGACGGAGTATAAAGGAATGTAATGGTTTGTGGGTGTTAATGGCTTGGTAAAGACCCCTTAATATACTGAGTATAAACTATAGAGTGATGAAGTACAGTGTGAACTACAAACATCTATTTGTTAAAAATATCTCAGTTTCACCCATACTGAAATAACATTCATTCCAAATTCAATTACCTGAAAAAAAAAGATCCTAACATATTTGCATTTTTGCATGGCTTTCTATTCGGAAAATTATATGTTGGACGTCACTCCCCTCGTTCTTGTTGATAGTTAGTGAAAATGTGAATCAACTTATGCAACGTTTGGAAGATCAGCTAATATAGTATAGCATTAGAATTGAATTTAATATATGTGTGCTGTCACAGGACACAACGAAAAACACTATAACAAGTGAGCGTGTATCTGATGAATAATTATCATGAATAAAAATCTGTCAAAAAATAGCCAGAGTAAAAAGAGCAGCTTAATCCTGCATTTAATAATTGTCCTTTCATCTGTGGTTTCAACAAGTGTTTGAACCATTGTTCACACTGAAAATAGATGCTGCTAGAAGCTTGAGACATTTTTTACTTCAGGTTTAATAATCCACGACCAATTAAGAAAATGTTTGTTTTGGTTTACCTAATCTTTCACAAGTGGTCTGGAATTAGCCAAGAGCTTTGGAAGGCTTCCAAAGTGCGCCTGAAAATGAGCTGAGCTATTTGTACTCTAGTGCTATAGGATAGTTCATGGGTGGGAGAAAACAATCGCATATAGAGAGATATGTTGGAACAGCGCAACTGTCTTTACATGAGGGATGACTTTCGTGCAGTGCTCTGATTTTTGTCTGTTTCTTCATATTCAATTTATGGAACCGTGATACCTTCAACCCCCATCCCGAATACGTAAAATGTATTATTGAGTCTACTGTTCTCTGATAAAGATACTTTTGCACGTTTTTAATTTTCTTATATTTTTGGTCGTTTATTGGTAATTTATCGAGATTGGAGTGATTAAGATAGATATTGTCAGTTAGGGGGCAGAGATATCATTTAAAGGGAGAATGAATAATTTTCCCGTTTTAAATCTGTCTATATATAATTCATGAAAACCCATCTACAGTAGAGTTCCACATAACGACCATCTCGGTAATGCGACCAACATGTTATTAAGACCATTTGTGATGTGTTGCAGGAAAATGAATCACAATTCGCAAAAAAAAAAAAGGATTTTGAAATATCATATTTTAAAAGATTAGATCAAGCTGATACTATTGGTGGTAAACATTAGGATGTCTAATAGGTATTTTTATGTTTTAAGTTTGATATTTTTATTTTTGAAAAAAAAAACTTGGCAATATCATTGGGTGGACAATTACTTTACTCTATAGGATGACCTTAGAAATGCATGGATATATATTCGATACACAGTCTTGAAATTTGGTACATGTATTCATGCCACTAGCAGCGCCAAGAACTTCAAAAATGAAATATCAGTGTTGCGACCTGTGATCGAGTCATTTTCCTGAAACGCATCACATTTGGCTCAATCCTGGTAAGGAGATAAGATAAGATACCCGGTAATTTGACCACCCGGCCGCTATGTGACCCAAAATCGCCAAGTATCATAGGTTGTCGCATAAGTAGGACTAGAATGCACATTACTTAATTGTGACTAATGTTTTCGTCTTTTCCCATTTTCAGGTAACTGTATCTCTGCCCTGGGTGATGCCAAGAGGAGACAAGGCCATATACCTTACAGAGACAGTAAACTCACCAAGTTATTAGCCGACAGTTTGGGAGGAAATGGTGTCACATTGATGGTCAGTATTTTTTCTAAAGAACCATTAGGATGTCCTCAATTCATTTCATATTCCAACTAATTAATGCATTAATGAGATATGCGTTTGATCAGTCTCAAGTAAATGTGGACAAGGTTGTTGCGAAACAACTTAAAATGTTATTTTTCTTAAAAGATTTTATTTAATAACTGGGTTTACAAGTCACCGGGTGGGGTTTTTTTTGCTTGCCTCAGTTTACTAACAGTTTTGCATACCTCATCACTGTACACACATACTTCGATATGAATATCCCTCTTTAGGAGATGTCAATATAAAAAGCCCTTTTATTAGAATTTATTAGAATTCAATTGGTGTTTATATAAACTGGCATGATATATTCATACTGCCATTGAACTGCCAACTGTGAAGGTTATGTACTTATATCATGATTCAATTTTTCGAATTTCCTACTTCCAGATTGCCTGCGTTTCACCGTCTTTGGTCAATGGTGCCGAAACATTAAATACTCTACGTTATGCAAATAGGGCCAAGAAAATAAAGACAAAACCTTCCGTGAAAATGGTAATTATTTTCTATTCTTCCAAGTAATTTCTATCATTTTAAATCTTTCAGATATATATAATATAAGTATTTTTTCTATCACTAGAATTCAATTGGCCTTTATTTTAACTATTTTATAGGATCCCAGGGAAAAGCTTATAATCAGTTTGAAGAGGGAAATCAAGATCCTTCGACAGGAAAACCATTATCTCCGCAAACAGGTGAGTTCTTTTTCTTGAAAGGATTATTATAACACATCGTTTATCCTGTTATCATTTTCCCATACGTTCCCAAGGTTAAAGGAAATAAAATAGACTTGAAGTGGAGATGCGCTGATAAAGTGGAGGGGCAGGTTGTTAGGAGACAAATAAAAATGAAAAAAATAGTGAAATACGATAAGCCAACTTAAAACGAATAACACCATCAGTTCAGCAGAGTGCTAATCGTTTTATGTGGTTTTAATCAATCCCGATCATTGTGGAAGAATTGTTAAATTCATTCCTATATAAGCGTATAGCAATGTGAACTTTCAGATGGATTTCCCTCTCAAACCCGACCGATTCAACCTAGATTCTCCTCAACCAACTTCTGAAGAATCTGAAAAGAAGAAAGATGAGAAAGATGAAAGTGAAAAAGAGGAGAAAGTAAAAGAAAGGGACAAAGAGAAATCAAATGATTCAAAAGAAGGAGATGATTCAAAAGATAATAAAAATGAATCAAAAGATAATAAAGAGGAATCAAAAGCTGTAGGTGCACAAGTGTACAGTATAGATCTGTTCAAGTCACGAGTGCAGTCCTTATTTGTGTATTTTCCCCTAACAAAATCCGATTACTCATATCTACTATCTATTCTTCCTTTTAGGCTGCAGTTCTAATGATTAAGAAAGATCATGTGTGATGTGTTACAGGGAAATGAGTCACACGTGGCAAAATTGATATTTTTCAAAGTGATTTATTCACAAGATCTCTGTATTGGAATGTTCTGATTTTTGAAAGGCTTAGCACGTTTACTCATATAGATCTATGTACTAGATTTCAGGACATTGTATCAAATATATCCTTGCGTTTTGAAGGTCATCCTATGGAGTATATTTAGGTACTTTACTGTACTTTATTGTCCATTCAGAAATATTGCAAACTTTTTTTTCAAAACTAAATATATCAATCATGAATTATAGAAACACTTCTTAGATGCCCTTCATGTTGACCATCATTGGAATTGGCTTGATCACATCTTTTCAAATGTGATGATATCTCAAAATCCATTTTTTGCGACTTGTGACTCATTTCCCCTTAACACATCACATTTCAATTGTCACTTCGTGTTACTTACATGTATTTGTAATGTGTGCTGTCATGAAGAGACTGATATACATTTGGCAGATGATTGACTGTTGCCTTTTTTCCATCAAAGTTTGATTTTGTGGTATTTTTAAAAAAAAAATCATTAAAGACCAATACAATATTTAAAAATATTGATTGATATATGTTTTATTTAAATAGATGGAACACAGGTCATACTGCGTTCCTGATACAAACTGAACTTGACTACTATCTGAGAGTTCCTCGACATATACATAATTATGCGCTTTATTTTATGGAACATTTTCTTTAAAAAAAGTTATGAACATGTTGTGTATTTGTTTCCTGATACCATTCAGCCCTTATTTAGTGTTGGTTTGGAATATTTCTCATCCAAATTATTTGCTGTCTCTTTAGTTGGAAAAAGAATATCATTCTGTGAATATTGCCTTACCTACATCCTAATACTGCATCACATTGACTTCTCCTCGTCCGAGTGCATTTTCATTAAGATTATACGTTCTCATTCGGATGTAATTCTCGGAAAATAACCTATCCATCCATAAACCTTTTGTTTCAGGAAACTGTTACCGATGATTGTGCATTAGTAATTGTTCTCCACATCTGTGATAATATTTACTTTCATGTTGTTTAGCTGAAGAATAATATACACGTATATACGTTAGTGTTATACTATAGTTGAATAAGTCTTGATGAGAATTCATTTTGAAAATAAAACATTGCAGCTGGAATTCCCTCCCGCAAAACGGGGCCAGAAGCCGGTATGTTTGAAATAAGTATTGCGTTGATACTTTGGAAATGTTGGTTACTGGCTTTTACCATATGCATGCAATTATTATAGGGAGTAATGGTCAGACTATAGATGTGTACACGTAAATGTCCATCGTAGCATTTAGAGTGAATTATTTGCGAGATTACTTCTGTGTTGGTGCTTGGTATGGCATTGTTAGCAGGGCTTATAGTGGTTTGGTTATATTTTATTTCAACTTGGCTTTTTAAAAAATATAGCATTTTCCGATTGGGAACTGAGGCTGCTAAATATGTTGAATATCATTTGAATTATCTTTTGTGGACCGATATGATCACATTCTTTTCACGCCATTTATACATGTTTCACTCGAATTCGGAGTTATTTGACCAGAGGTATTTTCGTTTGTGGGGCTGTGGTATATGTTCCTGGTTGTCGTTACTGTTAGAATGCCCTAATTATACCCATTTTCAATGCTCATAGCTAGTTGTATATCTTTCCTATCTAAACTTGTATTTTGCGAATATTTGATTGCTACAATTAGTATTAGTCTTAGTATTTTGATTAAATTGGACAAAAATCCCAAGGACGGATTTAATTACATTTGATAGTCGTTTAAATTTGATATAATTGGGTGATTAATCCGCAGTGAAAATTCCATTATTCTTTTGTCTAATTGCATGTTTCTAAATAAATCAATTTTATCTGAAAGTGAAATGTGTTTTTTTTCTTTTTTTGATCTGAACAGCTCGAGTTTCCGCCTAAACCTAAAGGTCACCTACAGAGAGAAAACGATGAGAAATTCTTACAATTGTTGAAGGAAGCACAGAGCAATGGGGGCAAAGGGGTGTCGGACAATGGACTCTATGAAATGCTACAAGAATACATGATTGAAAACGAAACTCTAAGGTAAGGAAGGACACGTCAATAGGGGATTTACATGTACCGCTGCGCATATCTGTTACAGTCCATCCTGGGATGGATTCTGATGAAATCTGCCATACAAATATTTGGCAATAATTGTATCAAAAACTGCAGGAATGTTTTCACCACTATCATAGCTTTTATAAATGATCTATGGAAACCAAATCGTCGCATCAGTGCAAAAAGGTTGTAACTGATATTTTGTCATTTTTCAAGAGAGGCAAAAGAAAATTTCAAACGAAGGTTGTATCTGGCAGATACAACCTTATTGCTCGGAAGAAATCAGGGGCCCTGTAGATACAACCTTATGAAATTGGGCTCTGTAGGCGTTTGTATTGGGAGTGCAGATACAGCACTTTTGCATGGACAAGTTCTTAGCTATGGGACCTCAAAAGTTAAGAAACCCACATTCAAAAAAGTCTAGATACAACCTTTTTACCCTAGAATGTCTAGAGCAATAAGGTTGTATCTGCCAGATACAACCTTATTGCTCTGACGAAATCAGGGGCCCTGTAGATACAACCTTATTAAACTGGGCTCTGTAGGCGTTTGTATTGGGAGTGCAGATACAGTACTTTTGCATGGACAAGTTCTTGGCTATGGGACCTCAAAAGTTAAGAAACCCACATTTGGCTAATTTGTCAGTTACAACTTTTTTGCACTGACGCGACGAAATGCATGATGGGAAATATGAAGTCTTGTGTTATGGAATCATGTATATAACACATGGATATTGACATTAGAGCACTGATAGATATCCCATGCTGATGAACATGATATGTTTTCTATAGATTTTAGACTACCATTAGTCCCATAATTCTGTGCGAATCAAGATTCAAAATGGTGGCTATGCAAATCCCCTATGAATTGATTTCCAGGATTAGGCATTCTCCTCAAATAATCAAAATCACTGGGAAAAAATCTAAAATGTTTCCATATTAAAAATTCTTCCCTCTCCTTCCAGGACAGAAAATTCTGACTTACATCAACTCCGAGACTCCTCTAGAAGAGAACAGCAAGTCCTCGCGAGGGAAAATGAAAAACTATTTAGAAAATTGGAAACATTGGAAAGGTAGGAAACGCTCCCCAAGTGAAATCTAATTATAAGAAAATGTATCTTACATTATATTGTATTGTGTTAACATAAACTTGCTATAATGTTAAATAGGAAACTACTATTAAAACATGTATCTACAATTCTTGAAATTATTCTAATTGCATTACTCCACATTGTTAGTACTTAAGGCAAGGGCACTCATTGGAACACCTGCTCGAGTTTTCAGAAATGAGGGGCCAATTTTTAATTTAATAATAATAGGAATAAAGAATTTAATTAATGAATCGATCTCTTATGTCCATCCACAGGGAAAGAATCACCATGCAGACACCGCTATCAATCTACAGCTTAGGTTCCACCTCCTCCTCTCGTCAGACCTCAGCTTCAGAGCTGAACTTCGAGAGGACCCCACAGACCACCCCACACGCCTGGGGCCATGGCCCTCCACCCATGGAATACTATAGCAGGGACTCCACGGGAGGCTCCTGGGCTAACCAGTCCCTGGGCCGACAAGCAATGGTAAGGCGTCATTCAGTTCCTCAACAGCAACCTCAGGTATGTGCTCGCTTTTCACAGTGCAGCAGTGCCGCCAATACACACAGACACCACACGCTTCTCGGGCAAGCCTTTATTACTCTACTCTACTACATACCTGTCACATTATGATAAGACTTTCAATCTAAGTTAAGCTTTCATTTCATGTTCTGCAAGTTAGTCAAAGTTGGAAATACTCCCACTGGATCAAGGCTAATTTGAATGTGCTTATTCCAGCGACTACTGCATGAGAAACTGTCCGAATTTTCGTGAAAGAATAGTCTTATATGTAGTCATGATTGAATTTAATTAATAAATAAGAATTTGTTCGCTTATATGATTATTCGCGAAAGGGCAAGATACTCTGACATTAAAAAAAACCTCTGACATTTGATGTTTAAAAGAAATGAAATAGTTATCTTATTCCGGTGGACTAAAATCATGATGAATACAACCTGGTCACCCAATTGACTGTTCACATTATGCACTCTATTGTATCACTCGAATGCTCTATATCTTTTCTTTGATAGGACTCTACATTGGAGTTTCTGTCCTATTCTACTTAAGGTTTTAACATTCTTGGATTACCTATGATCCAAACTGTCAGTCTTTGCCTTAAAAATTTAACTCTCATAAGCACATTCAACTTTTCATAGCGACTTCATAAACTTGGATATATTTTCCGTTCCTACCATATCCCTTTGTGCTCATAAAAAGTGACTAACTTAGGAGGTTCCGATATAATTTGCGAGATGAAGTGAAGAGTGGAGAAATTAATATGACAGGTGTATAACTCAGGGATATGTGGGGAAAGATTTGTCCAAATGTTCAAAACTCATTCACCTTTTTGCCTGCTCGCCCTCGCTCCCAAATTTCCTCTATATATCTAACTCAAACGGGGCAATTTGGTCTTGCTTTGTAGTACTTTCTCATCTATGTAGATGACTTTATACAATCTAATGAATATTTCTCTGAGGTGGTATCTGTGGGTACCAGGCTTCTGCTTTCCTATTTATTCTCTATCAATACAGAGCTATATGAGCTATATGGTTTTTCTTGCTTTGATTAATCAGATATCTTTCAATCTCGTACCGTAAATCTCTCTCTGTATATAATTATGGTTTATGTCAGATTATAGCTATTGATTTCTTGGAAATAATGAAAGTAAAATGCATAAATGATATTTGTATGTGTAATCGTAAATCAATTGAAATCTCTGTTGTGTGGAAAACTCCTTATTTTGTTAAAATAGTGTAATTTGGAAAAAAAAAAATTGCAATGAGTTGATGATGGGAGAGAAAATGTTCAGTGATTCATGTAGAATTCATTCTTGAAATGAAATGTGCTCCTGTTCTTTGTTCTAGTGTATCATATTAAGTATCATCTCACTCTATATTCTATGTACCTATTAGGAAAATATTCCCCCTGCCTGGGGAACGCCCCTCAGTACACCTTATGGTACTCCCTTTGGAACCCCTAGGGGTACTCCGCTGGCAAGTAGTCCTCATAAGTTTCCAAAAGATTTGCACAATATTTTCCAGTACATCTAGCAGTCAGAAGTTTTGTATTACATTTTTAAAGTCACAAACCACCCATACAAGTTATGGCCAAACCTTTTTGTTGGATTAATTTGGGTTATCGTGATTCATCGATAATTTATGATAAGACTTCCGACTGCCATTTTGTAAAGAATGATTGTTTGAAACCTAAACTAACTCCTTCAGTGAAGAGTGTCAGATTCGGGTATATTGTTTAGTAGCTTACTGCTAAAAATAGTGTTACAATGGATGATGAAAGCTATAAGCCTTCCCAGAGCTTGTCCATTGGAAGTATATATGCTATCGGACATCTAAACTTTTACTTATGAAATAAGAACTTGACAAGAAATGACAACTTAATGCCTTCCAAATAATAGTTAAATCGTAATAACCTTGTCTGAATTATCATTAACAGGAATGAGCAATTGTTTATTGACATAAAACAGAATGGACAGAACGCACCTTAGTAGCTACAACAGCAGATAGTGTAGATGATACATTGATTAAAAACTCCTATTCTCTTATAGGACATTTAATTGTTACTTTCCCTAATCACAAAACATTCTGATATTCACATTTACCATTTAATAATGACTGAGTTTGACCAATGGATGCATTACATTTGCCCCTTTGCTATTGTGCTCGTGAGATCCTTGTTTCAAGTTTGCGACATCCCGGTTCATGTTTACTAATGCATTATAAAACCCGAATAGAAGGTTATACATATTAGCATTGGCACATGGTAAGAATCGACAGGCTGCATCTATATCGGCAATTGAGTAAGATACAGAAAATATACATATAAAGGTCAGTTGTCATCCTGGTTTCCTTTCCTATCCAGTTATCTCTCTAATATAAGGAAGTGTAATGATGAATGTGTTGCTATTTACAGCCGCTGGACGATCCTCGGGGGTCAAACGGCCCGGTGCCTTCCTATATTGGACCCAGTAAATCCAAGAACCCGCCTCCACATCTACAACATCCAATGAGGCCTCCACACAGGCTTTCTGAACCTGTGAAACAGAATTCACCCGGGTAGGTTCCATTATAGTATATCTCAGCTCTAATAGGGGATTTGCATAGCCACTATTTTGAATCTTGTTTCGCATGGAGTTATGGGACTTTCCCATTATGCATTTGGTTTTCATAGATCATTTATAAAAGCTGTGATATTGATGAAAACATTCTTGCAATTTTCGATAAAAAAGTTGCCAAATGTTTGCATGTCAGATTTCAACTGGATCTACCCCAGAATGCACTGTAACAGACATGCGCACTGATGCAATTCCCCTATTTTCATTGTCACAATATGCACTGCTTAGGGCGCAACTTCGTGCAGTATACTGGGCCTACCTAATGAATGTACCGCGACTTTTCAGTTCAATTCTCCTGCGATTTTAAAGATCCTTAACTCATTTCTCTTGACCACAGCAAGGAGTAGTCTTTCATACAGCAGTCTTCATGTTGGCTTTAGTGATATAATTATCTGTGCACTTGGTAATTTTCAGTGGTGGTGTGCCCTATAGTTTACCCAACACTTCTCAGTATAGTGGAGCTGGTGCTGGGGCCCCGCCCACTTCTGGCACCTTTGTCATGACTCCCAGGGGTGGCCATCGCTATACAGTACCAGAGGACTTTTCAGGATATATTGCTGGGTAGAGAAAACATAAATGAAGATATTTAACATCCTTCTGTTCGTCCTGATACATATTTAATGCACAACCAGTTTGTTTTGTGGGTTTGAAACATTTCACCTGTGTATTATCTGTAAAAAAAATTGTGTCATTTCTCCAGATGAGTCGAAGAAGTTTTCTAACTCTTGTATTTATTATATATATATTTGGTTCAATTTTGGAACTGGCGACTTCCACAGGAAACCTACTGGTTGTCTATAGAACCTGTGTTTGATTTATGTTAAAAATATAGGCCTTCTATTCTCAAAACTCTCCTGATAGCTTAGCAAGCTTAGTGTCTCTATCACCTAGACTTGGGACAAGCAAATGAAGATGGTGAGGGGGAGTCTAAATTGTAGTTGTTGGTCCACCATCAGACTTATAGTTAATGTAGCAGCTCGCAAGTTGAGGCCTATATTATTGTCCCTTAATAACATCGGGTGCTCTGTAAGAAAATGATTTGCTTTTTACTAACCCCTTCATTTCTTGTATTGTTACTGTCACCTTGAGAGCTAGTTGTGTCTAGCCCAAACTTGTTGTATTTACAGGTACTTCTATTTGCAGGGTCTCCGCGGGGCCTAAAACAGCCTTGAACTTGAAAAAATAAATTTGAAAATTGTGTTTCCCTGGAAAATGGGTATTTTTGACCAAGGGCCTGGAAAATCATACATGGCCTTGAATCTTGTCGGAATCTATTATATGGCCTTGAAACTCGAAGATTCTCAGTTTCTTTCTGTACATTTTTCCCTGACCTTCCTCTCTCGCAATACTTAGTTGATTAGATAGAAAATTTTACATCGTAAACTAGATGATTAAATCCATCAATTAATGTACACCCTCCATCTGAGCAGCTCTAGGACGTCCTGAGAGACCTGCACTGAGTGCAGAAGGTCGATCCTTTTTCCAAAAAGTGTAATTGAATTGTTAAGGAAATAAAAGATTATTATCATTATTGTATAGACTGCGTGAACGACTTACAAAGTAATAGTTAAAATCGGTGATTGATATACAATTATTATTGGCCTATGTATAACAATAACTACAATCCCGTAGTCTCGTCATTAGGGTTCTAACAAAATTGAATTGGGTCTGGGGAAAAGTCTTTAAATGCCTGAGATTTTTCTGACCCAAAGCGCGGAGACCCTGATTTGTGATGCGTGTAGTTTATATTTGAGGACTTGATCTTAACTGTCTCTGCCCGCTGACATTTCTAATGTAAATCCTTATACCAAGGTACCCTGTGTCTTACCACGAATCTCACAATAAATCATCAAAACTATTGGCTTGAATTTCCACTTGCTTTCGCTGAAAATAATTGAGACTTTTGGAAGCCTTTATATACATCAATATCACCGTATACTTTGCATGTAAAATGGCTTTTTTACTATATAAATAACAGGCCTGATATATATGGAATACATCGAATGTATTAATAAATGTTTAGTAATGTTATGTGAATGTTGGTTAACAGGTACTATAACAACAGTAACCAGCGACAGAACAATGGCTACATGACAAGGTACTATCAGCAACAAGATTATTACAGAGATAATAGTCAACAACCGGGTAACCCTCCAAGGAACCCCAGTCAACATAATGGAGATTACTCAAGGTAAAGCTAAGTTAAAACTCACGCACTCACATTACCCTAAATATTACACCGAATTATAATGTATTTTTGATAGCTTTATATTTTGACTTTTACACAGGGTGTGGGCATATCGCTTGGATTTTTGCTTTGGTTTACAAGCTATCGATAAGCTACATTTAACAATGCATGTTAAAATTTTACGCAGAGCGCTATGTGTTTTAATATATTTCAAGCGCCGGTGTTTTTTGTATTACGCACATTTAGAATAGTTGTTCGAATTACACTGCATTTTCTCGCTTGCCAATTGCATGCATTAATGTCGTATTATTCTGATTTCTCCTATTTCTTCACCCTTAGTGGTCCTTATCAAGGACCTCCACCCCCTCCTCCTCCCCCACTCCCACAAAATTATAACCAAGGTCCACCTCATCCTCAGGGTTACCCTCAAGGCCTCCCACAGAACCAAAACTACAATCAAGGACCACCTCCTCCTCCCCCTCAAAACTATAACCCCGCCGGTGCACCAAACTATAACCAAAGACCCCCACCACCACCACATGGGTATGGCCCTCCACAACAAGCCTATGCCCAAGGCCCTCCCCCACAACAGAATTATGCACCTCAAGTCCAGTCCCCGCCCCAGAACTATGTTAATGTAGGATCGTCACAAGCACAGCATGTGCCGGATGACGCTAGGTGAGAGAATTGTTTTGGTCTTTTGTGTGGCTTTTAAATCTACGTTTTGTGTTTATTTGGAAATGTAAATGTGATGTGTTGCAAGGAAATGAGTCACAAGTCGAAACAAAATGGATTTTGAGATATCATTATATTTGAAAAGATGAGATCAAGCGGATTTCGATGATAGTAATCATGAGCAAAGCTAACAAGTATTTCTATATTTTAAGTTTGATAAGAAAAAATGTTGTGACTCATTTTCCTATAACACATCACAAATCGATAAAGAAAAACAAGTTTGACTAAATCTCCTTCAAATGGATTTGCCGCTAACATGGTGTTTCTGGTGATTTGAATATGAAAAAGACATGTTTTTAAAACTCAGCGATTATTTTGATTCATATGCGAATGTTTAGCGTTACAATTCTAGCTACGTTGATGTCTTGATTTTCCAGAAGTCCACCGTACTCTATATATGAGTCAATGTAAATTAATTTTAATTCAAGCTCGGCTCATTTATCTTATTTATTTTTTACATTAGACACCTCAGATGCTTATTCCATATATTTGTAAAATTAGTAGAAATTCGCATCCGTTATATAAACGACAAACTATAGTCAAAGACCAATTTTGGAGCATCGTCCTCTAAGAACCATGTACAGCACAAAAAACTGATTCATTATTTCATTCTACAGTCGGAGACAACAAGGACGAGGCGGCTACGGTGGTTACAACAGTCAGGAACCCCCAGTACCAACACCACGCAGAAGTAAAGGTATGTCCGTTAAATTTTATTGAACAAAATTTAATGTGATGTGTTATAGGAAAATGAGTCACAAGTCGCAAAAAATGGATTTTGAGATATCATCATATTTGAAAAGATGAGATCAAGCCGATTCCAATGATAGTCAACATGAAGGGCATTCAAGAAGTGTTTCTATATTTCATGATTGATATTATTTAGTTTTTAAAAACAAGTTTGCAATATTTCTGAGTGGGCAATTACCAGGAAAATACCTAAATATACTCCATAGGATGACCTTCAAAACACAGGGATATATTTGATTCAATGTCTTGAAATTTAGTACATAGATCTATGTGCCTAAACATGCTAAGCCTTCAAAAAATCAGAACATTCCAATAAAGAGATCGTGTGAACAAATCAGTTTCAAAAATATCAATTTTGCGACTTGTGACGCATTTCCCTGTAACACATCAAAAATGTAAATCAGCGGTAAATCATTTAACAGAATATGTGTTTCTACTTGTCTAAAACTGCATCTATTAAATCTGATGGGCAATTATAAGTTATATGTTAAAATACCTCTGCTTTGAGGACGGTTTAATCAGAGGGAAGTAAAGTATACATACTATAAGTGATCAAATTGGGATGTTGGCTATCGCGATCGCTATCGCGAACAATCTCTGCAAATGCTACCATGCTACTGAGGACGTAGGTTGTTCCTCAGACGTGGGTATCCTCATACCTCACTCTTACCTTAGTGGTGTTGACAAGGACATCACAAGGGGTGCTCTGGTGACATGGAAATCTCCCCGGGTGTAATTAAAGAAAAAAATACTAAGTGGTCTATATAAGCACCCTTAACAAATCCACCAACTAGTAGTAAATGTATGTTAACGTTTAATGGATACTTCTCTGGAGTATGGTATCGTTCACAGCTTAAAAGTTCTGACTGAGAAAGAAAGAACTCTCGTTGTCTTAGTCCTTCCACTGTTTGAATTGCATCGTTGGAATAACACCAGGAGTTAGTGCTTGCATTTGGTACTGATTCAAAATAGTTTGTATTCTCTATCTCCCATGTATTTTGGTGTTGATCCTGAATTATAGAGTTTTTAAATATTTCATTTTAAATTTCTCTCATCGTAGGTGGAACACCTGCCTCCCAAACTTCTAAAGGTAGCTATTCAAAAACAGGAGGAGGAGCGAAGAAACAGGCGAAGAGCCAACCGTCACAACCCCAACCACCTCCAAATGGTACGTATGCTTACCTTTCTATATGGGTCTGATTTTTTAGAAAATGTACAATCAGCCTTCACCAATCCTCTCAAATAACCCACATTTAAGAAAGAAATGACCTTCAAACTGCCGTTTAACATAAAAGAACACATCCTTTAAATCAACTCGATACCAAATATACTCAGATATACCTGGTATTTATCATTTTCCAGTCTAATTTAGCAGAATTTTCTAAATGTGTATAGAGCTGCCAATTGTACATTTTCTGAAAATCTGACCCATATATTCCACCCAGCCCTTGTATCTTATTGGAACCAATTAATACCTACTTACAGTAACACGCTCTGATCGTGGCAAACTGTAATGTCTGGTGCTTACTATTTATTGTTTGTTCATTGCATTCATATTGTTTACATAATCAGAGATATTTCTTTGTCATCTACACGGACTGAATGTGTATTAGCCCTACTACGAAAAATTACTGTACGTAATAGTAAATCTGGGACAGGTGAAAACCCCCGGGGAAGACCTGCCGAGGGCGACTTGTAGAATTGAATATTAATGTATCTGAATCCATGTACCTGTAATCACCGAACCTGAATACATATTTGTAATAAAAATAAATATTTGGACTGTCGTGGCTTCATCAGATTCACATCAGGGAGTCGTGTAGTGAAAGGTACATTTTCGTAAATAGAATATTTGGTTCTCTGTGAAGCATTTAAATGTCACTGAGAGAGCATTGAACGAAAGGGAAAATCTTAATTGCTCTTTCCATGAATCCTGACTTATTTAAATTTTCTTGCAGAATCAGTAGACGAGATGAACGAGCGGTTACGGAAGGAACTCTTTGATTTAGAAGGTGCCATTCAGCATGAAAACAAATATAGCAGTCCGACATCGAATGGGTATGGGGGGAGGAGATAGATATATTAATGAATACATTGACATGACATAGAAATAATTAATACCGAACAAAAATAATGTATCCATACCTTCACAATATATATGTTCATAGTACAAAAACAGTACATTAAGTTAGCAGAGGTTTCTCCTGATGTAACTCATATTTGTTAGTTCATTTTTATCATACACTTCATTATTTCAATGGTCCTACTCATCAAATGACACTAGTGTGGCTGTTAATACAGGGGGTAACTTTTGGTGTTATAAACCAAATATATTTGTATAAAGGGCCTAGTCCACTAAACCGATTCCCATGCGATTTTGCACTAAATTTATGTGAAAATCGCATGCGAATCGGCTTAATAGACTCGGTCCTTCAGTTTGTTGAGGAATATTTCTGTATGATCTGTAGATGGGGTCTTAATTAATTTAGAGAAAAAGACTTAAGTCTGTCCTTATTAATTTGTGTTACAGTTAGTAGGATAGAATGCAATACAATATAAGGCCCTAGTCCACTAAGCCGATTCTCATGCGATTCTCACAGAATTAAGTGGAAAAGTGTCCTCTGTGATGAGAATCGGCTTAGTGGATAAGGGCTTTTAAGAAGAATGCAACAGCTGGCAGGATACTATTGCATAAGGTTCGTTGGTCAAGGAACAAATATACATGATATTTGTTGTTGACTATCAAAAAGATCTGAGATTAATCATTAAAATTGTTTCTTCATGTATATGAGATTACAAATGAGTATCATATTAGGTATTAACGCAAACTGTAACACCGGGTGTTATTTTTATATAGAGGGTTAGTAACAAAATAATGTGATGCATAGCACTAAAATGTCAATAAATATCCTATGCCATATTGCTCTTTGTCAAGCCCGTTTTGATGGTGCGCTATATGAAGGCCCATTATCAACTCAGAGTGGTACATTCTTTTGCACTGTGCGAGCAATAATTTTCCCCCCAGAATTTGTGGCATGGTGAAAATCTATGATGAATAAAATATGATATGTATTGTGGCAGATTTTATCCAACAAACTAAATTATTTATGTTTTGTCCTATGCTTTTGTGTTCTGTGATATAATGTTCTGTGTATGAACATTGCTGTAAATAATCCCTGTATACGAGATAATTATGTAAATGTGTAATTTTTAAGAGCTGAATTCGTGTAAAACATGAGAGAAAAATAAAATTGATCAACATAACAGTATTGTCTTGCTTTTCTTCATTGGGATTTGAGCGCCTGCCCGAATATATACTTACGTCTGTTTCTTCCTTAACCTATATGCTTTATATTGTTGTGGTTGTCACATCGTTGGGGTGGGGGTTAGTAAACCTTAGCTTGTGCTTTGGGAGTCATTCATCCCAGAGATATTCAAGAGGTGGATCGCGATTGGACCATGCTTTCAATATTAGTCAGTAATCAAGTTTTTGTTTTTTTTAATTATTTAAAAATATAAACTTGTTAAAAGAAGTCCCCTTGACGGATTTTTTCACTTGCTCCCAGTGTGTAGTATACGGTTTACAACATTATGTATCATATTTACCTATATGACAAGAAAAGGTACATTTCTAGTATACATATCGCTATACATATATCAAACAAATTATGTGCAGTATAATATGACTTTTAGGACTGGACTTATCAATATTCTACCGCTGTTATATGTAAGAACTACAATGATGTAGGGGGGGGGGGGCAGGTCATGAAACTGCACAAACTTTCAAGGTGGGGGGCAAGAACTTTGCACAATCATTTTGCAGATTGTTTCGCAAATCCCCCCTCCCCCCAGGGGTTAATCATGAACAGTCCCTAAGACGGAGACATCACCCCCATACCAGACCATGCATCTGTGCCACTAGATGTAGCCACTAGTTTCACCTAGAGTTACATTATTCAGAGCCATGTTGCATGAAGTGAATTAGCTATATATGACTTGACAATTGAAAGTTCAAGCCAATAGATGTATCCTTTGAGTTAGAGGCCTTTCTTTATTACACATTTCTTTATTGAAAATAATCTAGTTTGCCTTGTTCATGACACTTAAGATAGATACCAGGAACCTTGAAATATTTTCCTCCAAATGGCCATCTTTCAATAGTGTCAAGTGAAAAACTTTCAAAATTATCATAAACCGTATAAAATAAGCTGAGTCAACTTAAACTAACTGAACCTATCATGATAATATTATCTTGATCATAAAAATAATGATAGCACTCAAGGAGTACTTAATGGCATACTGCAACAGATCAGTTAAGGAGCTAAAGCTTTCAGTTAAGGTGCTAATTAGCTTAATAAAGAGTCACTTTTCTATACTATTCTGGGAAGCTGGGGGCCCAGCACAGCCCAACGAGGGTCAATGAGAATGGGGGTGATCTCTATCTCTCTCTTTGTCTCTCTCCTCGACAAAATAGCTTGCATACCAAATGCCCTCATTTCATACTTCTCCGGCATTGGTTATGTCCATATATGGGTCAGATTTTCAGAAAATGTACAATTAGCAGCTGTACACATTTAGTAAATTCTGCTAAATTAGGCTGCAATTTGGTCAATACTTGGTAAATTAGAGTATATTCAGCATTGCATTGGTTCTAGCAATCTGTTTGGTTAGGTTGAACTGTATTTTGAACTTGAAATTTGGGTCATTTGAGAAGATTGGCGAAGTTGAATTGTACATTTTCTAAAAAAAATCTGACCCATAAATGGAGTGCGGCCAGTGTTGAAATGCTATTCACCAGCTGACTGCAATGATATGAATGGATATCCTACTCATGAATATTCATAAGCATATCGCTTATACAATCATATATTCGATATTAATAATGTACCGTTATGCCATTGCAAAATATTACATAATACCACATAGAAATCCACATTGGAATTAGTGAATATTGTACTGGATATCTGTTTACTCTCACAAAACTAAAATGGGAGAACCTTCCTATATAACAACATAATGATATAGAATGATACAGTTTGATAATTTATCCAACAGGACCCTAGAACATACATAATTATAAGAATAACGATTTAACAGCACAAGCAAACTAATACTTTTGACACCAGGGCGTACAAATTACGAAGACCGAAGAAACCCTAATACTCACTACTAAGATATTTGTGAACATGTTCTTTAGAGTCCTTCCATATTGTTTCTTGTTGGTTTATAAGTAGTGGTAGTAGATCGTAAATTGAAAATCACAAAAAACTAATATAAGAGTACCTTCAATGGCTCGTGATAACACATGCATTCTTATATTCTCATGTCCGTCCGCGAGAGCGCTAGTTATGTAGGAGCCGAGATGGCAGAAAATTGAATAAAGTTATGTTATGTTAAAAAAAAAAGATATTTGTGAACATGTTTACCACAGAAAAGTACATATATAAGGGAATGTCTGTATCTGGCTTCACCTTGTTGACCTGTAGCTGGCTTATCCTATTTTATTGGCTTAGCTTACTATACACTGTGCGCGTCACCGTATTCGCGCGATACGAAATTGGATACGAATTTCTTGTACCCACTTTTGATACGATTTTTTTCGTCTCAGCGTTTTTCGTATCGGCGATTCGCGCAGCGTTTTTCGTATCGGCGATTCATGCAGCGTTTTTGATTCAGGGGGGGGGGGCGGAATGGTGAATTTCACGTGGGGGCGGCAGGGTGAAACGGAAAATATTAGCTTTAATTATGGTTCATTTATATCCAATATTATATTGCAATTACTGTATTGTTCTGTACCATGCTGTATGAAAAAGAGATGCGTTATTATCGGCGAAATTGAAGCAAGAGAAAGACAAGAAAATGGTTACATTATTTTTTTTTAAAACATATTTTATTTCAGAAAACAATTCCAACAAGTTGGTACGTTTCATGCATCCGAAACATTAGTATGAAACATTACAAGAAATACAAAATTTACTGAGTTACCGACTACTGTTAACCAATAGCTACATACACATTTTTTTAGTTTTACCGCTGCAATTAAAACAGAATACAACGAGGCTATCCGTTTTTAATAAAACCATGATATCAACTTTACTTATACCAGTTGGCTATACTAGACCATATGTCATATCTTTACATATCATGTAACATTAAACTGTCCCCATAACGTATGCGAGACTATATACAATTAACCATTCAGGGTGACTTTGAGATAGATCTTAATATCTGTCCAATCACGCAAATTTACATCATTAGAATGCCTATTCCAAGTTGATGGCCCTAAGAAATGGAGAGAATTTATAAACTTAAAGAGGGGTTGAGTGGAGGTGTGGAGGAAGGGAGGAGGGTTGGGTTGAAATGGGGTGAGGGGATGAGAGGGGTTAGGTGTATTTCCTGTCATCTGTGATGATGCTTGTTAGTATTCCTTGGTGTTTTGATTTTCACAGATAACTTCATAAACATCCTATCTGTGGAGACTTGAATAAATCCAATCTGCGACGATGTAGAAACACACAATGAGCTGGGTACGACGATCCAACACTGCTCAGTTCTCAATATGAAACCATTTCAGGGTAGGCCCAGCTATTTTGAATGTTAGCTTTCCAAACGTCCAGTAGGAGTGTTGCGCAATTTAACTTGACCTAGAAACAGCTTGTTTTCATACCGGGGGTTTAAAACAATGGGCTATATATAGCTACTGCAAACACAGCTTTCTGTAGCGGGTGAATTGGCTGACCCAAGGTGTAACCTAGCATTGTCCAGGAAGCCTGCAGAACTAGTCCTGCATTCGCATATTATAGAAATAGAATGCACCAGAATGCAGTTGCAAGATATATGCACCGCCCTCTCATTTCTCATCATATCATATCCGCTCAGGTGCCATCTCTCAGCCTTATTCAAGAGCTCCAAGAGGCTTTTTTGGTTAGTTCATAGGCTTGTTTGCCACCAAGCAACAGCCAAAATACCAACCCTACATTCAAAACCAATATCCTTTAATTCAGAGTCTCCTCCAACAGGTCACATTATTCGAAATTATCCTCTCATCTCTACCGGGTACAGAACAATTTCAAACCAACCAATCTTGTCCGCTCTGGACTCAATTTAAAGCTAATAAATGGACCTACTACAGTACTAATTTTCATCTCTCTACCATTTCTTCCCGACGCACAAATAGCCAATCTCTGGCCGCCGCATTGCAACCATATACCTTAGCACTGTGCCCACACCTACTTATACATGATGATGGTAAAGCGGGATTCGGATGTTTCAGTTCATAAATGTTTGCTAGGCTTTAACACCTTTTTCATTCATATGTACTGCTTATTTATGTGTCTGTGGAGGCATACAGCACCCAGGAATACTGTAATAAGTTTAACATGGCGATATGAAAGTAAAACGTGAGGAAATGCTATTATAATTTTTAGGCACCAGGCTGTGATATATATGTTACAAACCAAAGAAGTGAATGTTTTAATATCCTTGCTATCCCTCACGGCTATAGATAGATCATTCCATTGTTGTCTCCCTTAATACAAACCTTTCTTATGTTGGTCTTTCAATACGAAAAACGGAGCGTGAATACGGAGCATATCAAATTTCGTCTCCGTGATTCAAATGACCGTTTTTCGTATCAGAAGTTCAGGCAATTTCGTCACCACAGTTCACCAGTAGCGTTCACGGGGCTCGGTAGACAAAAATCGTCACACTGAAGACGAAAAAGCTTGCCGCTCCGTATTGCGCGGGTACGGCGCGCGGGAGAGTGTATGTATACTTTTATTTCATTTTATTTCAACTCCATATTACTGGGGAACCTATGGAAGAGCTATGGTTTTCAGAGGCACACTTTTTCGGTGTAACATTACTGTATTACAGTACTGGGACAATACTGGCTGATATATGTCGCTGTATCTAGTAATGTAATAATGCACCCCAATTATTGCACCTCCCAAGAGGGATGCATGTATGATAAAAAAAACATTATACCACGATCGGGAGTTATACACGCTGCAAATGTGTGGATACATGCCATCGTATATTGTTGAATGAATCCACCCGCAAAAATATTACCCATTTTTAGCCTAAAAATGCCATGCTTATGATTTAAATAGGAGAATAAAGCTGAATACCGTTACTGAGAAACTCATTATCTAGTCAATAAAAACATTTTTATTGTATGCGTACGAAATGTAGTTGACTAAAAATAGCTCTAAAGTTACCTCCGCACTGTAGGCCTATGCCCATGCATTTGTTGACATGCTTTGCAGAGATCCGAAGGCCCTTCTTTAAGTTGTTAATTTCATAGTTCTACCTTCCACCCTGAGTCCTGATTGGTACCACATAATGCAAACAGTCCCCGCATTTGCGTGCCTGAAATAGAAGTTAAGCTGCGACTCCACTGGATCGCTTGTGTATTATGTGCTCATGGCTCGCCCTTGTTTCGCTTATTTATAGTGTGCATTTCGCTTGTTTCCTTATGAAATCAATGGCAAGTCCGTTGGTCCGCTCTCATTGCACTATTGCACCGCTATAGATAGGCAGAAAGAACGTCATGTAGATGCGCTAAAATCAAACACGCAATGTCCAAAGAAGCGCCAACATCATATTTTACGACGTATAAAAAGCGCAATAACCGATTCCATTGGATCGCTCTGGTTTCACTCTAACTTCGCTTGTTATGCGCTCGTGAAAAATAAAAGAGCGGAACATGAGCGGACCAAAAGAGCGATCCAGTGGAATCGTACCTTTAAAATAGAGGTCTCCCTGCTTGCAGTGTAACAGGTATATATGGAGCCAGCAGCAGTATGTGGCTCAGCCCCTGATGAACGTTCAGTGAGGAGAAAAGTGTGTTCATTATTACAATATCTGACTAAACACCTGTGGTCAGTGTGGAGGGAGATGTTTTATCATGGATTACTGCTCTCCATCCTGGTGTATTCATTCTGTAACGCAATTTGTGCAGGTAGGTGTGACAAATAATAACTCTTTTCGGTTATGTTCATCTTTTGACTAATGCAACGTGTATTTTATTGTAATAGAATAGACATACAACATAGCCCCACTTTAACAATGGATTGCGGCATCACTTTCAGAAGTGGCATGCGATTCAGCATTGTCGCGTACATCAGTTGTCACCAGCTTCATTCCTGTGATCCACACAAATAGAGAACACTGCTGACATTAAATGCAATTAATAATTTACTTCACTTTGCATTTACTGCTATCAGAAACATGCAGTTCTTTCAAAGCTGATCTTACAGGATACAACAAAACAGTCAAGTTATTGTTAAAAGTGCTTTATCCAGGCGACAACGCGATAATGCATATTCGAAGTGTGCAAATATGTGCATGCATCGCCTGCATGGAGATTAAGTTTGCTAATAAAACATGAATAATAGTCAAATATAATCCGAAGGTATTTATTTTCAAAATACTTAATCCTCAATATATCATTGATTAATTTATTTCTTTAATTGGTCTGTTCATGTTTTGCAAACCCTCTTGACAAATACTTATAGACTAACATAACATTGTAAAAATACATTTGAATCTGGTGATAAGTATTATATTTACTATTTAAGATAATATCTTATCGATGACAGTTGTTGACAGTATATATGTCCCTACCCCATAATTATTCACGTTGTCAAGTACGAAGATATGTAGATGTATTGCATGGCGTGCTCTCCTATATATCAAACGAATATTTTCAGATCAAGAATTTTCAAATAAAAGTCTAAGATGTTAGATTGATTTTGTGCAAAGTTTTTTAGTTCTCGTTTTAAATTTCCAAATCAGGGCATGTGCAACATGTAGTATGGAATTTTAAAAGTCTTCAATATATACATATAGAAGGCTATTTTTATAACATCAATGTAGACTGTCATGGGATATGTTTAAATAAATAAGTCGCTGATAGAGTAGTAGGTTGGAGTATTATGCCAATGCAAGGTGAGCTAGTTGCACCATTAAGCAGAAAGAACTATGCTCACATTACAGATATTTTAGGGGTAGTTTGAGATATTTTCGAGAAAAAAAATATAGGTCCTTAGTCCCATTTCTGCACCATGAACTTAGCCACACTTCTTTCAACAATCAATTTGTGGCAGGGGAATTACATGTATGACTGATGGGGTTGTATTGGAATTGACTACATATATTGTTTTTTCTAATTCATTGGGAGAACCCTTGAAGTAGATTTGCCGTATTTGTTTTGACTACAAGTAAGCAAATATTCATAAAAATTACCGAAAGGGGGCTCTAACGCTCCGGGCGAGACTATATATACTTAATCGTACAAGCTTAAAGGGTTAAAGGTTAAAACGTCATTGACTATTGCTTGGCAGGTGTTTAGACAAAGTACACATGCATGCTTATTCTATGAACCCTTTAGCAATTGACCGATAGCGAATCGCATGCTAGAGCTAAAAGAAATATACTCTGATTCACAATCATCAAAGTAAGTGAACGGTTTGCGCTGTACATGCATGAAAAGCCAAAGAGGTTTATCCTCTTTCACCGATGAACAACCTCTCGAATGGCAACCAAAGCATGCTTGATCTTATGAAGTAGAATTACCTAAGGACATTTTATTTACAAATCCATTGTTTCCATACTTTTGTTTAAAAGGATGCGATATTTCCTTTTAATTTTGTAGATTTAAGTACCTATATGTGGTCATGCCTAAAATGAAAATTTAATTACATCGCTGGGTCAGTGGACACCATGAGTTCTTTCAGTTGAGTTGTCCTTTAACTTAATAATGTAAATACTGTTTTGCCAATGCCCACGAATGAGAATATTGTACCTGCAATACCGTGATCGTTTTCTCTATTCAACTTCTGGTGTACCATGATATATAACTCTATATCTCTATATCTATATAGGATAAAATGCCACGTTTATAGGTACCTGATATTTCTTATTCATTTCAGCAAATACAACCCAAGAGGCACTTTTGTTCGACAAATTGTTCTCCTCATACAACAGGGATATTCGCCCTGGAGGCGACGGAGGAGCCACTGTAGCCGTGAATATTCGTATTGATCTACACAGAATTTCATACCTGGTAAGCAATGGTAACCTTTCCTTATTCCAAGTTTACGATTATATCTTATTATGACATCATTATCTACTTGCCGTTTTGATGAAATCAATCAATTGTTAATACCTAACTATCAAAGTAGAACACAATTATTGGGATGGTATATATGTTCCTTCTTTTCAGGACGCCGCATCCCAAGCTCTCCAAACATTGCTCGTAACAACGGCGGTAATGTATAAATTCTATAGATTATGAACTTAGTTCAACTGTATGTGGCAAAATAAACATAAAGGTAATTAATGTATTAATATCAATCATATTTACATGTAGGAATGGAAGGATGACTCACTAAAATGGACCCCTGAATCATATGGAAACATAAGCTACATAATCAAACCAGCAGAAGAGGTCTGGCTGCCTGACTTTGGCATCGAAAACAGGTATTATACATAATGTAATACTTGATTCAGTTAGTTTGGTTATTATACATGCACATCTGCTTAAATTAATTATATATAAATACCAGACCCATACTTATCACTATGCTCACATCTTAATGCTGATACAAATGCATCATAATTCATATATGAAATATGAAATACTTTTAGATAGACGCCCAGATCATTTTTCATAATGTTGGGCCAATAAATTTGGTATACATGTAGTAGCTAATTCCCTTAATTAAGTATATGATAAGGGTCAATGAGGCTTCCTTTCGTTCAACCGCTCACATCTTATCATTTGTTAATCTTGTCAGCGTGTGACATTTTTTATGCGGAAAGGTCCGATCTCTGTCGTGCATCTCCATGAGTGCCTCTTCAATTCAAGTCTATATTTATAACTTTTATACCTGTGCACATAATAGATACACCAGCATGAGCCTGTTTTCATTCCTTTTAATATAAGTGTCACATCATTACATTTTGAATGTTTCAACTGGGTAACATTGATTTTGAACCGCACGACACATTGAGCCCGTAAAATGTTGCCCTGGCTTGACTTGATTCAACCATTATACCTGCCAATTCCTATGTTAGAAGACCTTTTACCAATTTAAATATTATATGAAACGCACTTCACTAGAATACTGTGCATCTATATGCTATCATTGAGGTGAACAGGCATACATTATCCATGAAAGTGATTCGTGGTTTTATGGTCATTTTATTGATGCGTATAGCTAAAGGAAATTATGTCCAGCCCAATAAAAAAGCAAGTGGAGGAATTATTTAATAGTGAGAACATTACATCTCTGTAGATACAAAAGGTGAATCTGAGTTCCCTATATATAAACACAAATGGGACAGTTAGAAGTCATTGTTCCTTGTCGATAGCTGAGTATGCATATTTCATCCCACTAAATGAATCAGCCTAGCCTACATTATTGACATTTATTTGTTAAGGCGGCGATCGAAGACAGGTTGAGAAAGTAGCCAGTATGTTATTACATAAGAGCTATGAGGCCTTTCAAAGGAAACCTATATAATAAAACGTATTACTAGTATGTTGGTAGAAATTATGTATAATATATACAATGATATAATGGTGAAGCAATATACAGTAACTGTTGTTGTTATTCTATTTTACTTTACTTTGTTATACACATACATGATACACTCCCTTCACGGGTTAGATACTATAACATGCAGCATCATTTCTTTGGCAAATAAAGTATTTTCATATCATATCATATATTATATATAGTATGTAATTATAATTTAATAAAACGAGAGGTCACAAGTGGTTATTCCTCTGCTGCTGCCACCTTTGCATAAACTAAAAATAACGTTTCATCGTTTTGTACTCGCTACAAAGTCACAGACTTTCCACCGCAATTCGGTTTACATCGAGGGTAAACGGTCTATTTAAAAATGTGGTCTCCAGGGCTAATAAGGATTAAAGAAATGCAGTATTAGTCCAGTTATTACCTTTTATTTTGACATATACTTGTAAACAATAGTATCAGTCCCAATGGGTAGGCCTAAATGATTTTGCAACATGAATTTCAAATAGGGAAGAGTGTGTCCCAGTGTGTCATTTACAGTAAGTAGAGAATCAAGTGTCACCAATATTGACATAGTATAAAGACATAGGATTTCATAATACAGATATTGGTTGATCCGGAGCAGAGAGGAAAATGGAGAAAAGGAGAAGAAAGAAAATATTGGGATGCTTAACAATGATGCTTAACAACGATGCTTTTGCCTCTGCAATCGTTATTTTGCTGGGATCTATGATGTTGTGAAATGATTAGAAATTTATAAGAAAAAAGGGAGGGATGATCCGCCGGGACCGCAACCCCAAACAACCCCCGACCCCCACCCCACCCAAAACATTGAAAACTTGCTTTGGGAGAACAATTATGTCATTTCATTTTCTGTAATGTGCCCAGGAATCTCATTTGAAATTACTATTTTCAGTGCTGGTGAATTTTACAACCCTACCTCCCACAAGGTTAGGCTTCGGATAGAGGATACTGGAGTAATTACATGGTCATTTGGCGGACATGTTATCACAAAATGTGAAATAAAAGTCAAGAAATTCCCATTTGACCAACAAATATGCGATTTCTCATTGATAAATTGGATGTATGACGAAAGTGCTGTTAATCTAACATTGACTATGAAAGAGATGGATACAAAGGAGTTTGCGAAAAGTGTTGAATGGAGACTACTTGACACCAAATGTCAACGGTTGTCGGTGAGTAAAAAATTACCTTTGAAAGTATGAATTTAGACCATCCATCTGATCTATTCGTCAATATATGTGATAAAATATTCCGTTTAAAGCAAGGCATCCATCAATAGAAGGCAGAAGGGAAATTAAGTGAGATTGGTCATTGTTCAGTTTTTACAGCTATAGTTTATCCCAGGATGAATAATTAGTTGGCATATTTCTTTGATGGCGATGTGTTGAATAAGGAATGTCATTAACCGCTACTGGTCTATCACCTCCTAAAAAATAATAAAAATAACAGTTGGTTTATGAAGCTTTATGACTTGTGGTCAGTCGAGAGACCCAATTTGGGGGGCAGCTCCTTCTTATATAAGCCTGTCCCTCCAAATTCTTTACTAACCATGCACAGTGGTGGCCTAGCCTTTCCTCCCCCTCCCTTCTAACTTATCCTAGATAAACTATGTGGACTTCCCAAATACACAAACACCTGTTGCGTCCCAAAGTAGACATTTGTACCAATGACGAAATTGGTAGAGTCTTTTCCTCTTTGGTACAAGCTATTTCACATACTACGAATTCTTTTCCAACTCCTCACTTCCTATTTCCCAGCAGATTTGACTATTTCCCTGAGATATCCACCACACAAAAGTATATCCCCACACCTTTTTCCTATTTCACCTCTGGTATACCACTTTTATCTCTGTACCAAAGGAGACATCCTATGGTGACTCCTATTTCACCTCTGGTGCACTCCTTTTGTCTCTGTACCAAAGGGGACATCCCCTGTTATGTAACACATGACCACTGTGTGTTGTTCCCAGCTGCATGCATTAGTGATCACTGACCAGTTGTCACCACAGCAACTAGACTATGTTCAAACACATGTCTCCTTTCCTACCATGCTGTCTTCTCTTCCTTTCTCTTTCTCCCTCTCCCCCTCTTTCTCCCTCTCCCTCTCACCCTCCCGCTCACCCTCCCTCTCACCTTCCCTCTCCCTCCCCCTTCCGCTCACCTTCCTCTCCCATTCACCCTACCTCTCCCCTCTCCCCTCTCACCCTCCTGTTCACTCTCCCTCTCCATCCCACCTTCCCTCTCCTGCTCACTCTCCCTCTCCCGCTCTCCCTCCCACTCCCTCTCAACCCCACATTGTTTTGTTGGACATGTATGTTGGCATAGGAATACATCATGGTACTTTTGGGTGAAAAGAACTGAGAATAGCCTAAGACAGTGGATATTCCAAAAAGGAAAAGGATATTCCAAAAAGGAAAAGGTCATTCCAAAAAGGAAAAGGATATTCCAAAAAGGGAAAGGATATTCCAAAAAGAAAAGTCTTGGATTTTTCCTATTTCAGATAGATATCCTTTACAATTGGTGACAAAACACACCTGTTAAATTTTCATCCAAATTTACTCAGGACATGTATATATGTATTGTGCCAAAAGATTAAGGAACAAACCATACAAATTAAAATCCTGTAGTTTATGTCAAACCAATGCCAGGAAATAATCTGGGAATTAAAATTGCCTTGTACTACTTGTTTCTTTTTTTAAAGGACTTTCATATTATTATATCTTTTTCCAGGTTGTTCACTTGGACAGGGATGGACGAACATATCCTAGCATCAAATGTGCTATGTTACTTTCAAGGAATCCAACATTTTATATTGTCAACTTATTTCTACCATCCTACTTGATCCTTCTCCTCTTCCTCATTAGCTTCTGCCTGCCGCCTGGTCACAGGGCTACTGTGCCACTTCAGATGACAACATTATTAATCTTTTCTGTCATGTTGCTTACCATCTCTTCAAAACTGCCTCACAGCAACGATGTCCCACACATCAGTAGGTCTAATATTATTTTATTCTATCAAATTATTTGTGTATAGCCCCATTTTATATCCACTATTTAGGTTATTAATATTTTTACATGGAACTAATGTATTCCTGTTCATATCAGAATCTCCCACTAGAATCAATATCTTTCATTCAGTTTATATTTCATATCCAAACATGTATTTTGTATCAAAATAAAGTGAGATTTGTAAAACTAGGAGTTGTTGGAGTACATTATCGGCTTGGTATATTTCAGCTTCATTTGCCATCTGCATTATGGCAATAGCATCGATCTCAGTGACTGTGACCGTGTCAATAGCTGTTATAAGATCATATATGTCTACATCGTTAAGATTGCCAAAGATATTGAGAATTATAGCAATAGAGTGAGTAACAAATATTTAATTAATACCTGACACTATGAGGTCTTAAAGCTGCACTCTCATTTAATTTCGTTTTTTGTCATGTAAGTCACAATATGAGTAAAATTGGTAACATTTGTTTTGTCGTAATAGCTGAGAATGCAGCTTTAAAAGACTTGATGAGTTATTGAGTATATTATTGATATTTATTATCATTGATATTTTTTATTTTTCAAAACTGAAAAGTAGGGTAATACAACTTCGGTGCATTGTAGGTCTATCAATTGGTATATATATAATATTGTGTAGATTAAAAATGAAGGCATATCTTCAGAAGGTTTGAGGAGCATCCAGTGAACATTTCCTACCAAGCCTGTTTTTCCGTAATTAAATAGATGATAGCAATATTATTATTATATCTATAATTATAATATATCATATATTAATATAATTATTTCATCTATAGAATCATTCTATTCTTTCTTACACAGCTACCTTTCAGGACCACTATGTTTGAAAACAATTGCCAATGACCTAAACAAGTTTCCCTTGGATGAGGAATCAGCAGTAGCTATTACACTCGAAGAAGTTGATGAAACTGCAGGTAAGTAATTATCCATCAAAATGGTGTGCGCACTCTGTGCATTTTTTCTATTTGAACTTGATGTGCTGATGTCAGAATCTGATACTATGTGATCTATGGTTAATACTTCCTACAGTAATAAATATTATGAAAATATTCTTTTTAAATCAATTTCATTCAACTGATATTCTGACATTACAAATTTGTATTTCCTTTCAATATGTCTCGCTTGAAATTATAATATAATTTGGATGTGCAGATGAAGATGGAACTTTCCTGAAGAATGGCGATATTTCTAAGGACTTGCAACTACGTGTGCAACTTTTGGTATGCAATTAAATGCAATATTACAACCTTAATCTACAAAATACCATTTACAACACATTTTCGAGAATTGTTTGTTTGGATAATTACTAGTAAAGTAGCTAAATATACTCTATATGATGACCTTAGATATGCATGGATACATGAACTATATTGTCCTGAAATTTGGAACATGACTTTGAGTGCTAGATACCCTAAACATGAAAACATTCCTACAAAGAGATCTTGTAAATAGATACCTTTGAAAAGTATCCATTTTGCTGCTTGTGACTCATTTTCCTGTAACACATCACATGTTTATTCCAATTGAGAGGTGCGATAAAGTGGATGCCATAAAAATACGAATTGTTTTTTCTTTCAGCTTTTAATTATTAAAATAATTTTGGTCACATTTCAGGGAAAGGCTGAGGAGGCATGTGCACACCTGAAGAATATTGAAAGTAATACGAAGAGTAATCCCATGAAACAACATATGAGCTTAGAATGGGATTTGTTTTCAAAGGTGGTTGCAAGAACATTCTTCTGGATCTTTTTTCTCGCAATTCTAGGATTAAGCATTGATTTTGCCATGACAGAGGCTTCACAATCAAAAGAAAAATTGTAGTGAAAAATGTTAGTGATATTTATATAAGCATTAGGCTAGAATGTATAATTTCTATCTGAGAACACAATGCCAGAATAAAGATTTGTTATTTATATAATAAGAACTGCAGAATACTATGGAGACAAACATAATTAAAATTATATATAAAAAACTATGTGGTATTTCATGTGAAAGAGCAACTGGATATATATACGGGGAATAGACCCACACCTCAATTAGTGAAACTATTTAAAAAACGAAAGCGGATTGTAAACCACAAATACACATTTAAAGAACAAGAAAGCCAAAATTATTATTCATATTATATCTAATATATGAAGCCCTAGAAGGGTTTTTTGTCACGCATGTTCTGGGAATCTGGGATGTCCCCATCTGTTTTTTTAGTCTGTACAGGTCCGTCGACCCTGTGTGTGGGACATTATATATGGTTTGTGAAGGTATCTGGGGTGAAAATGTGATTTTCAAGCCTTTTTTAAATTGGGATCTCCACACTCTATTTTATAGACTGGGAAAGCTCCTGTGGGATACTATGTCATTTTCCACAAACCTACTATATCATTTTCAGGGGGACCTAACTACATGCAGAGGAGTGGGAGAGTGAAGAAGAGGGGAGGGAGAAGGTGGGGGTATTGGAGAGGGGGAAGGGAGGGAGAAGGTATAGGAGGAGGAGAGTGAAGAAAAGGGAGAGGGGGAGAAGGAGTGAAGAAGAGGGAAGGAAGAGGGTGGGGGTATTGGAAGGGGAGAGGGGAGGGAGAGGGGAGGGAGAGGGTGTAGGAAGGGGAGAGTGAAGAAAAGGGAGAGGGTGGGGGAATAGGAGAGGGGGAGGGGGAGGGAAAGAAGAGGGGGGGGAATAGGAGGGAGAGGATGTAGGGGAAGGGAGAGAGGGGAGGGAAAGAAAGCGAGGAGGGTGAGCATGAGGAAGAGGGGAGGGAGAGGGGGGGAATCAGAGATGGGGTTGGGAGAGAAAAACAGGTATGAAAGTCAGAGAAGAGGGGGAGAGAAAAGAGGGAGAGGGGGAAGTGTGGGGGGAGAGGGGTACTTTGCTAGTACATGTATATAGCCCAAGACTTCCCCTGACTTCCCTGAACCTCTTGCGAGCACACTTTCTAGATAATAGATGATTAATATATCCACCAGATGCTGCCACTGTGCACGACCGGCAAAATAAAGTTCTAGGCCTTAAAACACAGCTCGCCTGTGCCGACCGGATGTATTAACCATAACCTTAATCCCCACAATAAAGGTATTGAACTGTTCTAACTGGCTTATTAAGGGAGTCACTGGATGGTTAAACACTTCCTAAAGGGTTAATCATACTGCTCAGTTGATTGTAGCTTGGGGATAATCCCAAACTCGCTGCAATGGCGTGGTGGCGTGGAGGCCGATAGCCACACCAGGTTAGATTTGGTAGTCCTTTTCTTTCCAGGATAGTAATGATAATCAGTTGGTATTCAATCGAGGCTAGAGCCATTTAAAAAGACTGCAGTAATTTTGGGAATAGAAATACTCTTTGTGTACCTGAAAAGAAGAGATTAGTAAGGAGAGCTGAAACACCTACGTCTCATCCAACAGATACAGTTTGCTTTGATCTAGGAAGGATTTTTCCCCCCTTCCTACAGGCCATAGGAATTCCCACAAAAATCCTTTCTTTAGCTTATACAACAGGCCCCAGGTGGCAAATGGTCCAATTGCCTTCCATTATATATAGTACACTGCAACTCTTAACTCTTTGACTTACCAGGTAATTATCACAATATTCACCACTTAGGGCGCAACTTCGTGCAGTATACTGGGCTTCTCCTGCGATTTTATAGATCCTTAACTCATTTCTCTTGACCACAGCAAGGAGTAGTCTTTCATACAGCAGTCTTCATGTTGGCTTTAGTGATATAATTATCTGTGCACTTGGTAATTTTCAGTGGTGGTGTGCCCTATAGTTTACCCAACACTTCTCAGTATAGTGGAGCTGGTGCTGCCCACTACTGGCGGGATACATTACCAGAGGAATCTTTTTCCTTATTTCTTATTTAGGAAACACACACCTAAAATCTTGTCTTAACTAAAATTATATTTTACAAGTTTCTTAAATGTTATTAATTAATTAATTGTACAATTAATTGATTGATCTCAGAAGGCAATGATATTTTCCCTATGGGATTTCTTTTAGCAGTCCCCCATTTTAGAAAATTAAATTCATTTTAATATTCATATTTCTAAATAAAAGTATAAAGTGACAAGAAGATTTAACTTTTTGCTAACTTTGTGGCAAATCCTCCCCCCCCCCCCCCCCGTCCCCAACGGTGCATTCAGGCATGTAGCAGACGTGATCCCCACGTACGTGGGTATATATGCCTCTAGTTTCACCTAGATTTCAAAGTGTCCTGAACCAAATTGGACCAGGACGATCTGAATCCTATATTTTCGATAAATCGATGCAACCTATGCCTTAATTATTAAGTCTGTGTTCTGAAACGACGTGTAACACAGCTATTATCTTAAGTCATAGCCATGAACATCTCGACTATACATAAATTAGGAGGACAATGAACGATGATTGATTACTTCCTGGCGGGCATTTTTTTTTGTTCTAAAATCTTTATTCAGGAATTAGTAACAATATAATACAATCTCACCCCAGGGGTGATTTACGTTTTGCCCTGATATGATACACTTCATTTCGCAGTCAAGTTGATTGCGTCATCCGAACAATAAACTTCGCCGGCCTTCATACAGCTGTTCTACATAACACAAGATTGTTCATACTATACTGCTACGACCTTACAATTTAGTCACTTTCAAAGAGTCATTATATAGATATATCTAGATAGTTTAAAACATCCGATTTTAAAACAAAATTTTTATACAAAATAAATGTAACATTACTATGATATCACAAGAGTAATAATGAGTGAAATAGATGATAATAGTGTTCCAGTCTCTGTTATAGGTCCGTCTGTCCGTCCGTCCGTCTGTCTGGCATTTCCTTGGTACACTTTACTACCGTGAACTTGGCATACTTGTACGTGACTGGTTTCTTTCGGCTACTGAATTGACTCTCTTTAGTAGCGTCACTGAACTGTTTCAATCTCCAAAAGTAATCTTTGAGTACGATCATTTTCTTTAAGAAGATGACAATATCAAATCAAACTAATGCTCTCACATGGCATGGACCAAAACTAAGTCAACTTTTCGAGAGAGAGAAAAAGTTAACCCGAAAGCAATAGAATCTCACCTTTCCATCGGTATTTACTTTTTAATTATGATTATCCAATGAAATGGTATTCTTTCTTCTCATAGTGTTTTATACATGCAGTGGCTGGGGGTCTTTTTAACCTTTTTTCATCTTAGAGTGTGTACATTTCATCTTAGGTTGTCTTAGAGTATTTTATATAACCCAAGTGTTTCCATTTGTTTTCAGCTTTATCTCAATATAGAATATTATAATTAACCGAAACTAATTACGAAACCGTATCGGGCAATAGACCTTACATCTGAATTAATCGGTCACCACTCTGTGACAGGTACTGTAATGCATGCATGCCAAATAGATTAAGATGATTAATAGATTAACTTGTTTACTTCATCACAGAGATCCAGTTATTACTAGATTTATGGATTTGGATGATCCTGGACATTATTTTTAGAAATTTCTATAAACTTCTTTAGTATTAAAATCTTCATCGAACAAAATATTTAAGTAATATAAGTGGAATTATTGTAAGCTCGAATTTAGAACAAATTTACGATGTATATATTCCATTTTTTTTAATAGAAATTTTATTGCAATACAACTTCGGGAGTATCGATATTCTATGTACACAAGTTCAAAACATAAGTATTTTACATAAATTTAAGGTTACAATTTCATGTCTGAATAATACATCAATCAATGAAAAAAATTATCAATCGCTAGCTACTCACACCAGGGTTAATATGATGGAATGTAGGCGTTGATCTCATGCGAAAGAAAGCCAGGGTAAACATGAAATACAGATTAATGCAAATTATTATCCAATCCATGTTATGGTTATGAATGCATGCGTATTGTGGTATTTTGACTAGAAGATGTGTACATGTATGTGGTGTGTCACATACAAATAAGTCTGACGTCTTAAAATGGGTTTTGAGATACCATTATGAATATTTAACTAGAATGAATCTGAGGAGATCATACAAGCGGATTTCGACGTTAACCTATAATACCTAATAAAACCTAATAAGTACGTCTGTATTTAAAAGAGAGGTTAGCGATATTTTTGGAAGGACAATCACTAGAAGAATTGCTAAATATGTTTCATATATACTAATAAATTGATCTGATAGGAACGCTTATTATATTCAATACACATATACAAATTTTGTGCATATATTCATATGACAAAGCGCTAAACACCCCAAAAATGAAAACATTCCTACGAAGGGATCTTGTGGGGGAAAACTTTTAAAAAGACCAAGTTTGCGACTTTAGGCTAATTTTTCTGTGACATCACATATATATACAAACTTTAATCTTTTACAAACTACATGGACATTTGGTAGTTGTCTGGGGGATAGTTCTTCTGATTGTTAGTCTTCTAGTTTCATGAAATTATCTCATGGCAATACTGAAAGCCGTAATATTTCATACGTAGAATAATTTACCTTTGGTCTATTGAGGATTTTGTTTCTATAATTATCGGGCCAACTGTCATTTCATAAGTTTATGATTGATATATCGTGAAACGTATCACATTGTATGAAATTCTGCAAGCAACTGAAAGTATACCGGAATAGGTGCTATTGCCCCGCTAGAAGCGTGAGCAGTAGCGGGAGAAGTAGTCGGCCAGTGAAATCCAGCTTTTAAATAGAATCGTCACTGCTGTTCAACCATGGGTGGCCATTATTTAAACTCGGTGCAACAGGTAGTCGGCAGTATTGTGGGCTCAGCGGCTGCTGAACGTCCATGCACGGAGGAGAAAGTTGTTTCATTGTTACAATATTAGACTAAACACTTTACGAGAAAGATGTTTTCTCATGCAATAGTGCTCTGCGCCTTGGTGTGTTCATTCTGTAACACAGTTTGTGCAGGTAAGTGTGACAAATTAGAAATCTTTTAAGTTGTATTCATGTTTTGTCTTATGAATTATAATCAGGCTTAATAATAAATAGATTTAATTTGGCAGAGCAGGTCATCTGTATAATAGAATATAGACATACCTATAGGTCGATTCACTTTTAAACATGAATGAGAAAATCACTTTCAAAAGGGGCATGCAGTGATCATCATTGTTGCGTACATGTTATTTATATATAGTCATCAATTGCCACAGCCTTTACACCAACTTTACCCATGGGTTTCACACAAACAGGGAACCCTATAAAGGACAATAACGCTGCATGGCAATCAATGCATTCAATAATTTACCTCAGCTTGTATTTCCTGCTAGAACAGAAACATGCATGCAATCTTTCCGTAATATAAAAACTGATCAGTGGAATTAACACAATCATTAAACACAATCCCCCTGCTACCCGAACGTGCGCAAGTCAATAAACCAAACGAGCTGGCACTAGAGGTCCAATAGGACCAGGGCAGGCGTTCATAAAAAATGTGGTTATCACATAGTGCTAGGTGACAAACACGGGTGACAAACACGGTGTTAGCGGTAGTGTCCATAAGCTAACACCGTGTGAGCCCGTGCTATCCTCGTGTTAGCGCTATCCTTGTGTTAGCGCTAACACCCGCGCTAACACGAGGATAGCGCGGGTGTTAGCGCGGGTGTTAGCTACTTATACATTTATAATTCGTCTTATAAGAAGCTGAACTTTTTTTTTTATTTTTTATTTTTTTCATTTTTTTTTCATTTGCGCCGCCCTGATTCGAAGGCTCTGTAGATATATTTTGATCATGGAATATCTCTCTATCCCCGCTCTCTGTGTCTCTCTATCCCCGCTCTCTGTCCCTCTCTATCCCCGCTCTCTGTATCTCTCTATCCCCGCTCTCTGTCCCTCTCTATCCCCGCTCTCTGTATCTCTCTATCCCCGCTCTCTGTATCTCTCTATCCCCGCTCTCTGTCCCTCTATATTCCCGCTCTCTGTATCTCTTTATCCCCGTTCTCTGTATCTCTCTATCCCCGCTCTCTGTATCTCTCTATCCCCTCTCTCTGTCTTTCTCTAGGCTATTCCCGCTCTAGCTGCATGTCCCTCTCTATCCCCGCTCTTTGTCCCTTTCTATCCCAGCTCTCTGTCTCATCTCTGTCACGATATATGTGATATGTCCCTGATTGATCCTACTAAAATATGTGCCTAATCAATTCTAATAAAACAGGAGGTCTATATGCAATTTTGAGAAGAGGACCTGTAAGTAAACAATCATCGTCAATATCTAGGTGTTTTCTAGGTGTTAGTTTCTAAATATTATTACAATAGACCTAATTAACCCTCCTTCTGGAAGGCGCAGGGATGTGTCACGCTTAAAGTTGTAGTTCTAACCAAATATAATTAAAGGTGTCCGGTGTTTCCCCCGCCAACATTCTCCCCGCCGACAATCTCCCCGCCTCCATTTCCCGGCCTTACACTTTCCCCGCCCGTCATTCCACCCGCCAAATTGCCTCCCCGCCGACATTTTCCCCGCCTATTTCTTTTTCCTACAGGAGTAGGGATATTCATTTATGGTATTAAAGATGTGTTACTCAACCAATTTCATCTACAAATTCTCCTCAAAACATTTAGGGAATAATGATACCCTTCAAACCTTTCACATTTATTTCAGATGCTACTGATATAAGGAATCAGTAGTATACAATTATCCCGCTCAAAATGCCATAAGAATTTGCTCATTTTTGCATTTATATTGCGTTATACCCTAATGTGACCATACAATTCTTATATAACAAGTGTTCCATCACTACTATTCGTCATGATATGTTTGACTAGTTATGTTGTATTTTAGTAGTTTGATATGCTTATTCAGTTCATGTAGTACTAGTATTGTTAAATTGGACTGGTGATGTATAACGATGTTCTTTGATGATGATAAATTATGCTAGAATTTGATAGTAGAATTTGAGAGTATAACTTGGCTATACTAAACAAAATTGTGTAATTGTGTGAAGAGAATTAGAAAATAAAAACAAGTTTACAATTCCACCAAATACTATTCTTTCACTGCAGTCACTTTGCTGCGTTTCACATCATGATTTTTAAGGTCGATTCCCACTCAACCTGTACAAATTTTTATCATTTATTGGCGGGGAAAATGTTGGCGGGGAAAATGTCGGCGGGGAGGTCTAGTTTGGCGGGGATAATGACGGGCGGGGGAGATTGCGGCGGGGAGGCTGTTGGCGGGGGAATGACCTAGAACCATAATTAAAGGGGCTGTCACACCTACATTTACAGAAGTCATTATATAACTAGATACCTTTCCAGGGTGACAGGTAAACCCCCATGTATGTCCACTACAATAAAGATCTGCCCCCCCCCCCCCCATCGCATCTTTAATTTCAAATAGTAACCATTCTATAGCAGAACATTGTATTAGGATATGATGGGAGGTCTGAGCAAAAAGAATGTGTAAACTGGTTGTTTATTATTGTTAAAAATTACATTTATTGCCAACGTTTGTTCCAAGAAAATTTGTTGTTGTTGATACTTTTTTATCGGATAATGTTTGTTCCAAGAAAATTTGTTGTTGTTGATACTTTTTTATCGGATGATATTGATACAATCGTTGGGTCTAATCTCCCTTTAAATATTTTTATTGGCCCTGACATAGGGAGGGTTTCAAGCCCTACCGGACACACTGTTCTACAAATAAGGGTAACAATACACCTATTGAAAATGGCATTGTCGTTATAATGTATTGATAAAAGAAAGTATGCCAAGTTGGGAGTGATCAAATAGAATGAGGTTGTGGAAGGTCAGAGGGAAGAAAGAATCGATGGAATGGCGATCTTTGATCTCGAAATTGGAAGGGATTTGCTAATTGCTTTATGATATACGAAAATCACCTGTAAAATTAGCATTCTGAATGAAACTGATTTAGACCAAAGACAATCATAGGAAAGAAGCTAAATGCTATTGTATGAGGGGTAGGATCATTTGAAAGTGTCTAAAACAGCTTTTTCATATGAATACCTCTTACACGCAATGCTATCTCATATTTTAGAATGTTTCGATGTTCCTGAGAAAACGATGATTTATTTAGGACACAAAAGCATAATTAGTAAAAGAATATTTTAGACAAGTAGGTATATACTATAAGAGTGTACAAAACAAGTAATGATACTATGATTAGTAATGATTACTATTTCTACGCTCACATTGGTTCGTAGTTACTCCACCGCATTGTTGGCTGGATGGAGGCAGTTTAAAGGGAGCGGAGGGTGTTTTAGCTACGTTCACATAGATATTTGCTTGAGTTGTTTTATTTATATATGACCAACGCTTCGGAGATCTTTTCTCCTTCTTCAGGTTATTTATAACTGTTTATAATTATTTATAACTGTTTTAAAAGTATTTATTCTTAAAATGTCACAGCTTGATTACAAACGCACATGTTCGGCGACTGCCACTAACATCGCCGAACGTGGTAAACACGGCCGGGGTGCTATAAACTATATATCGCATGCCAGTTTGTGGAATTACCATTTCTCTGCCATGTTTACTATATATATATATACACGTACTAGAATCGCTGTGATGTTGATCGAGGTGTACTTCCCATCACACATAATAGATTCACCTAATCCCTGAACGGATTAATCAATTGTCAAAAATGATCTTATTATGTTCGACAATTTGTAAAGTATTTTTATACCTCACGCTCAGAAGTAGAAGTCTCTTATTTGTATAATTTATTTCCTCTATTATTCCGAGAATATTACAATGTAGAATTAATGGAATTTCCGATCCGATTCGATCCGATTTCCGACTTTATCTTCACTACAACTAAGCACATACTTATGAATAAAACCATCAAATAGAGCTTTAACCCACTGGACAAAATCCAACACTAACCAATTCTAAATACCTAAGCTCTCAAGGGCCCTACATAAAGCTCAATATACAACTTTACTGATAATGTGTTCATAAAGTGTAAGAGCAAACATGGTTTACACAATGTATTAGAAAATGTTCTCCGACGTTTGGGGCCTAAGAAGCAAAGTGGGGAGTGTTATTATTGCTAGTAATCTGTTCCAAGGTAATCAGAGGACCGCTCACCAGGAACTAAACATTGATTTCATGAACAGACCAACCGTAATCAACTTCGTAACAGCTGATCAAAGCATTGTGTTAAATGGCTTGATATTATCGATTAGCTTAAGGAAAGGACTTAGAAGTGTATTGCTTCCATACTGTGGTAAGCCACTCTGGACATTGCTGGGCCCAACAATAATTTTGGCCTTGGCTTTGGCCTTTGAATTGAATTGAAAAATACTTTATTTTCTAGGGTTTTACATAAGTATACATAAGGAGAATAGACAAATGGGTGAGCTCGACTTCTGGATAATATCCAGGTCTCCCAGTCGCCACCTGGAATGAGTCCTAAGTACATAGAATAGTAATAGTTTACAGCGACTCGATCATCAAAGACCGGGTGTGTATGTATGTGCACAAGTGGCTTAAGGACTTCATTAGACGGAAGTCTGAGATTTTATTTATATGTTTTATTTCGTTGTGGGGAATAATTTTCATTCACAATCTTTGATTTAAATGTCGGTGAAAAGTCAATATTCTGCATGGATATTCATATTAATGTCCCGGTTGAAGAATGTTCCTTTATGATTAGATGTAAATAGGGAGGTGGGCGGGAACAAAATTATTCCCGATCTTAATGGGAATGCGTTAAGCGAGAGAGGACGTCTGGATGGACGCCGATGACGTTGGAGGTTGACATAGAGAAACTAAAGAGACTCCCGCCACAATGACCAGGAATTATTCAAACGGACAATTCCCAAATAATTTGCTTGTATTTCCTGGTGAGATGGTAGAGCTAGCGCATATGAACGAGCTAATGTTAATGGAGACAAATATTGGAACAGAGTCGTCAAGAACTGTTTACTAACTATACGTTAAACCAATATAAGGGAAGATAATCTGTCAGGTCACATGGACCAATGGTAGAGAGAGAAGTTGCCAGCTGGTTGGGTATTTTTAGTTAAGACTAGCTATTATCATGTGGCTGGACATTTTTTATTTTTTAATTCAGGATATTTATACAACAAGGTCAAAGATAAAAGTGATCAAGTATGAAATGCAAGGGGTCGTACAGTGGTATATTATAATGACACAGGATCACGGGGTTTATTCGACTGGGAATAACCATGGTTTCCCGCCCACTGCTGTGTCTAACTAAATCTACTGGTTCTGATAGATGCTAAGCTATAGGATAAAGCTAGGTGCTATGCCAGTTTGTCTATGTTACGGATTACCTAACCGGCCGGCACACGTTGGTATAAAGTAACATTAATTTTCATTTTATAAGGTCGTTAAATTCGCCCTTCAAAATTTGAAGCATGTCTGTCACACTTGGGTATTTACATACATATAAAGCCTGTAAGAAGTCTCATCTGACTATATGTTAATTGAAAGGCTTTGGCTTCGCCTCAGCCTTCCTATTAACTATAAGAGTACTCAGCCTTAAACTCTTACCTATACTTGCCTCTCTCACGATTAGTATGACCAGAAATGTGGTTCTAGGGCATGCCCAATCTCCAATATCATTTTGCCAATGCAACCGAATTAAAATACTGTCATACTCGTTTTAATTGACAGGCATTCTTTATGATGTACCATACAATATGATTGTATAAAATACCAGTACAAGTTGTATAGTTGTTTCATGTTTATTTCAGCAAATACAAGCCAAGAGGCACTTTTGTTCATCAAATTGTTCTCCTCATACAACAAGGATATTCGCCCAGGAGGCGATGGAGGAGACGCCTTAGCTGTGAATCTTCATATTGCTCTGCACCAAATTTCGTACCTGGTAAGCAATGTTAGCTTCTTTATTTCAATTTATGATTATATTGTCAATTGATTGATAAAATCAATTAATTGTTAATGTTTAACTATCAACATTAAGGGCGGCACCCTTTGGACCGATACTATTTATCATATATATATAAACGATAAGGTAAAAACGATTAAAACACAAAAGTAAAGTTTTTTGCAAAGGACACTGTCGTATAATAATATAGTACCAGCAGCGAAAGCACCATAAGTAGGCTCTAAGAATATCTGGATTCCATTAGTAGGCCTATATAATTGGTGTAACCAAAACAAAATCATTATCAATGTACAGAAAACAGAATAATCTCTCTGTCTTCTCATTCACAAAACCGAAAAAGTTAATACCTACAAATATCTTGGTATCCCTATTGATAAAAAAATAAATTACCAGATGCACGTTGACAATCTTGTAAAGAAATATAATAGAAGACAAAACACTAGTCAATATGAACAAAATGTCAATCTGCTACCGCTTCAAATCAGGATCGATGAGAACACCGCATACTCCAGCTACCGTATATCATTCAATAATCAGACATGAGCCGAGACTGTTGCAACAAAAGATAAACAGTAGAACTAGACATAACCAAGAGAAAATAGTACTAAATACCTAAATAGCAAGAAATAATACATATCTCTAAAGCTTCATGTATACTATGATAGGATGTATACTGTATACAATGCGCACAAGTTTTTTCCGACCAGGGATGTCACAAAAAGCCAGAGGCTTCGAGTGATATACCTGGTCAGAAAAAACGAGTTTAAAATAAAACGCATAAACAAACTATCTATTTACCTCGCTTCGCTCCAAGGACCCGCCATATTGATTGTTGATACCAAAGTGCCAAACAAGCGTAGCCTATTGATGATTGGCTAATGAACAACGGCATAGACTGGGTATGACCACGAATAGGCATGACGTCATGAGCGAGCATAACGTCAACCAATAGGGAGCCTTCTTATAATTAGGCTTTAAACAAGTACTAAGTTAACTAATTATCAAGTTATGCACCGATTTGATCAACTGTTAACATATTTAACTTTGTAATCAGTGTCAACTTAATTCATATACTTGGCGTTTCCACTGGAAACGATTTTCTCAGCCACAATCATTTGTGCCTGATGTCAACTTATAGTTATTGCACTTTAGGCATGTTTAGACTGAAAATGCAAAATATTTACCTACAAAGTTTACATTTTAACTTATATCCGAACATTTCAAAGTACAAATATTGCACAAAAAACATAACACTGTTCCCTCAGGGCACAGTACCATATGAGATTATATCGCAATTATATGCAATTCCAACCCCCCTCCCCCCACTCCTGCCGACCTCTCCCCCCACTCCTGCCGACCTCTCCCCCCACTCCCGCCGACCTCCCCCACCCCACCCACTCCAGCTGAACCCCCTACCCCCACTCCCGCCGATCCCCAGTCGATCTGTTGGCGGGAGACTATGGTTGTGTGAGGGGTGCATATGGGTCAGATTTTCAGAAAATGTACAATTCGCCTTCACCAATCCTCTCAAATAACCCCCATTTAAGACAGAAATGAGCTTCAAAATGCAGTTTAACGTAACAGAACTGATACTTTAAACCAATCTGATACCAAATATACTCAGATATACCCATTCTTCATCATTTTCCAGCCTAATTTAGCAGAATTAAGTGAATGTGTAGATCTGCCAATTAACCTCTCCACGAGCGGGGCTATGCTCCGCCCACTGTCTCCCGGGACTCCACGCGGTGCAACCTCAGACAAACAAACCCACGAAGGCCACTGTATAGCATTAACACTGCAGTAGCTATCAGTGTAACAATAACGACGGAGTGTGAAATATAGGACCTGATCGAAAGGATTAGATAAGGCATGCTTAAACACCTCACAGACAGCTAAAGAATATTATCAGATGTGATCCACTTTCAGTGATTGGCGTATTTCATAGTAACACACTTGTTTCTCTACTATAAATAGCAGAGAAACAAAAATGCATGGATTCATTCAACAATATACATAGCGGTTATCCACTCTTATTCAGTGAGTATGGTGCAATCCCCGATCCTGGTATTTATAAAAGCTCAGGAACGTGAGATAAAAAGGTGTAGGCCTATGATAATAACCAGTATAAAGTACAAAAACCTAATCAAAACCATTATTGTGAAACTTGTCATGTATAAAATGTATATATTTAATTCATACCTGATAAACGATTGAACTTAAACGGTATAATACTGGAACGCATTATATATGAAAACAATTTATGGGCCTATGCGTATTCTACAACCGGAACTTCCATATCTGTGAACTGATGTAGAACTAGTCCTACATCGAGGACGGGACTTTTTATGACGTCACACCGCGGACATGCTAAAAGAATAAAGTGTTATCAATGATTGTTTCTCGTGATTCCTCTGGTAATAATCCACACAAATGAACAATGAAAACGTCTAAAGGAAGAAGAGGGCACATATACTAATAAATTCATGGTACTCGTTCTACGTGGGAAAGGGAAATGTAGAACTCGTTTTCCGGCGGAGTGATACAACACTCAGCCAAAGGCTGAGTGTTGTATCGAGTTCTACATTTCCTGCCCACTCCGAACTCGGTTCCATAAGTAGTTATTCCATGAAAATCGACAATTTAAATACTATTAATATACTATTAAATACTATGTATCATTAAAAATCATGAAGAATAATGTAACAAGAATAAAAGTTAAGACTAGGGCTACTAATGTAAACATGGAGCAATACAGAAGATATTATACATAAAGATGTTTTCAAATCAAATCAATCATGTATAAAATTATTGGGATGGCATTCCTTTTTTTCAGAATGCTGCATCTCAAGCTCTTCAAACGCTGGTCGTAATAACAGCGGTAATGTATTGTTATACTTCCTTGTGTCATATATATGTATACCTATACTAGCTTACTAAATTTTCATTTTTCCATACCTTTCATGTTACTCCTATGGTGGCCCCATGTCAAATGGCCAGGTGCGGAGAAATCGTTAGTGAGAAAGCGGAGGAATGGGCCCCAGGTAGGGCTAATGAAGCATAGTTCTTTAGCCCCCATATAAGGCGCCATCCAGTCATTGTTTAATTAGGGACCTGCCTAAGAACTCCAAGGTTATGCCATCTTATACTTCACCTGTACCAGGAATAAAGACCACCTAATAACTTCATTAGATCGTTACCTTTTGTGTTACCCTCTTGGTTCAACTGTATGTGACAAAATAAACATTAAAGGTAGTTATAATGTATTAACTTTGATTATATTATCATGTAGGAATGGACAGATGACTCACTAAAATGGACCCCTGGATCATATGGAGACCTAGAATACATAATGAAACCAGCAGAAGACATCTGGCTACCTGACTTTGGTGTCGAAAACAGGTAATACATTGTTTCTAATGTAACACTTCAGTTAGTTTGGTTATTATACATAGATTTCACTGACGTCACAGCCGTCGCCATGTCCTGGGGCTCGTTAGATGGCTATGTATGCGGTGATACTTGAAAATATCGTTTTCTGGCTGTTTTAACCTTTACTAGTTGTAATTTGCCTCAACAATACCTTCTTGATAGGCTAGACAATCTTCTTTTAGTGTGGTATTACCCACTCTTGTGAGGTTTATCAACTTTTTTTGTGATAGCCACGCCGTAGACGGCAAGGCTAGCGCTGACCCCAGACATGGTGGCCACAGTGATTCTCCAGCCACCCGGGTGACGTCATGTGAAATCTATGTATATCCTTAAAGTTGATTTAAACTGTATACTTAAGTATATATTAAATACAAAATGAGTCATTGCTGAATTTCTTTTAATGAACTATTCCAAGCAGTGTTTATCTGCTTCTACATCTTCTTGGCTTCGCTTATTCCCACAAAATGATTGCCCTAGTATCACCATTATATTTTCACCATATTATGGAGTTTTCATATATTAACTGATTTTAACATAAGGAGAGCCCAGGTCATTTCTTTCTTAGTGTTGGTCTATGAAGCTGTTGTTTATTTCCTGGAATAATTTGAAAAGGGACAATAATACTTTGCTTCGCCCAAGTGCTAACTTCTTAGTATTATTGGATAATCCTGACAACATGTCACATAATAGCAGAAAGGTTCGAGCTCCATGGGCGCCTTCATGTCATTATTTAACAAATCTATGAATGCATAGATTCACCAAACTTGGCTACGTGCTTATTCACTTTTAGTTTATGATATTTTGTCTTAGAAATTAATACTCGATGTAGTTTTAGGTAACCAACAGCCAAGTTTAAGGTTAACAAAGAAGGCATGGGCTGGAAGAGATCCTCAGATAAGCTCATAACCTGTTGTCCATGTACACTCTCTTGGAAATAAAGAATTGGTTGAATTGAATTGATAAGGGTCTCTACTAGTTCTATTGTTTAACTGACTTTGTATTTGCCTTTAAGCGGTGATTAAGGAGGATTAAATAATGTAACAAATGACCTAACCTCATTTTAAATGCTATTTTCAGTGCTGGAGATTTTTACAACCCGTCCTCAGAGCAGTTCAAGGTTCTAATAAACCATACTGGAGAAATTACTTGGTCCTTTGGTGGCCATATTACTACGAAATGTGATATAGAGGTTGACAAATTCCCATTTGACCAACAAGTGTGTGATTTCTCTTTGACAAATTGGATGTATGGTGAAAATGCTGTTAATCTAACATTGACTATGACAAAGATGGATACAGATGAGTTTGCACAAAGTGTTGAATGGAGACTACTTGACACCAAATGTCAGCGGTTGTCAGTAAGTATAGAAAATGATTTTTGAAGGTTTGAATTTAGACACCCGTCAATCAAAGGTGGAAGGAAAATTAAGTGACATAGTTCTTCCAAATCTATCCAGGATAAATTTGTATTATAATATGTCAAATTGATGCCATGAAATATCTCGTCCTTCCACAGAAATCAACTTATTCCCTTTACAGCATAAATAAGATTTGCAACAATTGAAATTACTTTAGAATATGGATTATCATGGACTATTATGGATTATTATATAGGATGCTTTTCTTCTAAAGTTATCTGGAAATTTAAATTGACAGGATTACCTATTCCCTTTACAGCATGAATAAGATTTGCTATAATTGAGATTACCTTAGACTATGGATTATCATGGACTATGCTTTTCTCCGAAAGTTATCTGGAAATTGAAATTGCCTTATGCTTCTTTCCAGGTTGTTCACTTGGACAAACACCTGTTGTGTCCCAAAGTAGACATTTGTACCAATGACGAAATCGGTAGAGTCTTTTCCTCTTTGGTACAAGCTATTTCACATACTACGAATTCTTTTCCAACTCCTCACTTCCTATTTCCCAGCAGATTTGACTATTTCCCTGAGATATCCACCACACAAAAGTATATCCCCACACCTTTTTCCTATTTCACCTCTGGTATACCACTTTTATCTCTGTACCAAAGGAGACATCCTATGGTGACTCCTATTTCACCTCTGGTGCATTCCTTTTGTCTCTGTACCAAAGGGGACATTCCCTGTTATGTAACACATGACCACTGTGTGTTGCTCCCAGCTGCATGCATTAGTGATCACTGACCAGTTGTCACCACAGCAACTAGACTATGTTCAAACACATGTCTCCTTTCCTACCATGCTGTCTTCTCTTCCTTTCTCTTTCTCCCTCTCCCCCTCTTTCTCCCTCTCCCTCTCACCCTCCCGCTCACCCTCCCTCTCACCTTCCCTCTCCCTCTCCCCCTTTCGCTCACCTTCCTCTCCCATTCACCCTACCTCTCCCCTCTCACCCTCCTGTTCACTCTCCCTCTCCATCCCACCTTCCCTCTCCTGCTCACTCTCCCTCTCCCGCTCTCCCTCCCACTCCCTCTCAACCCCACATTGTTTTGTTGGACATGTATGTTGGCATAGGAATACATCATGGTACTTTTGGGTGAAAAGAACTGAGAATAGCCTAAGACAGTGGATATTCCAAAAAGGAAAAGGATATTCCAAAAAGGAAAAGGACATTCCAAAAAGGAAAAGGATATTCCAAAAAGGGAAAGGATATTCCAAAAAGAAAAGTCTTGGATTTTTCCTATTTCAGATAGATATCCTTTACAATTGGTGACAAAACACACCTGTTAAATTTTCATCCAAATTTACTCAGGACATGTATATATGTATTGTGTCAAAAGATTACGGAACACACCATACAAATTAAAATCCTGTAGTTTATGTCAAACCAATGCCAGGAAATAATCTGGGAATTAAAATTGCCTTGTACTTCTTGTTTCTTTTTTTAAAGGACTTTCATATCTTTTTCCAGGTTGTTCACTTGGACAGGGATGGACGAACATATCCTAGCATCAAATGTGCTATGTTACTTTCAAGGAATCCAACATTTTATGTTGTCAACTTATTTCTACCATCCTACTTGATCCTTCTCCTCTTCCTCGTTAGCTTCTGCCTGCCGCCTGGTCACAGGGCTGCTGTGCCACTTCAGATGACAACATTATTAATCTTTTCTGTCATGTTGCTTACCATCTCTTCAAAACTGCCTCACAGCAATGATATCCCTCACATCAGTAAGTTTGATATTCCTTAATACCTTGGATTAATGTATTGCTATATATAATGGATATAAGAATATAAGAATGGATATTAGGATATTAAGACCTCTCCCATACAATGTTTCACATCAAAATAGTTTCACTATTTCGTGTTTCACTGCTATAAAGTATCTCATACTATAGCATTAATTATACTGTACTCATGGTGAGCAGAGTGTATAATCAATATACTATTTTAACAAGTTTAATTCATCCTTGAAGGACTCAGCGTATGTACATATAAACTTGTTAAATGTCTTGGCCTTTTATTCAATAAGAAAAAAAAGTATTCACTAATTAAGCGAAGGTTGCGCATAAACTATCATTCTTTAGGAATATTCTTTGTGACCATACATTTTTCAACATATATGTAGAATATAAAATCTTTCTTTCTTTCCACCACAATACTGGGTTGGGTTATCTTGGTTCGACAAATGGGCTGTTTAGTATCAAGGCCCAAAATAAATTTATCTTTGATTCCAGTCCCCTTATGGTAAAATATGTAGCAAATCTCGTCATGGTATTAAGAGAATCACTGCTGTGATGCCTGGGAAACCCTTGTGGGTTTTTTCAACTTTTTTTTCATTTCTTTATTGGGGGTTGTTATAGGCACTTTTAATTTTCAATACTTTAAAAAACGCTTCAGTATGCGGCAATTCTTTTTGGTCAGTCAGTGACCGGAAACAAAGTTAATCTTATTTTAGGCCTAACAGAACACGATTGTCGAAACTAAGGATTTGGTCATATCAATTTCCTTCCTTCCTTTATTTATAAAGAATCACATGTAACAAAAGTAATTTTATTTAATAACTGCAGTAGTGAACACATGTAAATGTCCATGTATTGACAATTTAATTAGTAACCTGTTATCCTCAACTGTCTACTAAATTAGCATTCTAAAATGATGTAAGATTTTCAATATTAGGATTTTTTTCAATGATCTGTTGTATCATCTGATATTTCAGCTTCATTTGCCATCTGCATTATGGCAATAGCATCACTCTCAGTGACTGTGACCGTGTCGATAGCTGTTATAAGGACATATATGTCTACATCGTTAAGATTGCCAAAATTACTGAGAATTATAGCAATAGAGTGAGTAACAAATATTTAAATAATTCCTGACATAGTGTATAATTTTGATAGATAAAACTATGCAGTCTGAAAAGACTCAATGAGTTGTTGATTATAAATTATTATTAATATCTTTTATATTTCAAAAGTGAAAAATAATAAGGTAATACCATTATACATTGTTGCTGTTCTTGTAATAGATAGTGATGATTAAAAGCCAAGCGTACCTTTAGAAGGGTTGAGAAGCTTCCAGTGAACATTGACACCCAATAGTTTTCGAAGTTAAAAAAGAATTTACATGCTAAATAGATGGTAGATGTAATGACTGGAGATAACATTCTCTATGATATTAAATCATTTTGTTGTTTCTTGCACAGCTACCTTGCAGGGGTACTATGTTTGAAAACAATTGCCAACGATTTAAACAAGTTTTGCAAGGATGAGGAATCACAAAAAGTCATTCTCAACAAAATAGAGATAACTGGTAAGTTATCTGTTAAATGGTGTGAGCTCTCTGTGTATTTTTTTGTAATTTGAATTTGGTGTTCTGTCCGATACTATGAGATCAATATGACATTGTAATGATTGATAATAATGTATAATATAACATATATATCATGAATTTACCAGATCCCCAATATCTGCTATGTGAACTCATAATAATAATAATACTTTCTCATTTTCCTGTCTTTTCGTTATGTTAACTCATACCAAATTGAAAATCCCGTTTACCCCATGTGCAGATGATGTTGGTTATTCCCCGAACAATGGCGATAAAACCAAGGACTTTGAACTACATGCGGGACTTTGGGTATGCAATTTAATATTATATTACAACTAATGTACAGAATACATTTTTTAATTATAGTTTTTATAAGACCTGTATAATTCATCCTATCCTTCGCATAGAATAGTGTTACATCATGTTACGTAAGAATAACGTAACAATGGGTAATCACTTTAATGACTGTAATTAACATTCATTGTTATGATTTAATTTAATAATTGGACTGAACACTCTACGCTTAATTTATAAGGTAATAAGAACCAGAAATTTATTGCTCTAAATACGGTAACATGTAGAGGCGTGGGTAACACCCACCCCTCATTAGATATTCCTCCAATAGGCTATAGGCACATGTATCAACAATGTAACTGTTTACCGGTTCTACAATGAAGACCATTCTAGATCTTAGGATCAAAGCCTTATGACTTCTTTCTATACACTGTAGTTCTTTCCAATATTTTAGACATAATTCTTTATATCCATATAGACTCATTATTCATATAACACTGGTGGATTAGAACCCGGCTAATCCTAGAGTATCTAGGAGCTCCCACTATCAATCAAGGAAGTAATTAGGAAATATTTTCTGCCGATGAATAACATTCTTGTTTAATTAAGGTGCGATGCCTTGTATATGATATACCAAATTCTCTTATAACATCTGGGTATTTAATATGTCCTCCAGTTGTAACGAGGATTGCATGGGAATTTGTGATCCATACAGGCAAGAATTCCACCTAATATACTCGCAGATATCGTAGGTTTAGTGTTGGAGAATTTATCTTCCGCCAAACGGGAAAAATATACGATTTTGTTACTCATATATTGTCTTTATTTCGTCACTCATTAATAGTCTTACATGGAATTCATATTAATAACAGATCAAAGCATAACCATTCCCATGTTCTTCATAGGCTACTCGTGTAAAATCCCATTTAACGCCTGTCATGTTGTTGACATTTTTTTTTATAAAGTTTTTTATTTTGAGCCAGCTTTTCCTTCTAGTATTAGGCGGTAAATTATTCCATGGCCGAGGGCCTAGATATTGAGGCGACCTCTTGTATTTTTCTTTAATAGGTTTTCTACAGGTATAAGCACAGTTGCATCAGCCATTCTGGTGGCACGAACACTCTCTTTGATACAGAGTTTGGCTTGTTTTTTTGTTTTTTTTTGTTTTTTATGGCTTGTTTTTTTAATAAACATAATGTACATCAGAGCTCTCTTGCTCCGCTTGTCCAAGCTATTAATATCACCTGCCGTTTTTAAGGCATTGATTGGACGGCGATCATTAATATACCCCGTTTTCATAAAAACCAAACCAAATTCCACAATCAGCTGATTTTGATACACTTATAATAGTAACGCAATAGTACATTCCGTACAGGGTATGGGGCAAACAAACCCAAATTCAAAGTAAACACATGCACCTATTTAAAACATTTTCAGGGTGAGATGTACAGGTGTGGGTCATGATTTTATCAGTTTTATTTCACATGATGGAAATCAGGAGGTCCTGACATGGGATATGATGTCACCTGGGAACTACTGTTAACCCCAAATACCCAATCATTAATGTTGTAACGTTTTTATGACTGTGTGAAACCAGTTCCGTCTAGTTGGTCCAGAGTATAACCGCGAGATATTAGGATTTGTAGGGTTTGCTATGGTTAATATTAGGTTATATGAATAAAGAAAAACATTTGTTGACGCATTCCCCCCCTGCCCACACCTGTGAAGAGTATTTAGTTAGGCCTAGTTCCCATGTGCAAAAGTAGAGGTTGTGGGAATCTGGGAAGAGTGTTTAGTTCCCCTGCGCAAAAGTAGAGGTTGTGAATCCAACCCAAGAAGCTAGGGACGAATGTACTTAAATAGAAAATGTACTACAGGTAATAGAATTCGTAAGTTAGCTAAGATTTTTCTTCATAATCGTGTCGAGGGGATCAATATCTATGAGAATCAGTCACTGGTTTTTGGCCTACAATGTGTTTTCTATGCAAACAGGTCGATATTGCCTGGGTCCCGTACCATGGTCCTTGTCAAACCCTAGGGGCCTGATGTGACTAATCATACCCTTTGGAATAGCCTGCGGCCATGGCCGCAGGTGTCACACTCCATCCAGTACTTTTACTCATGCACCACAATTGGCTTCTGCTTTCGTCTGTAATTATAATGTCCATTTGCTCTGCAGTAAGCCTCAATGCTAGTACGGTATTACATCTTCATGCACTGGCTAGATATAAATTTAAAATCACATGCTGATTCTTTACATTGACTGAACACAGTCATCGGTTCATTTGGAAAGGTAGAAAAACCGAAAAACCATGAACTGTGAACCGTTAAATGTAACTGATTCTTGTTTTATTTCAAATCTGTACCGTATGTACATCTCGATGGTTACCATCGCTTTTCATTTCTAGCCTATATCATTAATAATGATATTTAATGTGTTATAAATGAAATAACAGAAAGTAACACTAACAGATTAGAACAGACAGTATTTGACAGTCACATTTCTATGATGATATGTATAGTATTTGATGGTAATTACATCATATATAAATACCTTTAACATTTCAAGTGTTAATCATAATAATGACTTTAAAGTATTTTGTTAGTAGATTACTTCTACTATACTATGGTGGATGGGGATCTCTAAGCTGTTCACAGTTTCCTTCAAAGGCGTACTGTTTATTATCCTCCCACCCAACCCCGTCCAGGGGCCAATCACCTTGCCTAGGCAAATGACTATAGCCAATGGGAGAGCATTATTTCCAGGGTGACAGGAAAGTTCCCTTTATACATGTTTACAGGTCCCCGTCATCCTGATAACCACAATTTCAGGTGCGATAAAGTGGGTGCCATAAAAATTTGAATTTGTTTTTTATTTCAGCTTTTGGATAATTTATAACAATTCAAAAACAGGAACAACGGTTTATAATCCAATATTCCTATTCTTCTATGTTGTGTGCATATAATAATTGGTAAATACTAATTCCAGACTAGTTCTACTAAGTTCCATTCTATCTATATATTGCACTCACTCTTAGAAATTCCAATAATGTCTTAAAGTTATTAAAATTATTTTGGTCACATTTCAGGGAAGAGCTGAGGAGGCATGTACATACCTGAAGAAGATTGAAAGTAATACGAAGAGTAATCCCATGAAACAACATATGAGCTTAGAATGGGATTTGTTTTCAAAGGTGGTTACAAGAACATTCTTCTGGATCTTTTTCCTTGCAATTTTAGGATTAAGTATTGAGTTTGCCGTCACAGAGTTGTCAGCATCAAAAGAGACATTATAATAAAGCAGATATGAATGCAAATGAATATACATACAAACATATAAGACATAAGGTTTTAATATAGGACATGATATCCTCTCCACTCAGACAGACCGATCCTGGTTATGAAGTCCCAGAGACAAAATTAATACCAAATCACTCCCTTCTTTGTACTATGGATATATATGAGCAATTCCACCAAAAATGTCACATTTGGTCATCCAGGGCTGAAAATTCACAATTTTTTTAAATTGCTTCCATTGATTTATTTTTTTCGTACATAAACTAGATATATTGCTGCTAATATAGATGAAATTGGGAACGTTAATTATGAATATTGTGGTCAGGGGAGCTTGGCGGACACTGTAACCTGAGTTCTGAGATCATGGGCACAGGGGAATGGTACATATTTGTACATAAAAGAGGGTTTAAATTAGAAATGAATAATAAAAATATATGCATAATGTTTTTAATTACGTGTGTACGTGATAGGTCTTTATATAAGGGTCATAACACTCTTTAGTTTGTGAAAATATTCCAACTAGAAGAAAAGTTACTGCCAAAAAACTGTTTAGTAATGGTAATGGTAATGGCCGCGGCAAAGGTCATACATCATTGACCTTCGGGCCAATTATGTACATATAATCCATTATATCTGGAATATGTACAAAACTATCAATAACATGGTTTCCCCCTCGTTTTTCTGTTAATTTGAGTTGCATACTTGTTTTGGTTGTTTATGAAGGTAGATATAAGTTATATTAAGGTATTTAGAGAAAAAATTAGTGGGGAAAAATTTAAAAAAAATAGTTTCAACCCCCCTCCAGACCCCCAACCCCTCTAGACCCCCGTTACGGCGACATCGGCGCCCTCTAGACCCCCGTTACGGCGACACACTGTTTTTGCTTGTTGCTATCATGTCAAGTATGACGACAACAAATTTTGTATTTATTTATTTTCCCTTGTGTTTCTTACACATTATAATGCTTATAGAAAATAATTTATGCTAATATTAATTAATTTATTGCTGAAACCTAGACCCCCGTTACGGCGACATTAATATTCCCCAAAACCTTTTTCAGAATTCTAATCCCATTATTTAGTAGGAAAGAATTAGCTGGAGATTTTTCAATGAATATAATGGATGTACTGATCATAAACAATGATATAAGTAATGGAGGTAAGAGGGGGTTTCATTTTTAGTTCTTCTAGGTCTATATGTTCAAAAGAAAATTTAGACCCCCGTTACAGCGACAGGGGCTACCCCATAATCAGCTTTACATAATATCATCAAGAAATGAATTGAAAAGTTGAAAATATTGATTTTTTATCCATAAAAACATATTATTTCAGAGTAATCATTGTCCCTCTGGCCCATTATGCCCATGAAACCCATTATATCGAGAATATTAATAAGTTTTTCCCAAAAAAATACTAGCTGCATTTTTTAAACAGTGATTCCGATAGGAAAATCTGCGTGTTTTATGGGTGATTCTTGCAGAAAAATAAGCATTTTCTTGGCCTCACGATTAAAAAAAAATAAAAAACATTGTAGTATACTTCCCCCTAGACGACTTTTTTCCCCTGGATCCGAAAATAACAACGAAAATAATCTCAGATAAATATTTTAGCCTCTGGACGAGTTGTTGTATTTTAACCCAAATGATGCACTTTTGGTGGAATTGCAAATATTTTAGCCTCTGGACGAGTTGTTGTATTTTAACCCAAATGATGCACTTTTGGTGGAATTGCTCATATATTTAATAATATACCATAGGCTAAGTCAAAGGTAGACGGCAGTATTTACCATGAAGCAAAGATAATTCACAGCAAGGAAAATGGCTTTGTCTGGTAAAGAAATATCTCTAATGGGGAGGATCGTAGCCAATTCATTAATATACACACGCAGAATAGAATTGTAAGAGAAAATTAACAAAAAAGTTTATAAATAGTATTATGGAATAATCTAGATCCTAATCTCAAACGAATACAGAACCAGACAACTTCAAATATGCTTAAAAGAAATTAGTTCATCCAGAATATGTTACTCCTCTCCAACAATAATTAATTGCTGGTATAAAAATGTATCTCACCTCATTGTTTTCTATTTCAATCATCTCCTTTCATCTCATTAACCCATTAAACCTAACCCTCTAGTTTGTATAAGAATTGTTACATTCGGAAGTTTTTCCCTCTTTCTTCAGATATTATATCGCTCAAAAGGATTATTTTGATGTTCCACGATTTTGACTTGATTTATAATATGTCTCTTGAATAAAGATCTGATGTTGAACAAAAAAAAGAATTGTTACAAGAAAGAAGACCAGGGGAAGGAGGAAGACCATAGGGTTTCTCCCCGATCTACTGTCAAGGCATATGTCACGCAGCATCCCCTGGATAATAACATTTATTTAAAAGAAGAAAGAAAATAAGTTTAAATTAAGAACGCTGAGGGACTGTGCTAAAACTAAAGGTTTTAAAAGGTGGGAAGCCTTTTTCCCCAAGAGTTATAATTCTTGTTAGTGTTAGGAATTAGTCTTAACAATTAAGTATTTTCCGATGTTATTCGCTCATGACAATAGTTGTGTTGACAGATTGAATAAAGAGGAGAAGGAGGAAGACCGGGGTTTCTCCCCGATCCACTGTCAATCGTGTAGGTGGAAGAGTGCTCACACAGCATCCCCTGGATAATAAAATTTATTTCAAAAAAGAAAGAAAATAAGTTTAAATTAAAGTGGCTAAGGTCACTGTTTGACTATATATCATTTAGAAATATGTTTGTAGTTTTCGATTACCTGCACAAGTAAGAACATTTGTGTGGAATACCAACTCTATATATTCCTTAGATTAATTGATATTTGTTAACGAACAATGTGGCAGAGATTCCATTGAGGAATTCAAATCTGAGAGAGAAGTAACTTGACCATAAGGTGCTGCCCTCAGTGCATGGTGAAGTAGGAGCGAGGCAGGAGTTACATAGTGACATATCTACCCTGTCCCATCCAGCTGGTATCACTTAACTCATTAAGATAAGAGGCGTCGGGGACCTTCCCCTCACCAACCGAATTGTGTCTGGCAGTTGGGTAGGGTGACTCCAGCACCCTACGAAATTGGAATTTTAAACTCTTAAATACACACAATATATGGTCAAATCCACCAATTTGACGACTTTTCAGCTCCTAGGGCCTTGTAACCATGGAAAAATCAAAATCATTTTTTCTGTTTGATATTTTGTGGACGTATAGCCTATATGCCCTAGTAGTTAACCTGAAAGTTTGGAACCATTATCTCCCTTGGTTTATTTTTTACAGGCAGATGAAGGTATACCTTAAAAATGGCAAAATTTGTGAAAATTGGTACCTTTGACCTTGACCTTTGACCTCTGACCTTGACCTTTAGCTGTCACAATAAATTCTAAATTTTTTTATGAAAGTTATTCCCGTCATAAAGTTAATGTTCCATCAAAATTTTACAAGTATAGTGCATATTCATTTCAAACGTTGATACTTATATTTCCACAAGGCTGACAGAGTTATACTTGGTAGATTTGAAATAATGAGATTCTGGAGATTTAGAATCGATAGAAAAGCATGGTATGATCTTAAACACAAGAAGTACAACCTCCTGCCCAAGACTGGTACAGAAATGTTCAAGTAGCTGAATATATGGAGAGACCTCCCTCCACCCCCACCCCCCACCTCTGTCCCCCCACCCCTGTCGCGTCAGGGGGACAGTCCCCCTGACGCGACAAGGAATAGTTTGGACCTGTATGTAATGAAATTAGCAGGAAAAGATCTAAAATGTATGACATTTAGTGGAAATTGTCTTAATTTCTCTAATTTTAAGAATTAAAATGATTATTTTCCATAATTATCAAAAATATTCATGCAATAAAGGCTGCATACTGTCCCCCTGACGCGACACAACCCCCCTACCCATGGCCTAGCAGAGATTGCTAATCAAGCAAATTTTCAGTGACTTTAAGGAAACTAGTCTTAACAAGTTCTGATGTCAATATGTTTATTGGTTGACTTCGCATTATGGAAACAATTTAACAGGTTTTATCAGCAAAAGAAGAGAAAGAGCGTATGTATTTTCCGATGTTATTCGCTCATGATGATAGTTGTGTTGACAGATTGAATAAAGACCCGGTGTTGGGGGAAAAAGAAATAAATTAGTTATCTGGATTCATTTTTTAAATCGCCAATTTAGCCCAAAGCGTAAAAGATGGAGGCGTTATGTCATCGTGTAGGTGGAAGAGTGCTCAACAGGGGCGCCACGGGTGTGTGTCACGTGACTATGCTTTTTGAGCCACTCAATGAATAAAGATTTAGTTTTTGCTCAGCACATGCAGTGTTGGGATCTCAGTCCTATTCGTTTAATCTCTTACACATCGTAGACAAACTCAATAGTTATTAAGGTGTCTCAAACGCTCATTAGAAGCAAAACTAATTTATCATTATTTATTGAATAATAATCTGTTTAAAAAAATCAAAATCGTCAGCAGGTTGATATTCATCCAAAACCTGAATTAAAGATTAATCAAAATGTAAAAAGTCTAAAAGTATTTATAGACTAATGAGCAGTGTAAACTATTCTCCATTGTATCAACTTTAGTTGTAAGAAAACACTTTGAATTCCCATGTACGACGGAAAGGTTATTATAAAGAAGAAACAGTAACATTGTACAGCAAGTGGAGTTGAATCTAAAGGTTAGAAAATGTTCGAGAACAGAATATGTATACATAGATTTCACATGACGTCACCCAGTAGGCTGGGGTATCACGGTAGCCGCCATGTCTTGGGTCATCGCTACGCTTGCCGCCTATGGCAGGGGTATCAAAACAAAGTTGATAAACCTCACAAGACAGGATAGTTGGGTAATACTACACTAAAGGCAGGTTATCTAACCTATCAAGAAGATATTATTGAGGCAGATGAAAACTGGTAAAAGTTAAAACAGCCAGAAAACGGTATTTTCAAGTATCGCAGCATACATAGGCATCTAACTAGACCCCAGACATGGCGAGGGCCGTGACGTCAGTGAAATCTATGTATATTGTAACCTTTCCTCGCCATATAGAAAGACAAATTAGTTCACTGCAATCTAGATATGAAAAGCATTGCGAACACATGTTTGTCAGTTGTCAGAAATAAAGATCCGCGCTGGACAAAATCAAATGTTTGTTTGGTTGGTTGAAATACTTTCATTCAGGCTGTGACATTTTTAAGAATTAATACTTTCAATTTTAAGAATTAATACCTATAATTGTTTACATAAATACATATGTAGTGAACTCGGTTCGGGACTCTTAGCTTAGGAATAAAACGGAACAATGATTACTCTCGTACTCTGGTTTTATTTCCACACAACCTGTCAGACCAACCCTTGTGGACCAGCCACAAGGGAAACAGGAATACTGCAAAACAGTATAATACGAGGTGTGGAGAATAATGAAACATCACATATTCTCATAAAAGAAGAGTTTAAGATAAGCAATACCAGAGATTGATAAGAACAACATAAAAGGACATTTCAAAGGTATAAAATAGCAATATACAAGGACAAGGCACAATATAAAGAGATAAACACAGATAACAGTAATAAGACACAAGACCACTCTTCCAGGGTCTGTGTTCGGATTGATCCAAGAGCCCTCAACTGCCCTCTGGTGTCAGTCCGAAAGGACTGGACTCAACCAGCAGACAGTCTCGGACTCCCGAACTATATCATTGCGGAACCCGTAAAACACTCGACCACTACAATACCCCCTCTTTCTTTTAAAGAGTTTAAAACCATGTTTGAAAATCGGGTAATAGAACATAAAATAAGCATACGTAAAGAGGAATAATAATACAAATCACCACGAGTAAACACAAAAGTTACTCAACACATAGTAAGAATCACAAACAAGTACAAGCAGGAGCATTTGGTGTCCTCACTACCAATACAAGTGGCAAAAATAAAAATGATTCGTGTAAATGGTGAAATAAAAGCAAAAATCCTCAATCTCTCTGTGAGAAAAGCACATCTCACTACTACATTCTGTAGTAAAATTGTAAAATGAGAGAAAATTTGTTACTTAAATGTTCATATTTCAGTGGTCATTATCCATGGTTCATGCCGATTCATCTCTGTGTCCGTCCGGATGTGTCCAATTTCCATTTTCCTGTCCATATAGTCGTTCCAGTCATCATCATTCGCACAAGTCATCCGATTCCGCGTCCAAACGTCATTCATGGGTGATCCGGGTTATCATCTGGTCCGTCCTGTGCAGCTTGGCCTCCATTCCACAGCTCACTGGTGGGGAGTGTCTCCCTCCACCTCGTCATCCTGCCCTTTACCTTCCACAGAATCCATATCCGCATCGTCCTCCATGTCACTGTGACCAGTCTTGGTACCAGGAGTGGGGGGCGGTTGCATGGCAGAAGGTGACGACTTCAGAGGGGAGATGACCTTGTCAGCAGACCCGAACAAGTCATGTATGCTGACATTTGCATCTCCCACTTCTCCTTGTCCTAGACCAGTTCCCTCATGCCAAGTCCAGGCCCTGCTCTGTGAGTGATGTCGGGACCCTTGCCTCTGAGCATGTCTCGCTGCCTGCGTTGCAGATCCAGCAGCAGCGGAGGGACCGGTCCGAGAGGTCTCGGGGGACACCATCATCCTGAAGGGTGATGCTGAGGGATGGTTGGGCGTGCCGATACCCATCTGGGCCATCTGGGGAAGCTGTCCAATTTGCCCCAGAAGCTGGGATAGTACTCCCAGTTGGAGGGCATTGACTTGAATAGCCCCAGCCTGTCCACCATCCACCTGAAGAGTGGGAATAGATGGGTTCGCACCCACTACACTCTCTGTTGGATCTTGCTCCGGCGGAGAACTTGACTCCGCAGATTCCAACCTGGACCTCAGGCGTGCATTAGCCTCCATCAAATCTCGGATTTGATTGTCTTTCTGAGCCAAGGACGCGCGCTGGGTTTTGATGATGACTGCCTGTTGGTTATTCTCCTCTCGGAGATTAGCAACCTCATCAATCCAACTTTCCACAGTCTCTAAACGTTGAAGGGGCGTGGTCAACGAAGCAATTGACCGACGTACCCCCTCGCTCAGGGCTATGGCTGCCTTCTCTAGGTCTATCAGGGCAGCTTCCACATTCACGTCAACTGCCCGGACCAGCTCCTGGGTGTTGTGGCGAGAAGGCAGGTCATCTTTGGCCTGATCTACCCATTGCTGGGTTTTTCGGCCCTTCTTGGTGGTAGGTGCCTCCGGGTGGCTTGAAGACTGCCGTTTATGGGTCTTCTTGGAGGTCTTGTCCGAAGCAGGCCTACTTCCGGACTCGTGGCCAACACTACTAGAAGCAGAGCTGACGGACACAGGGTCCTGTCCAGTGACGGGTTTGCTAGGCCCAGAACTAGAAGAGGAAGAGGCCTTTCTTGCTTCGGCCTTTTCTGCAGCCTTTAGCCGGGTCTGGACTGCAGCTTGCACTCTTCTCAGGACTTTCAGGTGGTTGAAAGACAGATAAACCATCTTGTAGAAGAGCGGGTTTTCTTTCTTCCCCGCAGCCACATGATCCTTCACCATCCGAGCCTGAGCTTTTTCCCGACTGAGGTTGTGCTGTTTCACTTCCCCATTCATTAGGTGCTGTATCAGCTCACCCTTCCGATCCAAGACCTGTGCACAGCTAGTGTACGGACAAGTCCAGGCTTGGCGGAGGGGGGCGTGGCACTCACACAAATGGCGAAAGAACCTCTCGCGGGTGGCGTAGATTTTGACGCCTACATCTTGGAAACCAGTGTATCGGCACACCAAAAAGGGGCAACGATGTCCTGGTTTCCACAGCATGGGGGACATCTTGAGTTTCCCCAAGGTGCCATCATCCAAACTGTCCTCTTGTAGCAGTTCGGGCCAGATCTCGGTCTCATACCGCTTCATTGTCCCGGGGAAGTCAGTATCATCCGAGTCTGATTCCGGACCATCTGATGGGAACCGAAATCCTGGCCTGTCCTGACTAGGATTGATCGGAGCGGTATTCTCGGGTTTGTCCATTACCGCCTTGAAGTGGTCCAGACTCCCGCCAATCTCTCCAACCCTAGCCTTCCACACAGACATCCGAGAGCTGTGGACTCTCCTCAATTTCTTGAAGGACAGCTTCGGAGCCTGTTTCTTCTAGGAAGAAGAAGAAGCAGAAGAGGTGGTCCCAGCAGAAGTAGAACTGGTGCTTGGTTGTGGCACCGTGCTCTGACTCCTCTTCTCCTCCTCCACTGACTTGCTTGACCCGCCTCGGGTCACGGATGCAGATCCCGACTTGCCACCAACTGGATATCTGCGGCTTCGGGATCTGCCCCGGGATTCCAAGTCTTCACCGTCAGCCTTGCCAGGGCTCGTTGGAGACTTGGACCCATCCTTGCTGGTTTTCCGGGGTTCTGCTTGCTTCCGTGGAGAACGGTGTAGGGTGTCAGGGTCGACGGTTGTCTCCCCTTTTCCCTTCGGACTCACTTCAGCTACGGGGTTGGCCATCCCCCGAAGCTTCGGTTCCTCCTTCACCGTTCCCTCGGAAACCTCAGTGTCCATGGGTTCGGACTCAGAACGGTCATGTTCATCATCCTCCCCCACTTTACTGCCTTCGGCTGATAACCCCATGAGGTTAGCAGCCCCTTCCTCGAGCAACTGTTGCTCCTCTGCCTCTGTCATGGCAGGGAGCTCAGTTTCTATGCCCTCGGACATTAACTTCTCCGCCTCAGCCAACTCCTTCTCCACTTGCTCAGCCATAGCCTTCTCCATTTTCGATCAAGTTGCTAGAAAAGGGAAAAGAAACAAAGAATATCAGTGACAAGACTTCATGGGGCAACGATGAGTCATATCCATTCTCGGACCGAGCTTCGGATGGCCTTTCGGACCCAAACTGTGCTGTCAGTCCCCCACTCTTTTAGCGTGGGTCGATCCGAACCAGGTTTCTAGCAAGTCATCACACCCTTGCCACGTCTCCCACCATTCCGAATGGGTTAATTACGTCCAGACATCATAATGGAATAAGTTAACAGGGCATGGTGGCTCACTTCTATGCCAGAGTACAACATACAACACACATACCCATAACCAGTATTTCTAACAGTGTGTATATCAAAATGGACGTAGCGGTACCAGGCACCAGCCCGCCAAAGTACAGAAATGCCAATCGGCACCAAAATACGGGGTACCATACGTTCAAATCTCTGGACATCTTACATTCATACAAGATCAACAACATGACAAGTCATTTATGTACATCATCACTTGATAAACTTACTGTACGTTCGGCGAAAGTTTGTCAGTTGCTTACTCATACGAGTTCCGGAAGCAGAATGGCAAAGGGTAGAACACTCTCGCCGCACCTGATGCAACGCTAGTACTCCGACCCGACACCGCGATGGTAGCGCCAACGCTTCCCGCGCTCCTTCCCCGAGCACGCTCCCATAGCATGATTGGGTGCTAATCCAACAGCTATTTTGATCTGCCTGCTGAGACTACACAGGGCCAGTTTAATCTCCAGTTTCTTTGTTATCCGGACAGGTTTAATTGCTACACTCTATCTACTATAAATAGATTCCGATCTTACAGCAAGTTCCAGGTCTCATTGACCCGCAGTGCAAGCCTAGATCATGTCAATACCCATCGTTCAAAACAAATACTTATCAAGACAAGGGTCGTCTCCCAGTCACAATAGAAATGAATCCATTACGCCGGTAGGGGACACAGCAGTAATTTTCCGGTCAACTGCTAGTCAGACTTCTCGTTGTGTACTTTTTTAGAGGAGCTAAAATCAGTCCGGTAATTTTAACTCATTTGATACCAAATTCTATTTAATTTGCAACCGAACTGGGGCATTACGCGTGCGTCTAGCCCTTGTCTGGGCTGGGGAAGAGTTGCTAGTATCAGGCCCCGGATTACTTCTTGTCCGCCTAATACCCGGCAGAACTGGTGGAACAACAGCACCTGGTAATTTCCTAGGCCTCCCAACCCTTTTCTTCAGGGCGATGGGTGCCACAGGCTTATCCGGTACTACTGTTTTCCTAGGTCTGCCCGTTTTCTTTTTAGCCTTGGTCTTTTCCTTTTCCTGCACAATTGGTTGAGGTGCCAATACAGCCTTTTGCAATCTGCCATGGCCTCTAACTGTTGCAGGAGGAGGAGTAGTTGACACAGGAGCTGTAGTTTTTACAGTATCCCCTTGCTTTGTCTTCTTCCCCCTCTTTCGGACGGGCTTTTCCTGTCCTGCTGGCTTAACTTTTCGGGGTCTGCCCCTCGGCTTGACTCCTATAGTTATTTTAGCTTTCGCCGCAGGAACTGCACAATCTTTCCCAGCCACTACTTTTCCATCTACCAGTCGGAGAATATCTCTACCTGCTCTAGCCTGCTTTTGAAATTCGGACGCCCGATGCAGGTTCGCCGCCTGTATGGGTCCATTTTCGTCAAAGGCTGGCTTCAAGTAGTCTATATGATTTCTCATCAGACCTTCTGAGGTTTCTAATTCACAGGTGGTACCTCCTATGAACCTTTTGATGATGTAAGGCCCATCCCACTTGGGACCGATCTTCTTAGAGGTCTTCAGGGGACAGAATCGGTATACTACCTCCCCCACTTGGAATCTCGGAGGACGAGAACGTCTGTCATAATCCCTTTTCTGGTGGACTGCAGAAATTCCGAGATTATTCCTTACGCACTGGTGCCCCTTTCTCATACACTGCCTCAAGTGTTCTACATATCCCACTTTGCATGGGAAATCCAACTCACCTGGTGTCACACCATAGACTAAATCCATTGGTGCCACCAGCTCCGTACCAAAGACTACGGAATTCGGAGTACAGAGTGTACTGGCGTGTACTGTGGCCCGATAAGCATGAGCTATACAGGGCGCCAGTATATCCCAGTTATCTTCAGTTCCATCTGTTAGACATGACAACTGCTCCACGAGGACATGGTTGAGTCTCTCACTTTGGCCATTGCTCATATGGGTCTGTAGGGGAGAGTAATTAATTTCTCAATCCCCAGCATTTCTAACAAAGATTTCAGGAGTTGAGACCTAAATTCGGGAGCTCCATCGGTTTGCAAAGCAATGGGGCATCCGAACCGTAGAATCCACTCTCTGAAGAGTACATCTGCACAACTTTCTGCAGTATGATCTGCCATGGGGTAGGCTTCAGCCCATTTTGAGAAATGGTCCGTTACCACCATGATATAATTGTTTCCCCTGGGAGTTGTCCGAAGAGGTCCCAAGATGTCCAATCCTATCCGATTCCACCTATCCCCATGCTTTTCCTTTTTGAGGAGAGAAGTCCCTCCTCCTTGTCTGGATTTCCTCATACTACACTCCAGACAGGCCCGGATCCATCGTTTCAGATTGTACCTCATCCCCGGCCAAAAGGCCCGGTACAGAAGGTCGCTGACCAAGAGTTTTTGAATGTACCGAAATGACCCGAGATCTTCGGACCATGCATCCCTTGGAATATTTCTTTCCTCAAAGACGCAGGAATGAGTTTCCTCCAATATTTCCTTCCCGTGACTAGTCTTGTCCATCCCAGACATAGCACACCTTCTCTCATTTCCATATTACCCAGATGCTGGACAACTGTGCGGAATTCATTAGATTCTCCAGCTAGATCTTCTCTGCTAGGGATATCCTCTGTACCCGCAACAATAGCCAGTAATCTTTTGATGAGTGGATCTTCTTGCTGGGCCTCCCGTAACACCTGCTCCTGTGTGCCTATAGCCACAGTGGTGGGGGCAGCCACAGCATCATGAATACCACAATCTGAGCAATCTAGTCTTCCACATTTTCGGGTGGGAAGTCGTGACAACGCGTCAGCATTTTCATGCTTCTTTCCAGCACGATGGACAATCATATTCTGATCCAGACCATACTCTTGTAGTGTCAATAGCCAGCGCGCGAGCATATCAGTTGGATCTTTGAAATTCAGCAACCAACGCAAGGATGCATGATCTGTCCGAACCACAAAGTTCCGATTTCCCAGTAGGTAGTGTCAAAACTTCTTCAGATAGGTCAGAACGGCCAAGAGCTCGTGCTTAGTAGCACAGTAATTCTTCTGTGATTTAGAAAAACGTCTTGCAGAGGGGCTGCTATTATTCCGAAATCCTTTTGGAATTCTCGGTAATAAGAAGCAAAACCAAGGAATTGCCTCACCTCTCTGGCATTCTTGGGAATATGCCAGTCCTTGACCTTCTGTACCTTCTTCGGATCAGCTTGGATGCCCTCCGGAGATACAATTCTTCCCAAATATTCCACCCTCTGCCGAAAGAAATCACATTTCTTCGTCTTTAATTTAAGACCATAGTCTCGGATTCGGTCTAGGACGAGTCTGAGGTTACTTTGACACTGATCATAAGTCTCTCCGAAAACCACGATGTCGTCCAAGTAGACCAGACAGGACTTCCATCTGAGTCCGTCCAACATCTGATCCATCATACGTTGGAAAGTAGCCGGAGCATTACACAATCCGAAAGCCATAACTTTGAATTGAAATAAGCCCACAGTGGACAGGAAAGCAGTTTTGTGCTTACTCTCCTTATCCATGGCCACCTGCCAATATCCACTCTCTAGATCTAGGGTGCAGAACCACTTGTTTCCTCCAAGGGCCTCTACACACTCATCTATCCGGGGTAATGGAAAACTATCTTTTATGGTCACTGCGTTTAGCTGACGATAGTCGACACAGAACCTCTGGGTTCCATCTTTCTTGGCTACCATGACTATAGGAGCACCCCAAGGACTGCTACTTTGTTCAATCCGGCCTTCCTTGTACATTTTCCAGATCTCCGCTTCAGCTATGTCTCTCTTTGCCACTGGTATCCGACAATACGCTTGTTTAATAGGGGCTGCATCACCCGTATTAATAGCGTGTCGGACTTTATGTGTACACCCCAGCAGTTTTCCGGACCCTGGGATGGAGAAACAGTCCTGATACTCTTTTAGTAGATCTGTTGCACTTTTTATTTCTTTTTGGTCCCGAGGTCCGAGTCCGCTATTAACTTAGTCAGCGGACACACAGTGGGGGGCATTTTCTCGGGCATTTCAGGTGAGATCAAATCATCATCCGCCACAGGTGATTCCATAACCTGTATTGAATTGATGATGGCCTCTTGGATCACACCGTCATCCTCCTCCCCAGATATGACTGAATCTTGTGAAAGTAAAGTCACACTATACAATCTGCCTACCATCCTTCTCTTTCCGAGCTTAATAGCTCGCCCGGACGGATTACTAAATGCTACCACAGCCGGTTTCCCGTCACCTGATACGTACGTATTCAAGCTTCCTAAGGCATAGTCACTTAGTAATTGTTGATCTGGCTCGAACATCAATCCATCCGATGTGTCTGAGCCACTGTGAATGTTTAATTCAGCCAGAGTCACTTTGCCGGGTTCAAGGGTTACACCTTTTTTGAGTGTCACCTCTACACCTGCAAGTAAATTTCCGACCTGCACTGCCTTCACAGAGGATTTTTCTTTACTACTACCTTGTCTCTTCCAGAGTTTGCAACTCACGGAATGACTGTAGTTATCCAAGTAAAATAATCCTGACCAATCAAGACTACATCGATGCACATAATAGAAATCTGCACCGAGTATCCCATCCTCAGGGCCTTGTAGACCACTGACAACGAGACATGTAATCATATAGGTCCGTCCCCCTATATTCCACGGACATAGCACGCTACCGTAAGTATTAATAGGTGTTCCATCTCCCATCGCACACACCGTTCGGACCGAAACCATTGGTGGTGGATGTGGAAGGGAGTCATAGAACTTCTTAGTGATCAAACTGGTAGTAGCATCAGGATCAACCAAAAAGAATCCACTCCTCCCACCTACTAGTACTGGGGCATACCATCTCTCCCGAACTAATAACTTAGATGGGATCTCCAGAGTTTCCTTTCGTAGCACAGAAACCTTCTGTATCTTGGCAGGTTTATTACGGTTCTTTTTGATCTAGATTCTCCACTTTTCGGCTCGGATTTGTGCTCCCTCAGGGTTAGTCCGAGCGTACTAGGTGGTGCCTGGGCCTTACTCCCGATCTCTACACTACTCTCATACTTCTCTTGGATTGTGGTATTATGAAGCGCCTTGCCGCCGACCCTCACTACGCTTCTCGTGAGGGCCCCTTCTAGTTTTCTGGATTCTTTGCGCCAAGCATCTACTTGTGACTGCAGAGGTGAAGTAGATTCCTTTCCCTGTTTTTGTGGGAAACCCTCATCAGTCTCGTCCGAAAAGAATCTTTCGCAAGGCTCGCGGAACGTCCAGGGGTTTTGCACAATCTTCTTTGTGACTGGACTTGGTCTGGGTACTGTGGTCCAGACTTTCGGTATAGCACCTGCGCCTCTACCTATGCCCACACCTCCAGTTGCCCCGACCGGTTGTTCTGTTTGACTCGCAATATCTAGGTCTGCCATTTCTACTGACCCCTTTCTTTCTTTATTTCATAGAATTCTACCTGGATGGATCCGAACACTTTTCAGGCTTTTTGAAAAGCTAACTTCTGGTTGCGGCTAAGAACTGGTCACGGCACCAATTGTAGTGAACTCGGTTCGGGACTCTTAGCTTAGGAATAAAACGGAACAATGATTACTCTCGTACTCTGGTTTTATTTCTACACAACCTGTCAGACCAACCCTTGTGGACCAGCCACAAGGGAAACAGGAATGCTGCAAAACAGTATAATACGAGGTGTGGAGAATAATGAAACATCACATATTCTCATAAAAGAAGAGTTTAAGATAAGCAATACCAGAGATTGATAAGAACAACATAAAAGGACATTTCAAAGGTATAAAATAGCAATATACAGGGACAAGGCACAATATAAAGAGATAAACACAGATAACAGTAATAAGACACAAGACCATTCTTCCAGGGTCTGTGTTCGGATTGATCCGAGAGCCCTCAACTGCCCTCTGGTGTCAGTCCGAAAGGACTGGACTCAACCAGCGGACAGTCTCGGACTCCCGAAGTATATCATTGCGGAACCCGTAAAACACTCGACCACTACACATACACATTTTCAATAACTTGAATGTACCCATGTGTCGCCTATAATATCTATGTAATAATAATAATATTTATATAGTTTTAACAAAAGAGTTTACAACAATTTCTCATTACCGAATTCCTTACAAACAATATCATTGAAATTGAGAATTTTGTTTTTTGGTGCCGTATACATCAATTCATACCTAAAAATACACCTTTGTACTACATCAAAATCAAAATAACATACTACAAGCGTCAAGAGGGAGGATGATATAGTAATATAGTATTATTTACTAGGCCTTACATAATATTTTTTCAGGTGGTTGCAAAAAGTTTTAAAACAAATCAAATTACGAATATTAGCCGGCAAATTATCCAAAGTTTAAAAAAAAAACCAAAGTTTAGCACCTACGCATATATATGATAATATCAATATTCTGTGCAATGGTCCTATATGAATAGTTTTGTCCACTATGTACAGTGTATAGCTCTTTGTGACAAGTTTATTTACCAGCAGGGGTGGGGAGCCAGTTGTATTCTATATGGTACGTGCTGCCCTCTTGCAATAGTCAATTTTTCTCATGTTATCTACAGTATACAAAGGGTGCATTGCACTATATAAGATTCTGTGGTAAACCACTCTTATACCCCTTTCACACTACACAACCGAAGCGAAGCATAGCGAATCGTTGCGAACTGGTTTATATAATTCGCACCATGCAGACTGTACTCAGAAAGCGCTTCAAAGCGCTTTCACTAAGTCGGTTCTATTCAGACTACAAGCATGGTTGCTGTACACTTTCCTATGTGTTTATAAGATCGATGACATCAGAAACCACTTCGCTTCACTTCAGTTCCATTCACACTAGCAGAATTAGCACTGAGAAAGCGAAGTGAAGCGAAGCGGTTTATATAATTCACCTCAAGTAGGTGGATTGTGTAAACCACTTCACTTCACTTTGGATTCGGTTTGGAAGCGCTTTAGAGTGCAGTGTGAATAGAACCGACCTCGAGGAAACGCTTCAAGGTGCTTCGAAGCGCTTTGAGAGGTGTAGTGTGAAAGGGGTATTATAGGCCTCGTAACTCCCTCTTTAGCAAATGTTGCATTGCACTATACGATTATTTTCTTAGACTCGTCTGAGAGCTCTGAGAGTACGGTACTGAGAGTCCTCTGAGAGAACTCTTACCTCGCTCAAATGCATGAGTTTCAATGCAACAACCCTCATATATTTTAATAAAGCCCTCTTAGTCGTAAATTTAAGAGGGTGTTACGAGGCCTTTAAGACAAGATCTTATCGTGTATAGTGCAATGCACCCAAAGTAGCACTTTTCACTGTTCTGGGCTAGATTCACCTGTAGCGGAATTTCTATTCAATCTTCTATAGTGTCTGGTACATCTTAACCTACCTAACTAATCCTGGTAATGTCAAAACTATGTAATCCATATATTAAAAAATATTTGGTCACAATAGAGAGCAAATTCATTTCGCTGTGAAGGTTAGTTACTTCCTTGGTTACGATGATATAAATGTACACTGTAAATAATTCTAAGAAATTTGACACCACCACTCACTTCCCCTCGTGCGTATGGTATAGCAGCAGGATCAATAAATCAATAAGTTGAGAACAGTCCATGGAAATCTCTTATGAATTTCTTATGAAGTGCGGTACTTGCAGTGAAGACCCACTTATAGACCATTCCCGACCATTCAACTGTAAAAAAAGTTGTTTTATGAGCACATCCCCTGGCCATTGCTTATTCACTCATTTTGCCATGGGCTTAAGTTCTACATAAGTGTTCTGGTGCTTTTATTGTTGCATGATGGGTTCCAAAGAACTTGCCACATTTGCAGGAGAATTTGCATACAGTAAAAAAATTCTCTCATTACTAGTCTACACGGTTGGTAAAATCGATTTCATGCTACCAATTTTTGTTGGGTCGAAGTTTTCCTTTTTAACGCTAAATTTAAAAGATTTTCCTTCCGATGTTCCTTCATTTAAGAGCCAAGAGATTGTTCACTATGTTATAATGGATGCTGTATTAATTTTTAGAGTTAATTTGAATTAGAGGGAATCCTTAACTGCTAGCTATCCGAATTGTCAATTATCTATATATCATAATTATGGTATTCTATATGTACATTTTGATTCGTAATTTTGTGACTATTATGCCATGTTGTTTGTATAGTTTAGTTATGTCTGGTCGCCGAACTCAACGGCGGAACACCATCGCAAGGTGAGTCGGGATTATTGTACAAATGAATTTTTAAAAACCGATGTAAATGCAACCATGTGCACGCCTGAATGAATAATTGAAACAAAAAAAAAAGATTATGAACTGCCTTCTGACTTTACAATTACCGGAAAGAATAGGAGGTGTGTGTATGGGGGAGGAAATGTGACTACAGGTTACTAAACCAGTGCAAGAGTATTGTGGTAATCAGTGCATTCTTATAGATTGTATTATACGTAGATCTCACATTCAGTGATACTATGAACATTCAGTGCTTCTGGAGTTGGCGTCCTAATGGGATTATAATAACATTTTGCGGCTTGGAGCCAGAGGCTTTTCCTCAGTTTGGAGGGACTCTCTCAACTCTGAGCCTAGACTGTGCAAGTAATCTCACCTAGAGTAGAGTGATCCCATCACTTTCCTCAGAGTCCATTAGACGGATTTACTTTCATTCCCCTCTTCTCCCTTTTTATGACGATAAATGATTATGAGATTATCGCTGCTTGGGTACATGGGTCCAATGATATATTCCGATATATATTATATAGATCTATTGCCATAAATGTTAATAACGATTGACATCTTCCAGCATGTTTTATCGTGTATTCCAATTGGAAAGGTGCTATTCAAACAGATTAAGGACATAGTGTTAGGTTACATATGGAAGAACAAAATTCAAAAAATAAGTACAGCCTTTCTCATCACAGAGAATCGAAAATGGGGGCTTGGGACTCCACCTTATAGAGGAAATTTATGAGATTAACAGAGTAATGTGGGTCCAGTGAATGTTATATGCTAGAAATAAAGGGGTTTGTGCCTTGGAGGCCTTTTCAGGAAGAAAGGTGGAGCATATATTCTCCTAGGTAGCCATAAGCCAAGTTCCGCTCTAAATGGGTTTTACAGAGAATTATTCATGATCTTCAGGCGCGCACATAATGGGGAGACAATTAAAACGAGACAATTTTAAGCAGTTCTAGACAATATCGCGCTCATAATGCATTTTGTCTTTTGTCTCTGAGACAATTTTGAGGTCTCTGAGACAAGTTTGAAGTCTCTGAGTCAATTTTGAGGCCGAAAGACAAAAAACTAAAGACAGCTCAGATAGCCTAGCTGTCTTTACTATTACAGGCATGCCCCGGAACGCCTCATGGAATTCAAACCTCCAGAACCTGTCTAAATTCCATCTTGGGGATGTTTTTTGGCTACTTAGTAAGTCAATGTGAATGGTCCGCCTATTGTAATAATATCAGCTTCACAGGTGTTGGCATTAACACTAAAATTGTCAATAAATATTGGATTGTCTTACAGACAATGGTTTTTATCCACCGCCAGAAATTATTTGGAGATGGTTTGTTTTATATTTTAAATGCAATGATTGAATTAGATATAAGATGTACATTAGTTTGTCACAAACTCCAACCAGTGAAAAGGGTAGAGAGTCAGTTGCTGAGGAGGCTAAAGAATATGTAAACGATTTAAAACTAGTATCTAGATGTAACTGCCGCATAAGATGTTGAAGGTCAGTGATAAACACGCTTCACAAAAAAAAGAAAAGAAATATTCAATCCTGCAGTGACCCTGGCAAGTTTGTATATAACAAAGTATGGAGTATTAAACATTACATGGCCTAATCCACTAATCTCATGCGATTTTGCGCCGCGGGGAACTGTTTTGCACTAAATTCTGTGAGAATCGCATGACAATCGGCTTAGTGGACTAGGGCCTTCAGACAACATATCAAGTGTTTCACCAATTCAGTGGATGGGATAAAGGCATGTATTTGGTCAGATCGTCAGAAAACGTACAATCAGCAGCTCTACACTGCTTAATTAGACTGAAGAATGACAAATACTAGCCTATGTATATTTGGTGTTGCGTTGATTAAAAATAACTGTTCGGTTATGTTGAACTGTGTTCTGATCTTCATTTCAGCCTTGAATTTGAGATATTTGAGATGATTTGTGAATTGTACATTTTCAGACGATCTGACTTGTCAAGGTTTGCATTCAATAGTGAAGATCGAATAAAGAAAGTCCTCCCCACGAATTCCTTCTATCGGCTCCCAGTACAAAGTTACATGCATGTATACTGAAGGCACTGTTGCAGTCATCGATCTATGCATGAGCCTGCTATATTGCCTCAGAGTTACTTCAAATGCAGTATAGGTGGTCCGGCCTGAAATATAAACTTCGATCTCACAACCCAGGGCGCGAGGCGGCTGAATTAACATCCTATTGGTGATCAAGGATTCATGTCGCCAAGGACTGATTATTATGGAGCTTGCCTTCCCGTTATGGTGAACATGGATACGTTTTTACTGGGAACTTCAGTTATTTTCGTCACCTATCTCGCCGGAGTCTTTTCTGGTAAGTAGGGTCGGCCAGGGACTTCTGGGGGACTTGACTAAAGTAGATATATTATGATTGTATACTAAATTTCTTATTCCTTGAAGCGAAATTATTTACCTATAGGACAAAAAAAGTATGAAAATACTCCCCTTATAATCCATGGCATCCTGGTTATCTTTAGAAATAATATACTCAAGACTCAACATTTGGCTACAGGATAAGAAAGGAAGGATAAGCTCTTGTACATGTCAGTAGAAAGTATGTGAGGAGACCGTTTTATCAATAATATTCTAGGCGGTAACATATAACTATATAACTCTACGTAAACGTATCCGTATCTCTGATATACAGACATACGTTAAAAGGAAGAAAGAGGTTCAGCAAAACACGGCGGGTAAAAATGTAACGTAATATATCAAGCAAAAAAGTTTCATCTCACAATTTAGTTTGTATACATAAAAATGCGATGTAATTGACAAAAGAAAGATACGGACACGGTTACGTATTTGCTTGTGGTACCTCCCTACTGTGACAAACTGGTGCTATATTGTTTTAACAGATCTTTAGTCAGGCAGGTTTACATTAACTAAAACACTCTCGTTCCAGGAACCGGTTTCCGTTGTGGCCTGATACTTGAGACAATATATACACCGAAGTTTAAATGGGTGGAATGTGCACATCTTAAAGGCAAACGCTACTATACACTGCCACGCCCCCCTTTTCCATGTACCAAATATGCGGGCATTTTACGGACTATTCCTTTAGCATTGCAGTCTATGAGAAAACGGCCCATTTCTTCACATTTTATAGAATAAAACAAACAATTAATGGCTACTCCTACTGTCCCAAAATTGTCTACACATATAGTTTAGGTTATATACTACAGATAAAAAGGAAAAAAAGTACATGTCATTGCATTTTTAAAAAAGTTGTAGCTGTCTGAAATAGACATGTTTGGGAAATACTGCTAGCTGTGGGTACTCTCAGTTGTACCCATTTACTATGCAAGTCTATTGGGGAATGCTGCATTTTTCTTTCACGGTTTTGAGAATAAAACAAAAACGGAAACTCCTATTGTCCCAAGATTTTCTACACATATAGTGCAGGTAATATTCTAAATATACAAAGGAAAAAAAATGTATGTCATCACGTTAAAAAAATAATTGTAGCTGTCTGAAATAGACATGTTTAGGAAATATAGAACACTTTGAAAGCAGCAGATTTTTGAGTTGTTAGCCATGTTTCAACGCTCTGTAATTCAGAAACGAGCACGGCGACCCATTATTTTTTTCCCAGTTTTATGAACAAACATACTTCAAGAATCATGTACTAAAGTATCAGAAAAATGACATTTAATTTTGATGGGGAGAAAATAAATTGTTTTTATAAAAAAAAAAAGTAAAAAATAGTGCGTTTTTTCGAGTTTTTAATTTAAAATTCGCATCGGGTATTTGTTGTTTTCAGAATAGAAATAACAATTCACTTTATGAAAAAGAGGCATAGAATTATTGGCCAAATAATACTCTCTCCAAAACTGTTAACTATACTTCAATTGAGTGAATATAAATAGCAAATATGAACTATCAAGTCGAGGTACTGCAAAATGAGTCCCCCTTTTGGTCCTCATTGGTTATTTTGATATACCAAATTTTGAAGCACTGTAATTCAAAAATGAGCACGGTGACCCATTGATTTTTTTCCATCTTTATGACCAGAAACACTTCAAGAATCAAATACCAAAGTTTCAGAAAAATGACATTTATTTTCATTTTCCACTAGATAGTAGCGTTTGCCTTTAATCAAAGATCGAAGAACATCCCTTATTTTTAAAAGTATCTAAACAAATTATCAGTTAATCGAACACTATACAAATAATAAGTTTTAATACTGATGTGCTTGGTGCTAGATTATTCGGTCCGATAGCGATCTCTTTTATAGCGACAAGAAGTTAGTTATTTTCATGCTAGTTTGATTAAGAATTAGGATACCTATTTGGCCATAATGTATCGAGTTTAAGCAGCGTTTCCCAATTGTATATAATACAACCTTTACCTCGTGAGGTAGACTAGCCCTTGTCCCTAAGACTGGTATTGTTTGTAGGGCCCTATACTGCAGGTCTGGGACTCCCCATTCATGGACTGTCTTAGAATTCCTCAGTCAAGGTGGGAGTGACCAAAACATGGTAGTGACCATAACATGATAGTTTTCGTTTTTTAAACAAAAAAAATTCTAAGACTTGTGCAAGTCTACTCGTGAGGTAAAGTTTAAGGGTCATGCATGTTGAAACCGTCATTGGTGCAAGTCTTGAATTATGGAGATACAAAATAAAACGACGATGTTTAACACATGTTAGACATTCCCTATCAATTGATTATTTTAAAAAATCATATATGCTTATATATGTCTTGTTTCTATGTAAATCAGTTATCCCTAAATCACAGTGGAACGGGTTCACACTAAGCCAAATTATGTCCACCTTGAAATTGGCGGCAATCCCTCCATGCAGCGGTTTATGAGTAGATGCGGAGAATTACACTTTTCTCTTACATAATTAATATCATAGATGATTTTAAGGTTTAGCTTTCGTTAAAAGTATGGAGCTGATAAAGACAAACAGTGTGGGAATATTTAGGACTTCCTTCAGCAGGGTTTGCGTATGATACCTTCTCAAGCGCGGAACTGTTAATTGCTATGTAGCAAAATATTTCTAACATTTCTTTTCCTATGGACGGAAAAATCATTAGATCTGGTTTCATTACCCGCATAAAAGTTCTACTGGGCTCATGTATATCGTTATACCTCACTGTGTCATATATATGTACATTAGCTTACTAAAATATTCATTTTTCAATACATTACTACCTCTACGGCAGTCCCACTCCAACTGACCATCTAGGATTTACCATACCTGTACCAGGAATAAACATCTTTTTAAAACTCCATTACTCCGTTTTCCTTTTGTGTTACACATACACTATAATTATGTGTTCTGACGTATCAATCGACTCATACAGAAAGCATCCATAGTGAGTCATAATGGTGATACGTTGTGCAATACAGACATATACATACACGTGAATATATTATACTGTTTATATGTGTATGTAGCGTATAGAATCGGCCATTTATTACTATTGTATTGAAATGACCATGTATATATATTGTAAGGTAAACCTGATCGAAACGAAGGAAATATTAATTATAGATGATCGTCTGGAATCGATTTAATATGCCATATAGCCCATTAGATCTACTCACCACTAACTATACTATGAGATATTATCTAATTGACAAGACTGGAACAATCCTCTTCTCATTTTTCATCTCTACTCATATTATGTACACAATAGCATACACATAATAAATAAAAATCTTATTTTATGTAAACCATTTGTATTAATTGTTAAGCAATTTATATTCCTCCACCGTATGTAACAACTGATTAAACTCAGGACACGACGAAAACCACTCTTGTTAAGAAAATATTTCATGAATAGGAATATCTGTACAAAGATTATATAATACAGGGGAATATTGACCGAGAAATTTATGTTTTTCTTCTCACGGTTTTGATTTCAGCACAGGTAACACCAGAGGGGCTATTATACAATTCATTGTTTACCAACTACAATGAACTCATCCGACCCGGAGGCGATCAAGGGAAAGCAGTGGAAGTTACGTTAACCGTAGCCCTCCATCAGATATCTTTTCTTGTAAGTGCATATATTTTGCTTCTAGTGTCATTGATATTCTTTCTTTGAACCGCTTTCTATTGAAATTCCCGATTTTGGCACAAGGTATGGATAGTAAAAAGGCCTGAGTCACCCTCCTTCCTCCGGAGACAACTATATTGCAACTATTACGATTGAATGTTATTATTGTCATTCCTACCATTGTTAGTATTAAGGCCTATAATGCTTAATAATAATCTTATTAAGCTTAACAGGAGACTATACACTCCTAGAACACCAATGTAGGCATGTAAGACCTACACCACACTTATCTTATTTTATAGAAAAACTGCAAAGCTATCTGGCCCCGATCTCAGATTGTTAGATGTAGATACTTGTGTAACATGTAAACGTAGAATGGTAGTTAGAGGGTTGGTCCAGAAGAACAGTCAATAATTTGACTATGTGACTGACTATGAAAGACCCATCGAAGAACGGTTGTACCAAATCAGGCTGTAGAGGAATTTCAATTTAAAAATCAGCCATGGTAATTTAACTTTTTACTATACAGGATTAAAATGCAAGAGGCCATTTTGGTCTTTGCAAAAGGATTCTTTAAAATAGAACCTCGCCCATGCCAAAACCTTCTTAAAATAGGACCTCGCTCATCCCCAAACTATACCTAATAAACACAATTCAAAACATATTCCATACACTATTAATATAGTATTACTATGGGAAAAGATATATATTCTAGTATTCTATATCACTCAACGGAAAATAATTTGAGACTAACTCAATATAATTTTAAAAAAAATTAATTTCTCGTCCGTTATGTGTGGTGATGAGGTGCTGAGTGCCCTGCGCGGAAAGCGTCCCTAGCAACAATTTTGGAGTGATACGATTCAGGTGTCACCACGATTAATATATATATACACATTATATATTTAGTATTACATATAAGGTTATATATAATATTCTAATCGTCAGAAAATGTACACTTCCCCCTCACCAATCCTTGCAAATATCCCAAATTTAAAGCAAATTTGAAGATATATATATATACAGTTCAACATAACCGAACAGATTTTGTCATCAACACACTGCCAAAATACCCAAATATATTCATCATGTTTCCTTCTAATTTAGCCGAATTTACTAAAATTTGTGTAGAGCTGCCGACTGTATATATTTTCCAACGACCCACAAAGTCAAGGGGTAATTCCATCGGCAGGTTAATTTTTAAACTCCTAGCCTAATGCCTGTGTGAGAGGGGGTGGGATAAAAACCCTCTTGCCTTATTGTTTTTAAATACATTTGAATTCTGAAATGGGCAATACCACGAACCTTCGATAACAATCTCCTATCTACTGGAACAATAAAACACTTTTATATTTTTACTAAAGGAGACGACACTGTCGATATCAAGAATTACCTTTATGCTCTTGGGGGATCGGTTATTACTGTTCTCTCGATATCGCTAAATTATAAATCCCTGACCATGAAATACAGAGTGATTGTCACGTATTAAATGTCTGGAAACGAATCTTGATACGAACTTCAATGAAGCATGCATCATACGCTTCAAACTTCAGACAAGTCTCTATCAGGCGTGGACCAGAATAGTGCCCGTTGCTAATAGTAGCTGTATGCATGTAAATAATTAAAGTCAACTGGAGGAATATATATATTATTTATGGCTTCCACCTCATCCACCTGTATTTTTAACAGGAGAATTATTTTGTCCTGAATAACCTTTTATTGGCAAAAAAAAATGAAGGGATTTATAAATCTTTAAGCTAGTATTTCGTCAACGATTCCACCAAATGTTAATCACCAAGAGCCTATACTCAATACTCAAAGATGAATCTATTGCAAGATTCCTTTTCCTATTTTGACTAAATTATGGATTGGTATAGTGTCCAAGGGAACATCAATATGATCTGACCTTTTGATCTAATCGTTTGATCTTTTATTTTTACGTCACCTGTACACCTTGGTCTTTCCATGTAGAAAGCCGAGGCTCAAGTCATGCAGAACCTGGTCGAGATAACTGCGGTGAGAAATAAATTGTAACACTTCCCCAATTTGTTATATGTGACGTGTTACAGGAAAATGAGTCACAAGTCGCAAAATTGATATTTTTCAATGTATTTTATTTACAAGATCTCTTTGTTGGAATATTTGATTTTTGGACGGTTTAGCACTTTAAGTCATATGAATATGTAACAGATTTCATGACAGTCTTAAATACATCCTTGCGTTTCAAAGGTCATTCTATGAAGTACATTTAATAACTTTACTAGTAATTCTCCACCCAGAAAGATTGCAAACTTCCTTTCAAACATAAATACATGTATATCAAACATGAAATATAGAAACCTTTCTTAGATGCCCTTATAATGTTTACTTACCATCAGTAGAATCGGCTTGATCTCATCTTTTCAAATATAATGATATCTCACAATTCTTTTTTTGCGACTTGTGATTCATTTTCCTTTAACACACCACATACGTATACGAATACTTTTAAATTTCGTGTAGGAATATGAATTATCGGTAGGCCTATACATTATTTTATATTACAGCATTTTGTAGATTGATTGTGGTGATTGAACGTTAATATCCATGTAACTGAATTATTGATTCTGGTGATTGTACGTTAATATCCATTTAACTGAATTATTGACATGTGATGATAAAGTAGTCAAAATCGTTACAGGAATGGTTTGATAATTCTTTGACATGGACCCCGACTACGGATGTTAATATCAGTGTCATGGTAATTCCAGCATCAAAAGTATGGCTGCCTGACTTTGGCATTGAAAATAGGTAATGTGTCACACGATCAATGCAATGTTTTTTTTATATATAACTGCCAATAATTTGCATAATTGTATAATGAAATTGTAACTGAGTTTTAGAAGTATGTTGTACGACAGGAAATATGATAAATGGGCCAACTGGATTATTCACCAAAATATAATAAATGATTTACCATTTGAAAACAAGTTGTGTCGGAACAGCACGAATTTTAAATCGAAATATTTAATGTAGGCTATTTAGTAACCTCTATATGAATCTACGTTCTTCTATAGTATGTGTTGAGTTATATATAATAGAGAGGTTCCGCAATCAAACCTATCTCAGTTATGGAATCGTACCCATATCTTTTATTTTGAATTTCGTCGCATTTTGATGTATAAAAGGTAATTTGATAGATAAAACATTTTGCTTGATAGGTTTCATTACGTTTCATTATATTTTGCTGAACCTCGTTCTTCCTTTTAGCGAATGTTTGTATATCAGAGATACAGATACGTTTACGTTTACATAGGTTAGACTTGCTGAACCTCCCTATTATGTGTGTGCATAGATCGTATAGCGGGAGTGGATGTGAGTCAGACGGGACATGCACCCTCGCATAGGACAGATAGCCATCCACTCCCGCTATACGATCTATGGTGTGTGTTTGTGGTGATATATGGATGATATATTTATGGCAGTCTGGGCTTCTTTTCTGCCCCGACAAACACAGTGCTGATGCTTTCTACCCAGCCTCATCTACGGACTTCAGGGTGCAAATAAAAAATACCGGACACATCATGTGGTCTTTTGGAGGCCATGTGACTACCAAATGTAAAATAATGGTATACGAATTCCCTTTTGATCAACAAATATGCGACTTTTCTCTCATGAACTGGATGTATGCAGAGTCAGATGTGCTTTTGTCTCTCATGGAAACGAAAATCGACACAAGTGAATATGTCCAAAGCGTGGAATGGGATCTGCAGGATACAAAATGTGAACAGTCATCAGTAAGATTAGTCAACTGATATTTATGATGTAATTCAGATATTACAAATAGAATGTATTAATGCAATAATACCCGACGTTTGGGGCCTTTATATGTGGTTTGGTTTTAATATTACCAGTCCTTCTTTCGGCAAATGATATTCGTTGGTACATGAGTGCGTTTTACCAGAGCTATAGGCCTACATAAGCCTTTTATTTTTTCAATGCGTGTTTTGTAATCTAATCAGTAAATTAGATTAATACTATTATGTCATTTAGAACTATTTTCACGCCCCTACCAAAACCTCTCTCTCTCCTCTCTCTCTCTGTCCCTCTCCCTCTCTCCCCGTCTCTGTCACACTCTCTCTCTCTCCTCCCTCTCTCATTCTCTTTCGTTCTCCTCCCACTTTATCTGATGAATTGCGTTCTAACAATTGAAGTCTCACACATAATATATAGTGATGTTCACAGGCTAAAAACCTCGTCGCATTTACCTTACAGGTCATCCACACAGACCGGGGTGGACGTACATATTCATCCATCAAGTGTTCAATGTTGCTTTCCCGACACCCAACGTACTATGTGATCAATTTATTCATTCCTTCGTATATCATACTTGGCCTCTTCCTGCTGAGTTTTTGGCTTCCACCTGGACATAGAGCCACTGTTCCCCTACAAATGACAACGCTGCTCATCTTCTCGGTGTTAATGCTTAGGATATCTAGCAAACTTCCTCACTCAAACACTATCCCCCATATAAGTACGTACCCACGAGACTGCATTATATCAAGAGCAGATCTTTGCATTTCTTTGATTTCATGTTAGATGATTTTTTTTCATAATTGTGATAGTTCCGGGTGTCAAACAAATTTGTACAATATGGTGTTGTTCTTAGGTACATTTACCATTGACATTTAAGTATTTAGCATTACCAATATAAGTCTACAATGTCATTTCCAATAATCGATAAGCTGGATGATGCCAGGACCAGGCTTATATCGCTCCAAAGTTGTATTAGGGTGCATTGCACTATACACGATAAGATTGTATCTTAAAAGCCTCGTAACATGCTCTTAAAGTTACAACTACGACGGCTTTATGATACGAGGAATGTGCATTGCAGAATAGAATCTTAGAGGCCTCTTAGTCGTATCTTACCAAGGCCTTACGAGGGACTTAAGACGGACTTACGAGGGTCTAGAGGGGAGAATATTTCATGATACACTTCCCAAAGCAAACAGCGTCCCTTTGGTCCCAAGTTGTTCTTTTTTGTTTGTGAGGTTTAGAAGAGATTATGATACTTCACCATTGGTGTAAAACTTACATCTGGATATTAAATATAGCACAATCGTAATGTACATGTCTTGGATAAGTAGTAACTGTGGTTAGTAAACAATAGAAATTCAGTTATCCACATCATGGTGGCAATCATATATCAATCAAGTCAGCACCCCCAATTTATTGTATACGTATATTATATGTATAAATGTAAACAAGGCACCCTGTCCTGCATTAATATAACAACAAGTTATTGTGGAGGGAGGTGGCGGGCGTGTGTAGGTGAGTAGGGTGTAGGGGTGATGGACTGGGATGTGTGTGGGGGGGGGGTAAATGTTTGCGATAATTAATTTCCAAAGTATGTAAAGAAAACAGTAACCAGTATAAATTACAATAATCATTGGACAACATAAAAAACACATATTTTCCGTGCATATATATCTTAGATTTCCAGAGGGGCGTAGAGGGTGACTTTGCATCACCCTCCAATAGTATAATAGAATCGAAATATTTCACCCACATCACAATAAATCAATAACAATAAATCTTTAAATTTTAATGTGGTATACTTTATCTTAAAGGTTTGTAAGGCAAGGATATATTTAATACACTGTCTTGAGATTTGGCAAATGCATTGATATGAATTAATGTGCTAAACTCCCCCAAAATGAGAATATTGCAACAAAGGTATCCTAAATAACTTTGAAAAATACCCATTTTGCTCTTGTGACTCATCTTTCCGAAACACATCACATTCATAAGGAGAGAGAAAGAGAGAGAGGGGGGAGAGAGGAGGGAGAGTGACAGGGGGGGAGAGCGGGGGGGAGATGAGAAAGAGAGGAGAGAGGGGAGAGTGGGAGAGAGTGAGGGAATGAGAGAGACAGAGAGAGCAGAGAGAGAGGAAGGGAGGCGATTGGGTTTGGGGGCTGATAAATGACAGAGCATAAATGTATGCCATGCCCCTCTTACATTTATGAACAGTGGGTTGGATCATAAATATTATTTGCATAGTTTTCATTGTTAAAAATGATACAATTTTAGTTGATCTGGGGTACATGGGTTCAAATCCCAGTCCCGCCAGCTTTTTCAACAGTCAGGTCTGACCAATATGTGCTAAGATATGATACGAGGGGTTTATCCACACCTGTTTTGGTGCTTATAAATTCTTAACTTTACGAGGGCTCTGAGAGTACTCTGAGAGTAAAATCGTATATAGTGCAATGCACATTTTGCTAAGAGGGAGTTACGAGACCTCTAAGAGTGGTTTAACACAGAATCGTATATAGTGCAATGCACCCTTAGTAAGTTAATACCACTACTAGCAATTACTTCTGTGTGTGGGTGTATGTGGGTGTGTGTTGGGGCGGGGAGAGATAAAACCAGTTGGTTAAAATCATTAGGCCCAAAATGAGTCAAACACGCTGGTGTAAAAACAACAACATTTAGTTTGAAAGCCACCTTCAATACAATATCTCAGAAGTCATCTCATGTCCTAGGTTCAAAACCTAGGAGTGCTTTTAACGAAAACGCGCACCCAAATTAACCAAGAATTTTGACCGGGGTACATTTAATTTTTTTTGGACAAATTTTATTCGGGTTAAAAGACAGTTACAATCTCACAAAATTGATTATTGTGCTTTCCATGAATTAATGCAAAAAGGATTGCATACAATGTCTCCCCAAACCAACACTACTAAAAATTGTACCTGAAATAAAGAAATTGTTGTAAGATCTGAGGTTTGCCTCTCAAGAGAGTAATACGAGTGTCCAACAATAATATTGTTTCCCGGCGGTGCAAACACCTACTTATGGTAAATTTATAATTCGGAAATCTAATCTTGGAAGTTTAATACCGTTTCTGGGAGTAGATCAAAATCACGCTACGCTTTCAAAAGTTTATTTGTTTTCATTTTGGCAATGGGAGGTATTGATACATGTATGATCCTTACAATGAAATAAGGCCTATGTAAATATTAGTAACGATAATACTAATATATATTTGGGGTAATGTTGCATTCTTCGATCAGAATCATTGATTGTTAGTGTGTACTTATGTTCAAGTACATGTTTATACATTGCTTATGTGTATCTGGTTGTAGACAGGGAATTATAACTGGGAGTGAAAAGAGTGATTATTTGATTGTATTATTATTGTTGAATCATGATCGATTGTTCTATAAATCCTTTTAGCTGGTTTCGCCATCGCTGTTATAACAATAGCTGCAATGTCAGTAGCCATGACTGTGATAATATCCGTAATGCGAATTTACATGACGAGCTCTTGGAGAGTTCCGCTTACGTGCAGAGTTGTAGCATTTGAGTGAGTATTAAAGAGTTAACTCTGTGACAAGTGAAACAAGTGAAAATCCTGTAATAATGGCAGGTGCGGATCCGGCACTTTGAAAATGGGGGGGGGGGGGGCTCTAGTATTTATACATGGCTGTCACACTGGATGTCATTGTGTGCACAGTAAAGGTAACGGCTGGACGAACTGGATGCTATCCAGAAGCCTGCTTACCCTTGTAACTTATTGGCAAATAAAGTATTTTTCAATTCAATTCAATGTCAGGCAAGGTTGGGTGGATTGGGTGGCAGGGAAAGCTCTCCCAGGCAAAATGAGTGCTGTTTTAGGGCATTTTGGTGAATTCGAGGGGCCATCAGCACAATATATCTCCTGTTTCAAGATCATCTTTTTTATTTAGATTAGTATAGCATGCATACCCTGACCCTAACCCCCTGGATCCCCCCTCCAGCCCCACTGGATCCTGAATGGCGATGTCCTTTGGCTTCAATATGGTGCAGGCTAGAATAATGTAGAATAATGAAAATTCGTGTTATCGACACAATTTTAACTCGCTTTCGTCATTCCAAGCATGAATAATTATAGATGTGTATATTAGGGAATGCCATTATTAATCCATGCACATAACTACCACGCAAGTGATCTCCAAACTCGGTGTGTATTCTTCTGAATTGCAGGTACCTTGCTACTCCCCTGTGTTTGAAAATACTAGCAGACGATGTTCTACAGAAGGCAGACATAAATGAGCCAGAGTCAGAAAAATTGATGCCAAAGACTAACGAAGCAAGTGGTGAGGCCATGTTATCGTAATCTTAAAAAAGAGATCTACACAAAATATGTAAAGTCTTTAGAATATTTATCTACTTTATCTAAATGACAGAAGTCTGAATGAAATCAAACTCGTGATGGCAATGCATGTGTAAATTCCACAAAGATGTTTCAAACTTTGCAGCCTCCCCTCAAGGTTCATTGACTTTTTCTTTAATCTTTCTCACACAAAAAAGAAACTTATTTTTCGAGGAGTGGTGTTATGTTGTATCATATCTGCATTTTCCTTGGCAATTCATGGCTATTTTTAGTGAATTTAAACTTGCATAATGGTGGCGTTCATAATCTGTAATTATATATGTTCCAGATGGTTTTTTTTTGTTTTTGCAGATCTTGATGACCACAGTATTGAAGTTGAAAAGTCTGCTGTTGAAGGAAACGAAACGAAAGAGGACGATTCCATGTTAGCGGTGTTAGTGGTAGGCTTTTAAAACATATTAGGTGTTCCTAATTATATGTGAAATTGAATTAAACCAGCGGCTTAATTACATGTTAGACGTAATAAAATTACATACTTAACGTTATGAAAATTGGCATAACTATATCAACACCTCCAATATCCAAGCCTACACAGCTGGGGGACGGATCTGCCATTCTTCTGCCTTCTGCTAGACGTGCAGAGGGCGTCGCATGGTCATTAAAGCTGAATGATGCACCGAGGTAGGAGAGGCTCTGATTGCACTCACCTCGGCAGCCATCATACTTTCTTACCGCAGGAATCTGGGTCAGCCTAAAAACTTCCAGCGCCCAGAGCGTCTCTGTTTAACTACTCTCAATTTTAATTTTTCCCAGATTTCTAATTATGTAGACTTATGTAGCATTGCATAATTGATTTGATTATGCCAATTTTCATAACGTTAACTATGTAATTTTATTACGTAACTATTGTGTAACCTTACTCAAGTAATTAAAGTTTAATTCAATTTAGCTTGTTTTAATTGAGTCGGTCCAATTTATTTTATGCGTCAATTTAATTTGTGTCAGTTTCATTTGTGTCGATTTAATTTGTGGATATAAGGGGCTCTCGGACCCCTTACTCATCAGGTCCGCCTCCCACCCTCATTGGGGGGCGTGGCCAGACCAATGGGTGTGAGGGATTGCTCATTATAGAGGTAGCCTCCATGGAGGTAGGAGCTACGGTGAAGGTATAGGCATATGGCCATTAATAATCAAAACTTTAGGTACATTAATATATTATGACACAATGAGTTATAACAATATTATATATATACGTACATAAATTCTTGTAAATTCGTATATATATGTGTGTGCATGGGTGTATTCAACGAGACTGCACCAGTTATACTCTCGTTGGTGCATATATGTACGAGTCGCATCAATTTAAGATTAAAACATATATTTTAAATCTGTTCATAGCACAACTCCAACCAAGCATGCATTCATCTAAAGAAGATTGAGGACAATACAAACGGCAGTACAAAGCAAAAGCAAATCGGTGCAGAATGGGATTTATGCTCCAAGATTGCTTCACGAGCATGTTTCTGGATGTTTCTCATCGGTATCATTGGGCTCACCGTCGACTACGCCTGGGCCGCGACGTCGCAATCGCATCTTAAGCTATGATCTCAATATATATATATAAGCATGGACTCATCGTCAGAAAGCCCTAGTATACTAAGCCGATTCTCCTGCGATTTTGCGCCGCAGAGGACCCTTTTCCACTAAATTCCGTGCGAATCGCATGAGAATCGACTTAGTGGACAAGGCCCTTTATAGGGGATTTGCGTGTCTCACTGCACATATATGTCTATTACAGTGCATGCTGAAATGGATTCAGTTCAAATCTGATTTACGAATATTTTAGCAATATGTGTAGCGAAAATTGCAAGGATATATATGTTCATAGCTTTGTATGAATGATCCATAAAAACCAATGCTTATTTACACGAGATCATTGCTAAATATTCCATGCTGAACATAACATGTTTTCTATAGCTTTTACACTGACATATAACTCCCACAATTCCTTGCAAATCAAGATTCAAGATGGCGGACATGCAAATCCCCTGTAAACATTAGAGAAAACTTCTCAATCATTCCATTTCTAAAATTCCGTTTTCACCTATAATCATACACCTATAAATAACTTGTGATATCGTTACCATTACAGCACCAATTTGTAATAAAATGTTTGATACAGTTTTGATACGAAACCCAAAAACTTTAATTCGAGAAGAGAAACTATTATTTTGAATGTAATCTATATCTAGAAAATGTGCGATTGCTCTCAAAGGCATATTTTCATAGTCTTATATTCTCTAGTATTTATAACATTAAATTCAAAGGAGTATAACTCCTGTGGTCAGCAATCATTGGTGGTGATGAATCAGATTTATATATGAATAAACCTATATCATAATGTATTTTGTGTGTGTTCGGTTTCAGTTCCTTTTGATAAAATGTCTCATTATCTATTATTGCTCAGAGCGTTTAAACTGTGGTTTGGGTATTTTATTTTAGTGATTAATTATTTTACATTCGGGGCGATTATGTACGTGAAGTTTTGATAAGTAAGTTACTCTCTAATGTCACCTAACCAGTAGCTCGCTAGATATCATCATATCAATGTGAGGAGCAAACGGCAGTGAGCAGAAAGTCGGAAAACGAGTAGAATATTTGACGCCAGATGGAAGCAGGAGATGGAAGCATTGTAACAAATACGGTAAACTTATATAGGCCTACTATACACTCTATACGCGTCCTGTAGGCAGTAAACATCAAAGCCCGCTATGGTTAACTCTATGGAAAGCCGCTGCCTACAAGACGCGTATAGAGTGTAGGTCTGGCCGGCTTTAGAACATAATGGTGAATGTGCAGTCTCGGCTCAATGCCTCGCAGATCAGGTAAGAATGGTATATCCGTGATTGGACGCCTACTGCCTTAATGGCTTTCCTGGCCCAGGTGTGCGTCCAAATGGGATTATACATAATGGCATTTTGCGGTTTCGAGTGAGTTTCCCTTAGTTGGGAGGGACTCTATCAACTCTGAGCCTAGACTGTGTGTGCAACTCCCAGCATTAGTATATAAATGTTTCATTCCAGGAGGATTAATGTTGTAAAATATAAAATTCTAAAAATCTTAACTAGGTACCAACCGTTCTACTTTGATGTAATCAAATATTTATAAGATTTTGTTCCGCGCATGGGAAATGTTTATCTATCAATACGAGGGAAAACATTCCCTGACAGCATGGAGTATTAATCAATATTACTGTATAATATTGCAAGATTTTTTTTATATTGAAAGATTTAAATTTCCCATGGTGAATTGGGGTCAAGGTATATTGTTTGTATTTAAGGGATGTAATTTGTTTTAAACGATCTTTATTGAAAAATGTATGGACAATTATTTGTGTATCAGATATACCGTACATGTATTTATCCCCGCGTGCCCTATAACTGATAAGTGCAGTTGCAAGCTCCCTGTTAAATACGATTGATTTTTTTTTGTTTAAAATATGGCTGAAATAAAATGGATGGTCTAAAACAAATCATAAACAATGAACGGCAACATGATCTAACAATTTAACTAACTATTTGATAATACCCGTTGTCATAAACCACTGAAATCAATAGCAATGGACTAAGATAGGATAAGTCACTGTGATTGTTTAATACCTTATAAAAACAAAAGGTTGTTTTTTTCTTTATGGAATCTAGGGCGACTCCCCTATCTTGATAGGTCTGGATGTCGAAGTCTGTAGTTTTTATAATATTATAGGAGTGGTGTTAGATGGGAGTGAACGGGAAAATAGAACAAGGAAGTAAAATAGAACATATAGCAATGCTATATGCTTTATCCAATACTATTAAATACAACAATGTCATTCAGGGAAAATCGATTCAATATGACCTCAGCCCCCATCTACAGTTACTAAGTATCCCCGAATATTACGCTGCCTTTCATTTAACTTCCTTTATCTTTTTAGACCTGTATTGTGCCCAAATAAAATTCCTATACACCATGGGAAATCCCGTTGAACCTTAAGGCATAGGAGCTTACGTGTATCGTACAATTACTTTATTTCTATACATGCAACTCGTTCAAGCCCTGCCTCCCCAGGGCATTTTGGGTTAATTTACAATTATTCCTATGCCACTATATTAATCAAAACAATAATTTGACACGTTTGGGGGACATAAAATCTATATAATTATCATCTAAAAGCATTTCGGATGGAGATTTCAATTTTGAAGTAGTGAATTTTCTGAGTTTTTTTAAACAAATTTTAGATGATTCCTTTTTGTTTTTATACAAGTATGAAGATGAATATTTGATGTATCATCTAAATAGACATAGATCAAGGTTGGTCTTGTCATTTGAAACATTTTTATACCAAACACTTTTCGTGTAAACGTTACCTTGGATACGTCATATATATATATATGCTCCTAGCTAGCTCGGAGCACCTCTGCAGGATTTATTGGAGTACATGGACCATTATGCAGAAATATGGGATCAGATACCCCATGATTGAACTTTAGAATTTGACTATTTAAGTTGGTCATTATTTTTGTTCTTATTCTGAAGTCAGTCTAAATGATTCAACAGTTAGATTACATAAATCTTACACGATTTCGTCAGGTTGTTAGCATAGCCAATTAAATGTCAAATTTTAATTCAATTTCGATAGTTTTAATTGGGAGATGGGTTTCCAAGTTTTAATAAGTTACAAAATATCCCCTTATATCCCGATACGCAAAAGTGTTAAAAAAAGATTAAAATTATGTTTATGTGGCACGATTTATTATACTAATTGGGTAGAAGATGTAATCGACCTGGGATTGGTGTATTGTATTTTATACCGTTTGTGTTCTTTCTTGTCACTGATGGTATTGTCATGCATATTAGAAAATGAAAATTCCTGTCTGCTTTTGTAAAAATAGTGATGTTTGGTGAGAGATGGGGATGAGTGCAATGTCGTAGAAGTATCTGTCTAGAGAATATTGTTCTTGTTATTAATATTATAACTGTACCTGTTCCAACCTCAGTGAATAGCTGGGAGGAGCAACTGTAACTGTTGTAATGCAAACGCTGAATAAATATATCTTAAACTTAACAATAATAACGTATTGTAATGCAATAGGGGAGCTCATATAGTAGTATACATACATATTAAGTGTCATTTTCATGAATGTCAGAAACCATGACGGCTGCGGTGGGAATTATCATGGGTACAGCTGTACTTCACGCTTTGAGAATTCGGAACTAATCCATTCTAAGTAATTGAACCACAGCAAGTGCAGGGATCACGTGAAATTAAAAGTGGGACCTGCTTGTGGATGGCCATTACCCACGTCGTTTCACCATTTATAAAACCTGATCTCAGGCTTCGGTTTTCTATCGGTAATCCCCAGGGACGTGGGAAATTTATGGAAGTGAGATAGATCTATAGACCCAGATCGGCCCCTTTTTCTGCATAATATCGTTATATATAGTTTTTTTTAAAAACCAGGCCATCGCTTAATGGATCTAATTGAATGGTTTTGTTTCATCGAGAAATTTTATTGAACATACTTTCATAATGTACATGGGTTTCAAGTGAAAAATGCAACATGGAACTACGGTATGTTACAAAGGAAATTAAATCAATTAATAATAATAATGATAAAAAAAGATATTCGTTCGTCATGTAAAACATCTTACGTGGTTTCGATATTTTAGCACTTGAATCCGTGAGGTTTATTCAGTAATTGAGAATTCCCAATATTATCACAAATATATATATATTGTCCTAACTTCCTTTTTGGAAAAAAGAACTAGCTCGGGGCGTTTACTCCTGACCCATAAAGTATCACAGAATGATATCAGAAGTTGATGCTTGTCGCCATTCCTGTGGCCTGTGGAGAAATATCCCCAGATAATTCTTTAATATGCACCGCTCTCCTTTTAAAAGACACTATTTGTCTTCGACCATAGACTATAATACAATTTTTTAATAATCCATTTTTATATCTAAGATATGGTCTTTTAATTTTGGGTTAATTTGTTTTCTCCTTGTCAGTATTCCGTGGCAGGAACGCATAATATAATCCTGGTGGAAATATCTTATAGAAATTGTAGAAACATGCTATAGTACCACCCTTATAATGACAAAAATGAGAAGCAAATCTCAAATCTATTACAACGTAAAGTGGCAATTCAGATGTGGTTTCTATAAAGCTTAAACGTCCTAGTTCTGTGGGGAATTCCAGGTTGGCCTCGACGGGAGTGCATTCTCATATAAGCCTATACGAAGAAGCTTAAATGCAGCGGGTCCTGGCATATTTAGATATGTGTGTATGGTACACAATGCAAATCCAGGGGTAACCTTTTGTCCTTCTGACAGTATCATATAATTTTGGGGTTTATGGTGCATCTTTTTTTAAAGAAAGAGTTTTAAAATATTCACTTTTGAATAAGGAATTGAAACTGAAGGTGAGGGTTGCCATGTACATGTATTATGCAAGACTGAACATATCCATGGAAATTCCCATACGGCTATCGTCAAAACTGGAACACAAACATTACTGTTGTAGGTCATGCCATGGAAATCAGATTGAAATGGGAGCTAGAAAATGGCGGAAAGAGTGTAACGCCATGAAGATTCTATTCTAGAATATGTGAATCAAATTATAACTACTTTTTAAAATCATATAATTTATAATAATTCTATCATCAAACGCCTGAAACGAAATTAGATGTCTATGTGCATAATTGTAATAGTGTTTCTTCTACGCACCTTTTATACGAATATGCATGCATAACAGATATACATTAAGCAAGGAGGCCGCTCTAGCTGTTTACATATCTTTATTTACTTAAAGTGGAGGCAATACAATCTCTGGTCATCAAGGTGAATATTTGATCATTCGTGGAAGAACATATAATAACATCAAAGTAATTTTGTTCACATTCATAACATTTTGTTATACAATCTTAATTGAAGGTACAGATTTGAATATTTCAATATCATAATGAGAGTCATTGAGTCTATGGTGACACTTCCTATAATTAATTGAGGTTAGCTTTGATTGGCCCTGAAGATTAACTTTTGTTAATCGAGATGTATTTAGTATAGGGCGGAGGGTGGGAGAAAATTTTAAAACATGTGTTGGTTCATGTACGTCCTAGTGCAGAGAGAGGACGATGCGAGGTGGTATATGGGACCAGAGGGGGGAAGGGGTAGAGCCTCCAGTGTGTCCAGCTAGAGGGCACTCCTGCTCAATGCCCAGGAATTCATTGAATTCCCTAGCTCATTAAGCAAGGAGGCCGCTCTAGCTGTTTACATATCTTTATTTACTTAAAGTGGAGGCAATACAATCTCTGGTCATCAAGGTGAATATTTGATCATTCGTGGAATAGCTTTGATTGGCCAAGGGGGACGAGGCGGAGCCTAGGCCTCTCAGAGCATGGTGTACGGTGGTCGTTTTGTTGCTGTACGGTGTCGTGTATGCCCTGAAGGCACCTGAGGCCCACGTGCCATGAGCTTTCAAGTCCTCTGTCGTTGCGCCCTCCTCATTATACAGGTATGAGGCGCATCCTCGTCTTAGGCTGTGCAACGAGAACAATTTTTGATCGTATTTAAGGGACTTTAAGATGGCCTTCCACTGTTCAGTTATATACGTGATTGTCACCGGCTTGCCATCTGGGAAGCAGAGAAGCGGGGCCTTGCTGCTGCTATCTGGGGCCTTTCTGTCTCTTGTTTGTACCGCTTTCATTAGGCAAAGCCTCTCGGACGCTGCCGTCGGCACAAATATAGATGTAGGTGATTTGGCCGACTGCATGGTCTTTGACCACTTTAGGTCAATTCTAACTCCATCCGGCAGTATCTTGACGTCTCCTCTAGTGAGATGGCGAGTTTTGTCGAACTCTTTTACTCGCCTCGGGCCTAAGTTGCTCTGGTGGAGCATTGCAGAGAACATCAAAAGTATGGCTAATCTTATTATGGAAGGATATGCGATGGCCTTAGCTCTGTCCAAGATTTTTTCTGGCATGGAGATGGATATCGGGCGCTTTGGTTTTGGAGTGTGGCGCATCTCCAGCTCAGTGCCCCTTAGAGCAAACCCAACTCTGTCGTGATATAATGGGGCCGTGTCCATTCCAGCCAACCTGAAGAAGGTCCTCAGGTTGGTAATGTTATTTTTAATGGTTGCGGGTACATTTGTGTGCTTGGCCATATATTCAATGTACCAACATATATGGTGATGGGTTAAGTTCTTGATTCTTATCTTCAGAGCCGCGCAGAAGGAGAAGAACCCGGTGGCTGCAGACTCACGATTTTTCGATGTAGATGGTCTGTGAGCCTGCTTTTGTCTGCGACACGCGGCGTCTGCTAGTGCTGCTGCCTTTTTGCCTAGAAGAATTTAGATATTGAGAATAGGCTGGGATTGACATTTGTCAATCTCAGCCTATTCTCAGCCACCACTTTCATGCCTTTCTCGTGGTCTTGCTTAGAAAGGCACATTCTTGAGAGGGCATCCGGTACCTCCATTTCTTCCCCCGGTATATGGGCCAGTCAATAAGTGACTCCCATGGATAAAGAGAGAAACCAGAGAGCTCTAGCACATGCGCCAAGGGTGTTGTCCCTGGCGCGCCCTCCTTGATAGGTGAATACAGAGGCCGTGTTGTCGCACTTTATGAGGATCTCTCCTCCTCTGTGATGGTGATCTGTAAACAGCCTAGCTGCTGCTAGGCAGTTTAAGGCCTCGAGGTGGTTTATCGAGAGGCCTTTCTTCGTTGTTTCTTGGAACTTGTATGTATATGCCATGTAGCCATCTGTGGCTCCCCCTCCCTCAAGGCACGCGTCTGCTGCTATTGTTGCTACCGTTACAAGCCTTGGGAATATACACTTTCCGTTGAACGTGTATATAAACTCTAAGAACCAAGACACATCTGCTCTGACTGGCTGTGATACCTGGATGTTTTCTCCTGTTGCTGCTCTCATTGCTGCCAGGAGGCGTTGCATGAAGAGGCGTGCTGGTATCACTGCTTTGGCCACATGAGCCACTCGTCCCACCACCTTCTGCATTGCATTTGTTGTTATGAATTTTCGTGGTAGTAGGGCAGCCAAACAAGAGCGTGTCTCTTGTAGTTTTGCGAGAGGTATGGTTAGTAGGTTGTTTTCTGTGTCTATGTGGATCCCCAGCCATGTCACCGCTGGGGCAGGGCCCTGTAGCTTTTTCACTGCCACACTGAGACCTAGCTCACAGAAGAGATTGATGGCTATCTTCATGTAAGCTCGCACTGTCTCAGTGTTTGGGCCAAGTAGTAGCAGGTCATCCAGGTACATGAGTGCCCGTATCCCGCGCTTATCTAGAGCCCTCACGATGAACATAGCCACAGATTGCATAACATATGCCGATGACCTTGCGCCAAACGGCAGGACCCTATCCACATAGAACTTTTTGTCGATCTTAATCACGGTAAGCGGCCAGTCAAGGGGGCATATTGGGAAGTGTCTGTATGCCCTTGACAGGTCTATCACTGCCATGGCTTTTATTGATGTTTCGTTGATGTAGGCCACAGCATTATCCACTGTTGGAAGGTTGTGGTATGCTGGTTGGGAGTTGTAGCGGTTTTTGATAATGTATTTATTCACCCCACCTTCTGGATATGAAAAGTCGACTATTATTCTTCTCTCTGTCGGGTCAGCTTTGGGTCTGGTCATTAGTGGGCTGACGTGTATCCATGGCTGGAAAGGGGGTGTAGTATACGGGCCTGCTACGGCCCCATGATTTCTCTCAGCCTCGATGTATGTTACTATACTGTGTGGGTGTTGTTGGGCCGACATATGATTTTGTACGTCTACTTGATCTATGGGGCCACCTGTATACTGCATAGGAAAACCGTACCGTATCCCATCGAGCACTATTTTATCATCCTTGTGGCCTGTCGCCTCTGTTAGCCATGCTGTGTGTCTGAGTGATGTATTTAGCTGGATTTTGGCCTTCTTCCAGTTTGGGGCATTAGATTTCTTTACACTCATATATATGGCGGCCATGTCATTGTCCATTTCATGGTGTGGTTTGGGCCAGTTGTAATATGTGTCGAAAGCTACATTCTGGCCCACCTGCTGTATGTCTGCTGCTGTGCCCGTGGGGCCTAAGTCCAGTGCGAATGCTTGCTGGGGTTGTATGTCCAATGTTTCTTCCGTTTCCAGGTCCTCTGCACCTTGAGTATGTGATTGCAGGTGTGAGTTGGCCTGTGCGTAGTGCTGTACGTCTAGAGTCGGGGGGCGTGGCACCCACGTGTTGTTTACTTCTCGTACGGAGCCTTCATTGTTGTGGTCACATGACCGCTTGCGCTGCTGGGCGTGCGAGCATGTCTCTTTGGGTATCTGGCGCGAGTCACTGGCGTTTGTATCTCCGCCGATCGCTATATTGTTCAGAGATGTTGTGGATTCATATTTACTTGTTGATATTGTACTGTTATTGCTCTTGTTCGAGTCATTACTTTCATTGTCTGTTGGTATTTGACTTGTCCCTGCCTGCGAGGCCGAGTGTTTTGGCTGGAGTGCGCCATGACAGTCCTCGCTCACCTCGTGTGGCAGATGCACTTTAGTGGGCGTGGTGTTGTTTGTCGCCCGATGACTCCTGTCTATTAGTTTTTTTAGTTTCCTTCATTGTATGCTGGCTTCTTATAAAAACCCTGGCCTTTTTTGTGGAAGCCTGTTTCGTTGTGCATTTTTGACTGCGCTGCCTTCTTATTGTTGCAGTCCCTTACCGTGTGGTGGTTTTCTCTGCCTTTAATCTCATAAAAACAGCAGCCGCACACATGTGTATGAGACTTACCTCTCCTGACAGATGCGCTGTCTGCTTGGGGCAAGTATCGCTGTTGTAGGTGGGGCACGGTACCTTTTCTATATTTCCTTCCTGTGTTTGTTTTTCTTGTTTTCCTGGGTTCCAGGCTAGCTTTGTTCTGTACTCAGCGAAGGTGGCCGTATCCTTCCACCTTGCCTGCTTCTCCAACACTAGATCAAAGCATGCCCTGGTCCAGGCGTGTGTATGTATCCATTCACGTACCGAGGCATCCTCGGCTACATTTGCTAGGTGCTGGAGCTTGTACCAGTGCTTTGTATTCTCCTGCACATTGCTCATGAGCATCCTAGCAAAACCACACGTATATTCCTGCATCGTGAGCTCTCTTTTGGTAGATTTTATTCGACTGGCCATGTCAGGGGGAAGGGAGGTCTTGGGGGCCTCAAAGGGAAGGGCCCTACCTTTCCTATCTGTGGATGTTGCATACTGTGATCGCATGGCCTTCCTAACCATGCGGGAATTCTTGAACTTTCTTTTCAGATCCTTTGGGTTGGGCAGTGAGTCGTCAGACGAGTCATCTGATGATGAGGAGGAGGAGTGGGCGGGGCCCCTACTCCTCCACGTGTAGACTGGGTGCCGCTTGTGTAGGTTCTGTTTGTCCCCCTCGCACTTACACCTACGTTTTCTTTTCCTTGACCCACCCCATGAGGGGGAGTCAGTGAACTCGTCACTCGAGTCCAGTATGAACTGTTTTCTTGCTTTCTTTTGTTTCTTCGTCTTCTTTCTCTTTGGCGTGGACTGGTCAGATTCTGCGGTCGATTCAGAGTCCTCTGAGTCAGACGCGGACTGTGAGTCAGACTCGGGCTCGGAGCTGGATGTTGACGGAGTCTGGGGCTGCTTCTTGCCCTTTGACTTGCCCTTCGACCCTGTCCTCTTGTTGAACTCTGGGTCTGACTGGGAGCGGCCCTGTGCGTCTTGTTTCTCACGGTTCTTGTCCTGCTCGGGTCCTTTTGGGTTTTCGGTAGCTCCCATTTTCTGACACAATTTGATTTTCTTCCTTATCCATATTTTTTCCCTCCTTCTTTGTTTTCGGGGTTTGTCTGCCTTTCTTTATCGATTTAGGTGTTTTCTTCGATGTAACTTTCTTGGGTGGTATTTTGGTCTTCGGGGGAGAGTGGGACGCGCGCTTGGTTTTCCTTGGGCGGCCCTTGCTCTTTTTTGGCTTATTTGGCTCCTCTGTTTGCTCAAGCGTAATATTCACGTTTTCTTCCTCCTTTTCTTGTTCTTTTTCTTGCTCAGGCTTTTCTTTATTAGGAGGGTTCTGGGTATCCTTGAGCCCTTTCGTTTTTTCCCTTGTCTGTGCCATTTTTTGTGTGTGTAGCACGAGAAAATTTTAAAACATGTGTTGGTTCATGTACGTCCTAGTGCAGAGAGAGGACGATGCGAGGGTGGTATATGGGACCAGAGGGGGGAAGGGGTAGAGCCTCCAGTGTGTCCAGCTATAGAGGGCACTCCTGCTCAATGCCCAGGAATTCATTGAATTCCCTAGCTCATTAATATACTGCAAACTCAGCACGTTAATAAGGTTGATATCTTAGATCCAGCATTGCACATACGTCGGCTGTTGGCGAATAGAATCTGATCTAAGTGCAAAGGGAAACATAAAAGAGAAATTCGTAACTCCGCTTTCTAAATGTCTTTCAATTACATGTCTTTTTGTTATTTTGTCATTTTTTTTAACTGGGAACTGGTTTATCATAATTATGGGATTGGGGATTGGGGACGTGGAATGGCCGAGTGCTGAAGCGCTGGGTCAGCCCCAGTGGCATGAACATGTTGTGGGTTTGAACCCGGGCGCGACTACAATTTTACCTGCTCCCCCCAGGTACTAGAGGAAGACCACCATTGCGGTGATCTTGTCCTTGTAAAACATGTACAGGGACTGTGGGGATGTCTTGGGCACTTGGGGAAGTATTGGGAATTCTCCGATCCCCCAGGACAAGAAATGTTTGGAAATCCCCGACCCCATGGGGTATTTTTCTATAGACATTTTTTAAAATACGGTAACTATTATCATAGCAAATAAAAAATATATACCCTGACGGACATTCCCCACCCTGGGTCACCTCCATTTGATACTGCTGTATAAACTAAGGGAAATCCCCGTCTTGGTGCCCCCCCCCCCCCGTTTTATAAGGGAGACAACTCCAAAATTCTAAGTGCATTGATTGGAAAGGCCATGCAGTGCCAGCAACTTCCACAAGCGTCAGCAACTTTCTAACTATACCTCGTGGTCTATATGGCGTCAAATAACCTTGAGATGTCCTCAACTGTATCTTATACATATATGGTTACTATACGGATAAAACAATACGAGAATTTTTGCGCCGCATGCAACCTAAATGTAAACGATGTTATTCAAGTGAAAATAGGGACATAAGTTTGACATTATATGCATACGTTCCTAAAATAATATTAATGACTACCACGGAAAAGATTTAATATAATTGATAGTTGAAAAATATTTTCTCAGCAGAAATTAAGAGTGCATTAGTTTTATTTTCTGTATAGATATGTATGAGTACTAAAGCCATATCAGTGGAAACAACAACTGTTGCAGCTGAAAACTTAACTTCAGGAAATATCTTAATGCGCTAAGTTACATTAGTCGACGAAGGTTTTATTTGTCCGTGTGTATAATACATGTACGTCTAGGTTTACTTGTGTGAGTATCATAATTATATTTCACGCTCCAATAACGAAGTGAAAAAAGAAGTAACTGAAAAGGATGCAAGATTTTAAAAAAGGGATATTTGGAGTGTGACCTTATGATAATACTGTGCTAAATAAATCGGTATTTACGTTGAAGAGCGTTCAGAGGTCATTGTCCACGCAGACATTTCCCTAGTTGGTAAATTCCCATCGGGTGGTATTCAAGTACATGGGGAAGAACCTTGATTTTGGCATCTGGCCAACTTCTTGTAAAACCGACCTCAAACAATACAAGCTATAGGGAAATAAACCACTGGAAAATGCCAGGCAAAGTGTATATTTCGTGGAAATAAGTGTTAGACTCGATTACCAAAGTCCTTTGATTTTAGTACCCATCTTACTGCATACTTTATGATCAGAGATTGCACTTTCGTGTTACCAGAGTAATTATAACGCGATAAGGAGAACATTAATGAAGTTAATATCATTCTATTATACGTCGATGCTACCGTATATGGGTCTTGTCAGAGAATGCACAATTCGCCATCGCCAATCCTCTCAAATAATGCTAATCTAAAGACAAAAATGAGGTTCAAAATACAGTTCAACATAAACGAACAAATTCTTTGAATGAATACAACACTAAATATGCACACATATACCTAGTATTTATCATTTTCCAGTCTTATTTGTTCGAATTTAATAAATGTGTAGAGCTGCCGATTGTACAGTTGCTGACGAACTGGTCCATATATAATAATATGATGGAATAAGAATATTCATTTTGGACACGTACCATATGAATCTTTCCTAAATGTCGATTCGAATTCAAACACAAATGTTTATGTTAGTAAGGGCATACATTTAGGGCATATAATAAAAAGTGAACGCGCAGTTCCATTAAATACTAGTACTCTCTTATTTATTTCACTCGACGAGCTTACGCGAGGGGACTTAGCATACATTTGCGAAGTCCCCCCACCACATATGTCAGTATGTCTCCTTAATTACGGTATACCTTTTAAGGCTGGGAATTTCCGGGCATAGTCCCCCTGTCCCTGCCATGGTCTATTAAAGTTAAACAGACCTAAATAATAATCACAACTTCATGGTGTGTTCATACAGATATTTGTAAATTAGAAGTTGTATTGAAAGATTAAAAATGAGTCAGTAGGCCTAAATAAGGGAAGAAAATGATTGTTCTAAACATGAGATCATTTATATATATGATTATATCCATTTCCTCCCATGTCAACAAATTGCATCATCGATATAGATGCGAAATGATGAATTAATATCAAAGTAAGGGGAGTCAATCCAAATATATTCGTGAGGTTTGTTCATTTGGATTTCCGACGTTTCGGGTACATTAGCCCTTTATCAAGGAGGATTTAAATCAAATATTTTCACAAATATAAGAAGAGAGACAATGAATGAAATACAAAACACATATCACCTGACGCATGCAAATTTATGTGAATAAATACCTTCCTATCTTTACAAATATATAATCGCTGTAATTACTGAATAACCCATGCTTCCCATGGGAAATGCTACAACCTTCCCCATGGAATCCTTCTAATGTAATATCTTAGTAAATATATATAATGGCTTCTGGATAATGGTCCGAATTTATAGCTTGTTCAAATCTTAGAGTAACATCATGTGATGTTACTCTAAGTTCAAATATTAGAGCTCTAGGGACATGGCCACCATCTTGTTTGTACATGTATGCGTCAGCAAATTGTCGTTGTCGCCTGTTGCTACGGTTACACCCTAAGAAATTCCCGTTGCTCAGGTGAGTGTGTGACATCATTGGAAGTTTGCGCGAGATATGTATGATGCGCGGATAGGCATGCTGTCACATGCAGATGACCTGCAAGTCACACACAGACATTATGATTCATAAAATTATCCTAATAATTCGTTTTCAGCGCAGTCGAAGCTCTAGGTCAAAACCCTCAGATTAGATAATATTGGTTGTATGTCAGCCTACTTCGCTAATCGGTTTTCTGGCTATGACTCTGCGTTTTAATGGGAATATAGTGACATTTTGTGGTCTTAATGGCACTTTGCGGTTTGAGGCGGGAAGCTTTCCCTTCGATTCAAGGGACTCTCTCATCTTTGGGCCTATACTGAATACAACTATCATATTTTTATTCTGCATCAACGGTATCTCAATTCGAAACCAGCTCTTTTGCGATTGTGTAGAGAAGGGTGAGAGAAGACATCAGTCTCCAAATAAAAGTTTTAAGGGCTGAACCCACTAACGCATAAACCCCAGCGAATCCACGTGGGCACTACTTGGGAAATTTCAGGGTGTTTAACTAGCGTTCTCAATTGAGCTCCAGTTCTAACAATGACCAATTAAGACTGGTAATCATTTTGAAAAAAAGGGGGACTAAGAATGAAAAAAGTAGAAGGATAAAGTAAATAGTAGAAACGAATGAAAAAAGATTACTGAGTCTACATACATTCTTCCACAGAGTAAAAAGTGGTGCAGCTATTAGATAAGACAAACAGAACCTGATAATTAATACGAAATTCAAAAGAGTACCTGATCTGATCTGATCTGTATCTGATTAATATTAGGATTGGCATCACAGATTGGGAATTTCATTGGCTAGGATTTATGCCCTGGAACTTGGAAGATTGCAAGGTACAGAAAACAACGGCACGGATTTCCATGCATGATTAATATCAGTTAAAATGCCTACATCCTTGCCTCCTACCTCCACCCATAAACAAACATAACGAAACACTGGAAAGAGGCCAAAGAGAAAATTTGTGCTTCATCCTCCCTTAGTCATGATATAGCATCCTCTGTTTCCGTAGTGATACTGGGATTGTGTAAATACAAACATTAACAATCCATAGAATCGTCCTAATATCCTAAATCATTCATGGCAAAATCACGCGTTTCTGTTTAGGTGTTCAGCATAGGAACATCCCATTCATTAAGTATAAGGTATATTGCCTGTATTGTTGTCTACCTCATTTGAAAAAGAGTTAGGTATACTTTTTTTCTTTTTTTTTTATCAGATCATGTTCTACATAACAATATTATTATCTATTATATACGCATTGCTCTGAGAACAACGTATCTAGATTGATCTATGCACAGTGCGTATTCACTGGTGGGTTACATGTGGTAGTCATGACAGCCGATGGTCCAAATTTCAACTTTTAATCTAAAAAAAAAAGCATATGTAATAAATAAGTTAACTAACTCGTTGGTTTCAGTCACTTCGAATATTGCACTCGTTACTGCTTTTTTTTATCAATTCATGTTCTACATAATAATATCATTATAATATATTATAGAAGTTGATCTGATCCCACTGAAATTACAAAAATCAATTTCAAGACTTTATTCAGGGTAGCCATGAATAAATTTAAAATATTTTGTTCCTATATCAAGGTTCGTTGTAAACATATCTCTTTTACTCTAAGTTGTAAACAACCATCAACATCAATCTTCAGTCGCGGATATGGCCAATCTGTTTGCACCCATTTCAGGTGCTAAGACCACCGAAACCATTATTATAAGTACCACATCTCACTTGTGGTCGAACCGGGGGATGTACCGGTGCCCAATCAACCCACACTCTTCCCTATATACAATACTATATGAGAATTCATAATACCAGACTTTCTCTACCCAGAACGACGTATATGTATTCACGAGAGGAAACACTACCAATGATTAGCGAGGTAGAGTGAGGCATTGGTCAAATTGTGGCAATGAGTTTCCAGGTATTTCCTCCGGAAGGATTAGTTGGACACCATGCAGCAGGTTTCGGCACGTCTGACACAGAAGCTGGTTTCCCCTGACTCATCATTTATCAGGGTTTCTGAATACCAGTTCACTCTGTGTAAGACCGGCCTTCTCTATAGGTGCTATAGAGGGAACTGGGTGGTCTAGATCTATATGTTGCCCTTTGTCAATACTTTAAAATGGGGTTTGATTAATTGTGGCTGACCGAGAATTGAGTTAGTGGGAATTGATTGTTTGATGTTTATTTTCAAGAAGTTACATTAGTACATACAGGAAATTGGATTTGCTTCTTCCAACTTCCAAGCGTACCATTGGAATTTAAAACATGCACATGCATGACAATTATCAGGATTTATAAAATACAACACTCATGTTTATAGTCTCAGGCGACTTTCTAAATTAACAATATTCCAGGTAGCAACAAATACATGTATCAAAACACCAACGAGGTGTAATTAATATGAATAGGAAGTGTAATTTTCCACCGGGAGTAACAATAGTTTGGTTCCGGCATGTACACAAAAGAGCAACGACACACTTAATTGTTTGTTTAAAACTGTCCGATTTTATTTATTAATGGTATGTGCATGTAAATTATATGAATAATTTTACAACGATGAAAAGGCAAACAACTGACGTAAAAAATAGTATATTAAGGCACATTGTAGTAAACAAGTGACTCATAATACAATTGATGCCATTGATATAATGGGATATATGGTCTCACGGTACGAAAGATATGTCAGTGTCCGCACCAATGGCTTTCCTGGTCGCCTAATGGGATTTTAATGGCATTTTGCGGTTTGGAGCGAGAGGCTTTCCCTCAGTTTAGAGGGACTCTCTCAACTCTGAGCCTAGACTGGAGCCCAAATATAGATAAAATCAAAGATACTATATCATGAGATCCATTAAGTATCTTTGATATCATGCATTGTGGTGGAGATATAAAAGAATATAACTGAGCGGCCTTGATCCTTTGTGGACACATTGAATTATTGTAACACAACACAGGCGCACTGTGTGTATCTGTCTTATCGGCTGTTAATAGCGGGAAAGTCCTATCCGTTCTATATTCTTCCAGATGCCGGTATACAAAGCAGCGAGCAGATAAATCATTGAACTACAGGCTACAATATCTGGAAGTTCCCTAGCCAGAAATAAACATCCCCGATCGACAATTTGAAGAGATAATTTATTTTGTGCAAATTGCGTGTATATTTAGATTCCTTATCGACTGGGGATTTTCTGTGTGAATACATCAAGGTAATTTTAGCTGAGAAACAACTGGCCTGGAAATACAGATCTCCTCCCCTCTCCCTTGGTATATTGGAATGATATAATTATCTTCTCATGCTGAAGGGACGAATTATTGTAAGATACAATGCGATTGTTAGGGAATTTATAAACCAAATTAGCTGTCTATAGGCTCAGAGCCTATCAGATCAGATCATATCGCTGTCAGTGATGCACTAATGGCTTTCCCGGCCCAGGAGTAGGCCACCTAATGGGACTCTAAGGGGTTTGTGGTCAGGAGTGAGAGGATTTCCCTCAGTTTGAAGGGATCTTCTCTGTGGACTCAGAGCCTAGAATGGTATTACGCCCCCACCCCCTTTTCTGAATAGTGCCTCATATTTTTGCTGATATCCAAAGTTGGTTCTAATGAAGGAAGTACTATAGCTGGATCCGTACATGAATACACTGAGGTGATAATACCCAACACATGTATAGGATGGGCAATATAATATTTTATTTCCTTTCCCTTATTTAAAAGTTGGTGCTGTTATGCTGAACCTTCTTTACTAGACCAAAGAGTCTTTATTGTTACGGGTTTATATGCGTTCATAATATGTGAATTATGATTTTTGCAAGTCCATTCCATCCCACGGCCAAATCTTTCCAATACTTTGAAACTACCATTGAAATATTTAAGAAAAATAATATGAAATATTTGGAACCACAGTAAGGACTAAGACGTGAATGTTTATTATTGGCGGCTTTGCACCAAACCTAAAGACTATGACTTATGCTATTAGTACTTTATACAAATGGATAGGGACGATCAAGTAGACACTGAGCATCAATTATATAATATATTATAATTGCTTTATCAAATAGTTTAGAGGGAGCTGCACCAAACTCCCTTTTTTTGCACATCGATTTTATTCAGAGACTATTCTGCCATACCAAACTCCCTTTATCGATCCAAAGAGAAATAACAATAATTAATGTTCTCGGCACCATCACGATGTCAATACATGTACTAACATCGCAGTGTATGCAGGAATTATTTCCAGTAGCTCCGCTGTTTTTATAGCCGTTTGTTGTTTTTATAACCGTTTGTTCATATATTTTTCATAATAACAACTAGAGAAATCTGAATTGATCAAAGATTATTTTGACTTTTTTATATCTGAAGATTTCAGCCAGATGCCTGGAGTATCTAGAGTTATAGGACAAATAATTAGTAAAATCGTGGGTTTAAAAAATAAGAGTGGTTTCCCCTGACTCACCATTAGTACGGTAGTTAAGGGATTTACCATAAATATATATAAAAAAAAAAAGGTTCAGTTCTATAAATGTCACCCGCCACTCCAGGATCTAGAAATATACCGGTTACATTTATGAATCACCTCATATCAAAAATACCTTTTCGCTTTTACCCCTCTGACAGGCTAAATACTATAAGTACTAACATCCTAGCGCCCAACTTTGGTTCCAGCGTTCTCAGAATAAGTTTATCATTGATCGTCGCTCGAACTCGGTGCGACGGCAGGGAGAAGGGGAATCCCATCGGGGAATTCCCTTATTGACAGACAGCCACCATGGAGGGACAAAGGACGTTTCCTTGTATCTGGTGGACCCAGCGAGGAGCAGATACCCTGCATGTGCACGTGTGTGTGAGAATGGTAGGCTGGTATGCATGCGTTTATCCTTTGTGGGTAGGGGATGGCGTGGCGTGGGAGGGAGGGGGTTGGGGGGTCTATCTGGGAATTTTCTCTTGTCATTGGTGCCAAAAACCTAAGCCAAGGAAGAAGCACACATGGGCGGCCTGTATGTATGGTGTCTATTACTTTGATAACCGACTATCATTCTTTGATTAATTCAAATCTTAATTTGTATCTAAATCTAAATAAGCAGAGTGAAAGAGAGAGTATCTGCATCAGAAATGTATTTTCAAAATGCAAAAATTCTTCTTTGAATAGTCTCTTTACTCAAGTCCATACTTCTTCCATTAAAACAAATACATCAAATTGAGGCGTTTTCCATCCAAATATATGCCAACGGTCAAAAAGTATCTGTGCGTCAATACATTTCTTCTTGTGTAAAGGTGAAAATAAATGGCGCGGGGAAGTTGTTTTCACTGAAATTGACGTCAATCTATATAGTGTTTCACATCACCGCCCACTACGGCATAGTATTTATTACACAGAAAATTCATGTTCCACTCCAACTCCATATAAAATAAAACTCTCCACGCAAAAATCAATACATTGCCATAGATAATTACAAATAGTATCAGGCCTATCAGTGCCTGATCAATTGCGTCATTTATTCATGAGTTCTGACTATTGATTTATATGTTTTACTTTTTACTTCACAAATATTGTATGCGAAGGACTTGAGCAAGTCTTCCCACATGGCTCCCCGTACGTCAAGGGACTTTCCATGCACCTAAAAATAGACACAACAGGGCCTGTAGTAATAAATAATAATGCGCACGGACAAGTCCAACTTGTTTGTGCTTTGCACCTTAGGTTCAGTTCATTCTGTCCGCCATTATCCCCAATCCAGGATACCATTACCACATTTCTAATCTTTCAACAACACCTGGTTTAATGCTCCTCCTAATAGGTGCATTTTACGTCTTGAACTTATTAGGGGCGTTTCCCAAGATGTGTTTTCTAATAGCTTGGGGGAAAGAAAAGGAATGCGTTGAGAAGGGGAGTGTTGAAACCAAATTAATTGGGGAATCCCAAATGTTTATCAGCCATTGTTATCGATTTGACAAATATAAAAATTCCCCAGTCGTTTGATATGATAACGACATGGGAAGGGCGATCGTTGGATGATTAATAGTCAGCTTATAAAGAGGATGTCGTCGTAAAGAAAGGATCTAGTGACAGAGATTGTGCGCAGAACAAAAAGGATGTTTTCTAAAATACGGGACCCAAGGGTCACCTCTTGGCTAAACTTCCTCTTTTTATAAAAACGAGAAGATTTCGATGATTTGCATGTCTACGTATATTAATTGAAATAAGGGTCTATTGCATTAATGATTAATGATTATTATTCAATGTCTACAACTGTGAATATCAAATGGACAACACCAGTATATATGTTCACGTTCCTTTTATTTATACATATACATACATGTATGTATATATCCATGCTCATACGAATGAAGTAACAATGGAATGGGTTAAGATAATATCATACACTCTTTAGACTAGATGGTTCTCTCATATAACACTCGTTGAATACGCAATACACAAATTGCCATTTCGAGAGTCCTATGCCATTATGTATTAAACACACTTTTAAGTATGATTCCATATCATAGGCATTCAAAAGCACTCATACCTAATCAGTTAGTAACGCATGAAACCAAATACACCTCTAAATCTATTCAAGATGATTAAACCATTATATAAGATTTTAGAACCAAAGTCTCGTTTTCAAACAGAGAACCTGAGTATTCTTAAGAAAATGTTTAAATATACAACCCATTTACTTTAATAAGGACTATTTTCACGCCCGCAAATATGTTATCATTAAGTAACCCAGCAAATATAAATATCATTTACAGACCTACTCCCAATACTGGTACAATATTTTACTAGTAGCTTCTGCTAATCAATAACATATTGACGACTCTTTTTGACTCATTCGACACGGAATATTGGAAACGATTGGACTATGTACAGTATTCTTATGATTGATAATTACACAGATAAGGCACGATCGAAATTATTAGTGGCTTCAGAGGGGGTTCCCTTCGTCGTTGTTCACTATGAATTCACCAGAAAATAAGGGAAACTGTATTTTTAATTTAACAAAAAAAATCTTTTAAAATAACTCAAATCCACGGAAACTTTTCTTGCACAATATGTCTCGTTCTGCAGCTATTTCAAAGCCAGCGTCTACGGATGGGCGAAAGAGAAGCCACTATATCCTAGGAGGATTCAATTGGTCCTGCCCTCCCAGAGTTAATATTTATATATTTACATAAGTCAATATGACATTGTGAGTCGGAGGTTTTCACCTCCAAACTACCAATGCTTTCACTGTCTCTCTGATTACTACAGATGTAAAAATAAAATGTCCGGCACTAATAAGTCGTTCTGAATTGGATCACGCGAACATAGTCTTTCCTTCTGAGAGGATGAGTTCCATATTTGTCAGTGAGGACCAGGTTGTTGCAAATCACAATATCAAAACTCAGTTCATAACCAGACGATTCTCTAGACAAAATGATCGATGTCCCAGTCATAGAAGGGCGATTCGAAGTGTATCATAGGCCTTACACACACCTATACACATATGGCGATGAATATTGCCGATGGTTATTCTCCTTTTCTTGGCGGGAAATTCAGACGGCCTTTTTCGTTTCTAAACAAAAGTCCAACTGATGATCCCTGATTTGGGGAGTCGGCATTTCAGAAGTTGGTGGCAGTGTTGCGCTTATAAGTGTGTATTGGGGGTGAGTGATGATTGATGGTTTCTTCCTACGTACGGGGTGCTCTCCCCGTGTTTGGCACAGGGGTGGATGGTTCGTTGGTGTCCACCATGGAGGAGTCAGCGTCCACTGGGGCGTGGAGCTAGTAGAGTGACCCACTCTTCCTCCTCCTCCTGTGTGCTAGCCATCGACACCCTGGAGGAAGTATAGACCGCCTGGAGGATGGCGCTGACTAGCTCTCTCCTGTGTAGGTTCTGTCAGGTGGAGCTAAATGATGCAGCTGCATGTATGCACACACACATTATACAATGTACCCTATACTATAGGAAGCAGGAGGCTCGCTATGTCACTAGGTGATGGGGAAAGGGTTACTGACGGACTGTTCATGAGGTACTTGTAGCAACAGGCCGACCTCCTATCGTGAAATCATCGATCTGGAAGATACAATAAATGGAAACAGATTAAAAATGTGCTTATATTTTTATATTTTCATTCAACTTTGTGTGTGAATATTATGTCCACTATTTCTATTAATTAGCTTTGGGATACGAGATAATTAAATATTGAAAAATAGTTTGTTAATGATTTACACTGGCTTTTATTGATTCATGCGCACTACATCATCTCTTTATCATTTTTCCCTGGCGCATTTATTTTAACGTTCTTATCAGTACAATAATATACACACAGAAATAAGAAAATATATTTACCATTTCATCATCGGTAGAGTAGTCGGACTCTGTAGAGCTTTCTGTGTTGGGCTCGTAGGCACCAAACCGACGCAGCACCTCCATAACATGTCTGTGCTGACGCCCAATAGCGATCCGGAGGGGCGTGCACCCAGAGTACGCCCTGGCGTTGACGTTAGCCCTGCAGATGTTGATGAGGAAGTTGACTATGTTGGCGTCGCCTACATCTGCGGCGTGGTGTAGGGAGGTCCTTCCACTGAGGCCGTCCCGGGCGTTGACATCGGCGTGCAACTGTGTTATCAAGTAGACCATTGTGTTGCACTGTCTCCGCTGGCATGCTAAGTGCATGCTTGTGTAACCTGGAAAAAATAACAAATTTCGAAATTAATACACGGATAAAGAATGTTGTATTATGTAATAAAATGAGGCAAATTATGGGCAAGATTTAGAGTAGTTCACGGAAGTATTTCCAAAAATATGTTATAGAAATGTGAAAATCTTAATTTTTAAAAAATAAATGAATTAATTGTACATACCTTCATAATTTTTCAAATCCAAATCTTGTGGGATTTGTTGCATGGGGAATGTTTCGGCGTTGACCAATTCTGAACCGGTGAATGGTATAGTAAGGGCCTTCACTGCTTCTAGAAAGCCCTCCCTACAGGCGATGTGTAGGGGGGTGTTGCCCTCAGCGTCTCGTACCTCCAGGCGGGCTCCAGTGACCACTAGTTGTCGCACAATGTTGGGCTGGTTGGTAATGACCGCTATGTGTAGTGGGGTAAGGACCATTTTGTTGTATAGGTTGAGGTGGTCGATGCCAGGTGCCATGTTAATGATTCTTGGGGCCAAGTGCGAAAGTTGAGTTATGGCCACGTGCAGTTTCCTGTGAGGGTGAAACAAAGAATTGATATTTAGTTAAATTGGAAAGAAGTGGTCACTAGTAAACGTATCATATTTATGAAATCTTAGATCAATATAATTTGTTTTTAAAAAAATCTTTTGGAAATTGTTTTTTTTTTGGTATGTAGGAAATATTTATCGTTAAATCGTTATGATAATTTCTATAATTATTTATTAATTTCGTCAACTTTAATTAAAACATAATTAATTAAACTCATATTGCAAAATAATCTTCCTGGTCATGTGAATAAGCTTTTATCGACAGGCGATTCTGAATCATGTATAAATAATAACTTCCAAGTAATGACAGAACCGTGGGAAATTCTAAATTTATCATAATAAGCATGTGTCTCTTTTAATAAGAAATGGAAGAGAAACAGTTGCTAATGCTCTCGGGAATTTTTAGAATTTCCAAGCATACAAGTATGGGTCAGAGAGTTCAAGTCATATTGAAAAATCCCCAATATTACTCAAGCCTAGGCCACAAAGAGACTTTGAACGGTTGCTCGGGGCTGATGCATTGCCAATCCTACGGTTAATCATAGCAGGCGAACGCGTACTGACCCGATTCTGGCCCCCAAGTGTGTGGGGAATTCCAAGAGTCATGAACAGGCCTACGCTACCTGTGCCTCGCTAGTGCCAACTCCAGACCAAAATTACCAAGGAAAATCGATAACTTTCCTATTCTGGGGTAAGCAGCCCGCGGTTACTATCTAAATATACGACGCTGGGGCTATTCTGAACCGTCCCGGGACGGGTATAGAGAAACTGGTCCAGCTACTACTTCGTATATAGAAAGTGCAAACATAGAAATACAATTTAAGTGAATGCAATAAAAGTAGACCTTTGTCCTCTCTTACAATTATAAAATGGTAAGCAAGGCACTATTTCGTTACCAAAAGCTGAGATATGAAACATTTATAAGTAGGCCTATAATTTGCGTTGTGTATAGAACTCCCCACATCCTGGATTACAGTCATTGTTTGGAAGGGTACAATGTGCGCTTTAGTTTAGTTACATACGGTTTGACATATGTCAGTGGTGCGCGCAGTACGGTACAGAGTTGAGAGTATTTGGAAAGCAATGCTCTACTTACGTGTCTCCGTCTTCATCCTGGGCGTATAATGCTTCGCATAGGTTAGCGTCTTCTACAACGCTTGGGCTTGGCTGGGCAATTTCTGTTTTAAGCTCCTCTTCTGTAGATGTCCTTATACTTGCAGAATTGTATCCATCGTCGTCCATTCCAGACGACTCTCTGTGAATTTTCTCGGCGATGGCCAGCCTGGCCATTAAGGTCTCGGTTTGAGACATGTGAGAAAATTCTGATGATGCAAAACTGCCCATACTGGCCATGGATCCTAACCCAGAATCTATGATAGAAGAGGATCTGTTAGAATCTTTCATATCACCACCTTCCATTCCTGGTTTGAACCTCGGTTGTTGCATTCCTACGTGGCCCATGTCACCGTCAACTTCGTCCATACTTTCTAAAGCTTCTCCTCGCCAAGTCGACATGTTGATTGTTTGGGGTGGCTGCCTTCTCACAATGTGTATTAGAATCTTGATGTATTACTGACAAATCCTTCAAATTCGCACTCGATAAACACAAGTTATTTCAGTACTCCAAATAAAGCGTTCGTTCCTTGTAGTTTAAACGATCAGTTTGCTTCAAAATATGCCCAGACCAACTAGTTATAAGCGTCGACTTGATATAAAAATCCCCAGCAAATTTTCTTGGCGAGGTGGGGAACTTTCCTGGGGAAGTCCCGGCTCCGACCAATCAGCTCTAGTCACGTGATAGAGGCTTCCCTTGTAATGACGTCAAACAAGTGGGAATCCTCTTAAGCGCGCTTCAGGAACAGGAACGCGCCAGTAGTTTCTGGCTAATCTACGATTGGTGTTGGTGTTTACGAGAAGGGAACTACTATAGCAATACTGTAAATTTAGATTCCTCTAAATTTGTTTATACGATACAATCAGGTGGCAAGAAGTTAACTGAGTTGTTTTTTTCCAACCAAAGGTGAGGTAGATAAGATTAGCAGGATCTTCCAAGTGTAAATTTATGTAACGTTAGGCGTTTAATTGCTGTTGCAATGTAGGAATCAATTAGGGACTGATTGGACATCCGATATCACATTTTTTCATGTTTTTCTATTCGAATAAAAAATAATCATTTGAGAATTATTATTTGATTAATCAATTTGACAGCATAAGTAGGCCTAACATTAAGCCTATATCTGGAAAATGTTCGATCGTAAGCTATATAGAGGCCTATATCATAGGCCTATATTTTTAAATCAAATATGTGAACTCCCTGACTTACGGGATTATCTCGATCACAGTCATAATATTAAATAACCATCCACGGATACTTGATTTATAGATTATAAATATATATTTCAAATACAAATTTACATTTATATTTATTTAATTATTGCCTGGGACGATACGGTACGGTACTCAAATCGTGCATTCTTGTGTAGGCTAGGTCTACATTCGCGGGAGTTTATTCATGCGAATCTAACGCGATTATACCGTATATAGGCCTAGTTCGCAGGACAATGTTGTCATATTTTCAGGCTTATAGATTGTTCGATCATACATGACACAAGGCATGGTATATTATAATTTGAATGCACGCATGCCAAGTGTATTGATCTAAACAAGGTCCTTCTAGTATTTGCGTCGCATTATTGGTCGGATCAGTTAAAGTGGATCATGACAATCAATATCAATCTATTGGCACGGTGTGGAATGGCAGTCAGGTGCTAATTAAGACACTGGTCTTTCCTATTGTACCTGAACTTAGCCGATTCTGGCTTGTGACTTCCGAGTCATTGTTGCAAAACACCAAGAAAACATAAACATGACGAGTGTAGCAACACGTATGTGATTATGTCACTGGAAAAATCCCGGTGCGAGATGTGATATTTCACCTAAGAGAAATAAAGAAAATTACCCATATCCTCCATCAGCGGGGATCAGCAATTTCCTATTGGAATTTCACGATTGGAATTCTTCCTCTGGTATTTTCTGCTGTAATTAATAGCACACCACGAGGTTTTGTTTTCGTTTTTGACACACATTTATGTGTGAATGATGCAGGGGTACTATTTTAATGTCAATAAGTAATGTCAATGTTTGGGTTATGTCTCAGGCACTGGGAAAACCCTATACAGTATACAGTTGATGATAAATAAACAATTAGTTAAAAAAGAAAATTCATTTATGGGTCCACAACTCTCGTTGCAAAGTAAAAGTCATAGGAGCGAAATACTATATTTAACAATGAATGACAATCGGAGGATGATTAATTGAAATATTACAACATCTTTTGAAACAACAAAAAAGATGAAATATATCGATTCTACCGACCGAATTTGGTATGTGTAGCATACAAAAAATAGCGTGAAAAACTATATGATTAAATTATAATATTTTTACATCCTCAAGACACTGTCATTGTGATTATGTATACACCAGTCTTCAATATTATTATCATACATATACAAGACTCTTAATATTCAAAATCTTGAAGTGGGAAATGGGACGAATATATCCATCTGAATAAGTCCTGTCCAAAATGACAAGACTGATAGCAGGGAATCAGTCACGCGGACTGTATATTGAATGTCAATTCATTTCCTTGCCTTCTTTTGCCATGTCTTACATTGACGATATCCCCCATGCAGTCCCGAGTCCTATTTAATTCACCCACTCATACATGCAAGCGATTTTAAAATAGTGTACATGTATAATAACACAGTGCTGATATTGTTTTTGCTATATCTTCTTAAAACAAAGGGACACTTGTTTGCGCCGCATGGTTCCATGTACGGTGTCAAATGCCTAGCAACATACACGCGTCAAATAAGGACATTCCGTGGGAAATACCTTGACGATATATATATAGTTGTCTGGTTCACTGAGCACACTAACCGCGGAGTCACATAACTCAGGGGCGGCATGCCACTATAGGGCAGGGCTGAGATTGAGCTACCGTAGATAAAATGCTGCTTTTGTTCATTAAGTTCAGTTAATTTTGTTTAAAGCCGCCTCAACAGGTCAAGGAATGCAATAGAATTGGCATGTAAATGACACAAACGTACGGGTATAAGCAATACGGCTTAATGTGACTTAAATTGTTTGTTTGAACTATTTTAATTCAGGTTCTGACATTTTAAGAATTGATACTTTTAAAACAAATTTGACATGAATACACATTTTGGATAACTCAAATGCGTCGCCTATAATAATTATGAATATAATGATTATAATATAGTTTAAACAACAATTTCGAAGAATTTCACATTACCGAATTCCAACAGACAATATCCTTAAAAATGATAATTTTGTTTTTGTCACGGTATACATCAATTCATTCCTAAAATACAACTTTTTACCACATACAACTCAAAATAACATACTATACAAGCGTCAACAGGGAGGATACCATGTAGCAATTAGTGTAAGAGAATGTAAAACGCAGGAAATTAAGATGGGTTAAACATATTTACTCTCCTTGATTTAAAAGAGAAAAAAACCTTCCGTTGGGAGAAGGACAGTGTCAAGGGGCGATGGTACCGCGTGTTCCTTGTTAATTCGGACTTCCCTTCCTATAATGAAAATCGTGGATTTTAATTCTCTTAGTCATAAGAATATGAGAGCGAGTTCCCCACGCGATGGATATACATGAGGGCCCACGGTCGTGGGTGCGGTTGGACTTATGTAATGTCCCCAACGTCTCTCGTGTGTCAAATAGTGCAAGGTGCATATTTCGCCTTTGAATGATATTTGTTTTGGTTCACGCACCTTTTACGGTTCGGTAAGGGTAAGGCCTATACTATAAGGGCGTTCCACAACTGAGTCAGAGAGGTGTCAGTCACGTTCCCTAACTAAAATTTCTTCTAATTAGGCCTATGCAACACACGACTTGTGAAAAATTGTTTGTTCTACATGACAATATCTATGGTTGAATTGGATTTTCTGGTTATGAATTACCAGTACGCAGTAAAAACAGATTTACTGGGTCATCCCGAAGTACTATCACGCGGTAAACGAGTGATAATATATAATGTATGCTTTCAGTAACATTCTTATCAATTCTGGTATCAGAATATTGACAAAATTGTCTGGCGTATTTTTCTACGTCAGTCAAAGTCGTTGGTCTCTGATCTCGGTGAACATAAAATACAGGTATAGCAATATAATTGTGAAGTATGACAAACTGGAGGCAGTAAGCCAATCTATATAGAATATGTACCACGGTGAATTAAGTCCTACCTTGATCAAGTGCGTGTAATGATACACATCAACTTTGTATTGAGGGTATATTCATTGGGTAAATTATGGTAAATTTATGGTTCAACCACAACTAAGTCTTAACTATCACAACCTTGTCTTTCCCCAGGATCACATTTAATATAATATTTCAACTATTTTTCACAGCTATGTCACAAATGTACTAAACCCTTTACATATGTAGCTTAGGTATAAGCTGTTATCTTTCTTTCCTTTCTTTTTAGTTTTTTGTCGTGCCATGCTGTACGGCATATAGAATATTTTCAGAAATATGTAACCATGTTGTCAAATAAAAGATGCCACGCGGTCAGTTTTGACGGGTGAGAATTCCCCAGGTGGATTCCCAAATTCGAAAGTTGCACCAGTTTCATGTTCACGGAAGCGGTCTCCGCTCATCACACAAAAATAAGTATCCGAGATAAATACACATCGACCAGTTTAGCTAATAATTATGAAGTCATGTATCGTGTTCTGTTTCCTAAATCCCCTAAAATATATAATTTCTCCCCTATAGTCAGATAATCTAATAGCCACTGGTCATACTTTCGATTTCTTTTCCTGAAAATGGATATCAAATGTTTTGACTGACCCTCAAGGATCATTTTAAGGATCATCATTATGGTAAATAAAAAACAAAAATCTAATTATTATTAAATATTCAAGTCTACAATTTATAGGTCGGCAAGGCCTACTTAGGGCGTTCCTCAGTTGAGATACATACAGGTTGTCTTTTATTTTTAATTGCAAAAATTATTCTTCCAGCCAAGTAAAGAACATAGGTTGTGTGGACTCTTCCCCAATAAATATCATTATTTTATTCGGCTGTTTGGTTTAAATTAGAGTCATTGTAACAAACCAAAGTTAAAAAACTCTTCCTTTGTCTGAAAGGGATTCCTTTGAAACCAAATATAGCGAACCCTATTTACCTAAATCCGTTCAATGATGTCTCATTTTGGAAGCCCACTAGAATATTGTATTTTCAGAAAAAAATAATGAAGAATTGTTTGAATTGAAATTTAGTTTTAGTCGGTTCATGTTGGAAGGCTTCTGGGTTTTTTTCATTAAAGATACAATATATTATTAGAGTGCGGTATCTGAGCTCTTTTAATCTGAGCTCCTTTGTCAATAATATTGCTATAAAAACCGTATCGGTCGGCACATGATATCACCTTGTACACGGGCTTGTACATTTCTTGTCTAATATCTGCTATCATGTTACTATGCATCCGCCTCATTTAAATTATTTGATGTATAACGTTAAATCTATTAATTAATTTATTATATGCGCATGCTATATGAAGGGTGCTATAAGTGGGGTGCTATAAAAATATTCATATAGGACGCGTCCTATATGAATGTAGTTGTCTAAAAATAGCTCTGTTTATATGCTTCGCGGAGCTTTGGCTCTCCACGAAGCATGTAAACAAACCCCCGCGCTCGGTAATCCACCCGTGATTCTGGTACTTTAATTATAGAAATACATAATAAAACCCACACCATTAGATAGAGCATTAAATTCTCTATTGAAAGATATAAGATTTATTAATGTAGGCCAAGACAGTCCAGCCTATTACCGCGTTTCAGCAACCAAATTTGGGGATTAAATTGGTATGTGGTAAGAAGGGACCATAGAGCGGCCGGTGCCTCCCCAGCTCTTAACCACTAACACATGTTTGGAGCGTGAGGCCCTCTATGAGTAGGGTATTTAGGTCAAAATTAAATATAGCTGAATATAATTAATGATTAATCATATAATATTAATTATATATAATATTGTTATTTTGACATTGTGATATCAGTTTCATCACTTCCCAGTCATATGCATACACTATTTCTTTTAAATACATTGTTAATACTCAATCCTCCCAAATGCTCAGTTACTATAGTGCAACTTCAAGAGCCCCAGTCTCAGTAACCCTACACCTTGTGGTGACAGCCTAAGAGATGTTATGGGTAAAGTGCGATCAAGCGCGCAGGGAGGATGGGAGATCATATCTGGGCCCTCCGGTAATAGGCTGGAGTGAAGAAATGGCTGCGATATGAACGTTTTAAGTCAACAATATAAGTAGGCCTAAAAACTGCATGATCGCACAGTGGGCACCGAACATTGTAGGCCTACTAACGGGGCTGTCAGCGGGGCTCTCTGAGACTTCTTTAGTATTTTTTCAGTGATATCTGATGAAATATGATAAAATTTTATGCACATATAATCAATATAGAATGGAACTCGACAGCAATAATCGAAAATTTAAATTAAATAAATTTTCGATTATTGCCGGCTCGTCCCATTCTCTCTATGTATTATTGACATGTTTATCTTAAAATCTTCCCATTGGATCTCATGAGAACCGCTAAATAGAGTCAAAATAAAATTGTTTAAAAAAAAAAATCCCTTCATATTCTTTCAATTCACTTTGTAGGTAGATAGATAGGCGTAATGACAACAAGTTGCCCCACCCTCTCCCCACCCACCGGCTATACCGGTGTACATATATCCTGAGAGATCCGAATAAAAGATAAGCGGACCCCATACTATAATAAATAATGTGTATTGTTTTAGACCTAGGCTCACGCCTTGGTGCTAATGACTTCACACAGTGGGAGTCGCCACGAACAAGGAGCGCGGCAAGCAACAAGTACGCCACCTGGCTCATATTAACGGTACTAACGTTACACTCCGCGCTCCCCGCTGGTAACCATATATCACGTGAGATGGCGCTCGCTTCGCACTGACTGATATTCGACACGAGCACAATAAAACAATTTGTTCTTCTATATTTCCGACAACTACAACATAAATCACCAGCGAAAACATAAGAAATTGTTTAATCCTTTAATGGTTAAGCAAACTTTGGTTATTATCATGTCATACAATTCTTTCTGTCCATATTCAAAAAGTCACCTGAACGATATAACACCACTTACCAGCGTGCCTTAGAAAAGTACCTACTCTCCTCAGGCCCGGTACTCGCTAGCTTTGCGCAGTGGCAGTACTGTAGCCGATGAGGTTCATCCGAGGCGCGGTTATTGCTAGTTGAAAACTATACCCAATACCCCGCGGTGTCGTCCTGAAATATGGATCGGCGCTTGCAATTTTTGCAACCTCTTACGGGAGGTGAGAATAAACCAAAGTCAAAAAACCCCTCCTTCTAACCGAGAAGGATTCCCCTGAAGCCTATAAGGGGGCGAACCCTACTTGTATTTTCCTAAATCCGTTCAATGATGTTCTCATTTTGGAAGGCCAATAGAATATCGTATCTTCAGAAAAAATAACGAGGAATTGTTTGAATTGAATTTTAGTTTTAGTCGGTTCATGTTGGGAGGCTTTTGGTTTTTTTCCCTTAAAGATACAAGATATTTTTAATTATTGAAGACCCCCGTCGTAAAATCCTCGATATAAATAATATTATTCATACCCTAGGATCCCAAATGTACAGACAGTATGTTTTCAATCCCGTCCTACCATCAGCAGTAGCCTATTTATTTTATTCTCCACAGTAGGCTAAGTAGCCTACCCCTGCCTAGTGTAGACAAAAGTATATTAGTAATAGTGATATTAGTGATAAAGTGATATTAGTAATAGAGGATATGACCTCTGGGTTTAATATATTATTTTTGGTTTGCCCATTGACAGAATTAATACAAGATCACATAAAGAGGTCGTTGGGATGGTTATCTGTAGTTGTGTGATTATCGATTATTAGTAGGCCTATTATTGATATTCACTCAAAGTGATATCAATATTCACTCAAAGTGATAGTCCTCTTCATAGAGGCTCGACCAAAAATTGGATATATCTCATCCTTTGCACTGTAAGGGATTCCTCTCAGTGTAAGAGTGGGTGTTGAATATTCTAATTCTAGATTCTAGTTATATTATTTAACACTGGAGAGGACGATTTCTCTTGGCTGGCGGCACACATATATTTATTTAATTGCATTTATTGAAATAAGTAAATGGGGACGACCTACTAGTTCCTTTAATTCTATTATTCGTCCTGCAAACAGAAATATTGGTTACATAAGGTTTTGTCATTCATTGGCCGTGGAATTTGATTTTCGAAGCAAAACAAAAATTATTCCATGACGGGAATTCCACTTTATAGACCCCAGTAATTTTACGTAAATATGACCAACAACAATATAATAGTACCGTAGCAATAAGATAACAACGCACTGATTTTACATGTTTGTTTATTCATGCATGACATTCATTAAATTCCCCGGATTTGACCACAACTATACCTTCATAATTTGGCACATCGCACATTATACACATATCCGGGGGAGAGTTTTGCAAGTTATGTGGTGATACCACTTATATATAGTGACATCTATCACAAAATATTGCTTTAACAAAAGTACGATAAATACAAACATTGTACACATTGCACGATAATTACGAATGCACGGACTGTTTGAGACCACCATCTTTTCAACACAACGGCTTTCATTCCAGGGAACACGTAGTTTCTAAACATCGGGAAAAGTGGGCGATGTTTAATTTTCACCATAATCAAGTGACCCTTTCAATCATTCACAAAGGTATAACATTCCTATAATGTTTTCTGCTCATATTTCTTTGGAAGTACATATCTACATGCTAAGTCCAGCAGAAGAAAGAAATCATATATCATCACACCCTTCCAGTCAGTGGCCACTTACTCTCTCTTTGAATTGAGTCTAAGTGTTAGTACGGTATATATCAGTGTTAGCGTATACAAACGTATAATGTATTACCGTATATTAGTTTATATTCTGAAATGACATAGGTTCTATAACTATTTAGCTATATTCATATAGTCCTAATGAACACTTCATATCATCATAGAAAACCTCTTGACGATTGGACCTATAAAAATAGTTTGACAAGCCTCAACTGATCACAGATTATCCAAGTACATACCCTTTATCACATACCATAACCACTGTATTAGTCTGTATTGTAAGTATAATATGTACAAACAATTTCATTATTATGACTCGGTAGATATCTATATTTATTATATACGCGTTGCCGTTGAAACAACGTATTGTAGAGTTGTATACGTTGAGTGCGTATACAACTCCACGCTCTGAGTTGTGTTGTATACAACTCCACACTCTGAGTGGCATCCTGAAGGCGCCTATGACAGCGCGTAAGCCCATCTGAGGGGAATCACGCCATTGGAGTGATCAGTTGTCAACGCAGACGGAACGGGAGGTAGAACAGTGAAATTAGATCAAAAAGAAAGGAAATAAACTAAAATACTTTCATATTTATTTAGCCTACCCTTTGTTAAAGCATTAGTGTGGGTTTAAAAGTTTTTAAAGCTGTGAAAAGGATGTAAATTCATTCGAAAACGTCAGTGATTTTCCGGCCTACTGCCAACTGACAACAAAATGAAATGGCACGCAGATCGTCGTAACTTTCAACGCAGGTTGAGGTGTAATATCTCATTCAAATGAATCAATAAATTAAAATCCTTTCATATTTATCAATGTCTACCCTTTATTAAAGTATAACTTCATTTTCTAAGAATCTAAAGCTGTGAAAGTGTTTAAAATTGATCATGAAATGTGAGCTATTTTTCTCAAATGGATTTCCCTCGATGCCCGATAGAACAGCGTGATGCATAGTCCTAGGCCTACGCACAAAAATACATGATCAAGCATCATATATAGCTGTAATTTGATAATATTTCTACAAAATATACACTGTTTAACCTTGTATAAAGCATATATAATAAATACAGGATAACTAACTCGTTGGTTGAAGGATTGTGAATATTGCACTCGTTGCTGCGCAACTCGTGCAATATTCACAATCCTGTCAGTGCCAGTGCATATATATGCCTATATATGATATTATGACCATTGTAATTATTAGATAGTTACATTGGTCAGTTTGGAGACTACAAACCCCTTCGGAGTGAACGACTTTATCTTATAGTGTGCAAACTTTCAACCATTCTTTACGATTTAAAATTCGGTTGATAGAAATTGCTTGACCCTAGAACTCAAACGAGAAGCAATTTTTCTTGGAAAAATATTCATTTCATATTTACAGTCTAGGCCCAAAGATGAGAGAGTCCCTTCAAACGGAGGGAAAGCCTCTCACCTCAAACCGCAAAGTGCCATTATAATTCCATTAAGATCGCAAAATGTCATTATAATCCCATTAGAACGTCTAGTCCTAGGTCAGGAAACTGATTAGCGGAGCAGGCGTCCAATCACCGACATACCATTCTTCTGATTATAATAATTATCTGAGGGTATATTAATGATCTGAGGGTTTGGGCCTAGACTGTTTAGTAGATTCTAGATGTCCTCTCTTATTCCCTGTCTCATGTGCTATAGCAAGAGTAGCCTGAGCACCAGCCTTGTGACGCAGTTGTCTCGTCTGTGAGTCTGAAGCCCTCATTCGTGCTCTGAGTCAGGGACATGTTACCGATATGCTTCTGGAGTTCCTCGCCCAGGACAGACTCGAATGATTCGTGCACACCGTCCCCATTCTTGGCACTGGATTCATAGTATATCATCCCGAACCTCTCAGCCATTGTCTGTGGACGAAAGTATTTTAAAAGGTTTAAAAAAAATGTTTTTAATCTAAAAATAAAATTATTGATAATTTGATAAGAAATCCTGCTACTGTTGATCAAACGCAACAAACAGTATGTAGGGCCTATGCAAAAATATATTTTAAAACGATCTGGGTTTTCAGGGAATATAGCCAAAGTTTCTACCTATTGCTTACCTTTGCTTCTAATCTAGTAACCATTCTCTGATCATCCAGATCAGCTTTGGTCGCCAGTAGGAGTCTGGAGGCTCTGTGACCTCCCTTGTTGCTAGCCTCTTCAATCCACCAGGGCACATTCTCAAACGATCGCTGTTTCAATAAAAACCGTTAGTATTATTATGTTATACCAAGGAGAAACTAACTAACGGTAAATGATAATAATTGTATTAATTAATTTTCACTGATAAGTGTTTTGAGAAAAGTATCATGAACTGGCAATGGAAGTCACATGGGAGTTCGGATAGCCAAGTCCATAGGCCTATATATAATGTTCAGAAATGTTATTGTTCGTTCTGTTTGTCAATATATATATGCATTCACATGTTTATGTTTTCTAACACAGGATGTCAATTATTCTATAAGTAGAAGACTGTTCAATATTAAGTTAGCCTATTGTATTAACAATCATTTATAATCATCATCATTAGGCCTACTACTATGCCCTATCTTCTACTTTTCAAAAGTGAAATAATTCGTAGGCCTATATAGCAGCCTACAATTTCAGCAAACTGCAGCTCTTCCAAAATTCCAATTGGTGCCCAAATTAATAGTAATAATGAAAGGAGACATCATACAGTCTAGGCTCAGAATTGAGAGAGTCCCTACAAACTGAGGGAACGCCTCTCAATCCAAACCGCAAAATACCATTATAATCTCATTGCGACGTAGGACGCCTTCTCCAGAGCCAGAAAAGCCATTGACGCAGTAGGCGTCCAATCATTGGCATACCATTCTTATCTTATCTGAGAGGCTGTGAGCCTAAACTGTTATACTTACTCTAGACGTTAGAGAGAAGGCAATGACCAAACACTGAGCTCCTCTGAAGTAACAATTTGAGATTGCCCTGAAGCGTTCCTCCCCAGAGAGATCCCACTGCAATGAGCAAAAAGAAATTCAATCAAGTGTCCAGCAGTTTATTAATCATTAAATTATATTTTGTTGGCTAATGAATAGGTTAATCCGATGGTAGCTTAACTTATGATTCTTGGTTGAATGATAATAAACATTAAGAGGCTATAGGCCTATTATAATTATAGCCTAGGCCTGTAGCTGGCCTAGGCCTATGTTTTAATTTTTTTATAATTTATATCAGGACACTTTGAACAGTGGGCCATGCTAAATAAGCAGAAACACTTTAATGTGTTAGGTTTTTTCTTTTTTCTTTTTTAGAAATTCAAACACAAACCATGTAGGCTATGCAGGCTTAGAGGCCTAGGCCTAGGCTATATAAACTGGGGCCTATTTATAAATAGGCCTATAGGCTAATAGGCTAATCATGCCTCAAAACTTACAATATTTGCTTTCACTATTTGGGTGCCAATCTCGATCGTTTTCACTTTCTGAAACAATAACGTTAGAAGAAATAGATATATGTTATATTGAGAAATACTTGTAGGCATAGGCCTACGTGTAATATTATTGACTAGGAAGCCCTAGGCCAAGATAGGTTATTTCAGCATTCAAAGGTCATAAAACGGGGCGAACACAGCAGAATGTAGCCTACGCAGATATTAAAAAAGAAAATGACCAATATAAAAAGCACAAACAATTTATGATCATTTTTTTGTGTGAAAAATACTCACATAATCAGTGCCTATTGTAACAGCGTGTTGTTCTCGGAAGTAATCGTCCTTGGAAAAGGAAGGAACACACAATGAAAATAATACTTTAGTAGGCCTAAACATTATTATAATGCTTTTTATAATGGTGAAAAAATAAAATGATAAAATGTAAAGTCTAGGCATTGAGGCATCAGTGCTCAGGGCCAGTCGATATAATTCATTCACCATTGCTACATCCTCACTATATATACCGGTAGTCTATATTGAACTAAATACACGAGGATTCTATTCTCGTTATTAACTCATAATAAAATTAGCTAAAATTCACTCAAAATGAAATGTATTCTCAAGAAACTTACCACTAGCCTGATGAGGAAGCAAGTTTTACCCACACCAGAATCACCAACTACCACCACTTTAAAGAGATGGTCATAATCATTTCCGCCCTTGTGACTACTGGAAAATATGAATAATCAGATTATTTTTAATGATTTGTATAATAATAGGCCCTTATATTTGGCTTAAATTAAATATAGCCTAATATCTATTATATAGCCACTAATAGGCTACATAGGTCTATATCTCTCTCTATATAGGCCTATATACGGTAGCATTGGGGTAGCATGTGCACATTATTAGGCATAGCCATAGAATTATAGTTCTACTCTATGGACATAACCTAGCCCTGGCCTTGGTTAAATTAATAGCCAAATATACCTAGCTTAAATTAAACTTTCTATTAAAACTGTTAAAAGTGTGTAATTTATTTCAAAATGAGTATGGGTTAAAGGGAACGGCCCAACTAATACACGTATTGTCATTAACAGTGATATAAACCTTCATCGCGTAGTCAATTCATTCGGAAACAGTCGCGGATGAAAAACAAAACGTCTGAACCACCGGCGGGACTCGAACCCGCAATCCCCGGCTCACTCACAGATCTCTAGCATTGAGACCTACCGGCGTAGGAGGCCGATGCCTTATCCATTGGGCCACGGTGGCTTCGTGGTAGCGGAGGCGACTGTGCGCCATTATAAACAACTGGCGGAAGAACTAGGTCAGGTCACTGGGTCAGAACGCTCAAAAATGGTCCCTAGGGATACTATATATTGTATTCCAGTAGCAGGAAAATAGTTTTACCCAGCGTCTGATGCGACTAGACAAGACAAGAGGGAAAGTCGGTCATTTCTCGTCAGGGACCAATCAAAAAGGTACTTGTAGTCATGTGACTGGAATCAGTATTTATAAGTACAAGCCCAAGCTAAGTACACGTGGGTTTGTGTGTAGGCCTAGGCCTATTCCAGGTCACACTCACATGACACTGACACTTTTATGGGGTTATTGTTCCTTACGCAATGTCAATAATGTTATACTTTGACTATGAGTCATATTTATATTGGACCTAATATAGTCTTGTTACACAGGCAGGTCTAAAGTAGGCCTACAGTTTTCTTTAGCCTGTGTAACTGACCTCTCCCCTAGCACTGTCCCAGCGGATAACCTATTAAACTTAAAGTTCCTTAGAACACCACAGGCACAGTCGAATAAATAACACTGAGAACAGGCTTAATTAAAACATAACCTAATGTTTTGTTCCATCAATCTGCTTGACTCGAAACGGCAGAAAATTAGGTAGGCCTACTAAATATATCAGGAGCCAGGGAAATACCCTGACACCAAGGGCAAGATCCAGAAACCTTGTAGGGCGTTGACACCTTAATTGTCATGCGGTGGTTATAAAAAAATAACCTTTAGCCTATTTTAGTTCAGGGAAATTTGGGACTTCTGTTTCCCTCGCAAATCTATTTCTGCATCGCCTACCACGCTTCAAAACATATTTAAATCATAATAAAACAATTAATAAATAAATATGTCATTGCTCTCATTGTGTCTTACTAATGATATAGAATGGCCAAGCGTTTACTCACCTCATTATCACAGGTAAATTCTTCTCCCAACAAATGACAAATAAAACAAGTCCGGCTGACAGATACGAATTCCAATTTATAACTGTGCGATCCTTTGCAGTAAAGAAGGAGGAAACTGGTTCTGACTGCCTCTGAAAATGTATGAGTCTCTCTAAGCCCACCCCAATCAGGAAGCTTTAGGCGTATGTAGGAATGATTCTGGATCTTGGAAACGCACACAGGTAGAATGTGATTCTTCCTAGTAATAACATTAACACTAGCCTTATTTGGTGGAATGTTTCCTTTGTGTTCAGATCTACGTGTTAGCCTTTACTGGCTTTAGTCCCTGAGATTAACGCTAGTGATCATTTCCGCTAAAGAAGAAATGGTTATGTCAGAAGTGTATCCTGGAGAAGACACCTTGTAAGAAGGAATCGTGGTTCGACTTGATCAAAGAGAGTGGTTGAACTAGGACACTGTTTCGGTTTCCTAAACTGTCCTGTCATGATTCAGCTGGTGGGTATGTCGACAAATCCACCGATATTATGTACTGACATGTAAACACTGATGACTGAGGGAACCTCGACAAGGTGAAGGTTATACTTGGCGTTTATTCTGAGACGAGCCTGCGTACTTGGGGCATCAAACGAAATTTTGCATCTTTAAATAATATTTATTTCACCAAAGCACGTTCCGTTTCCAGCTAGATTTTTCAATGAAAATTATTACCCAGGTACAATAAAACACTGTCTTGCCTCTTTGATATATTTTATATTTTTTACTTCAATAGTGATTGTCCGGCATATTTATAAAATACAGATGGGATATAATAGTTTATCGTCGTGAGCCTCACCAGTGGGGATTTCCCGGTCTCTCACAAGGCTGACGTCATGTGTCTACCACGACGACACCTAGCGGCTTCTTTTGTCATATAGAGGGCGCCAGTATCAATTTGAGATGAGACGAGATTAAGATATTAATTTTTATTTTTTTGTGATGCAAGAACTGTTTTTTTAGATCTTCATTTTAGCAAAGGATTTAATACATTGATTAGTAAAGACGTCAATATAGTGGTGTAATATCTAACTACAGGTACCTTTTTGGCTCTGGTAAAAATTAACTCATACTAAATGAGTTATAAAATATCTTCTTGTATTCAATCCAAGGTTGTTTCGAGGAGTCTGCCAAATTATTTTTAATTTTTGATATTAGAACGAAGACAATATTAATAAGAGAAGTTGGTGTAAATATCAAGGCATCTACAGATATGAAGGACTTATTTGGTAGTCATAATATTTTTTAGATAAAGGCCTACTGATGTTAAAGTGACACATATCACTGAGCTCCCGATTTGGGTAAAGTTTGCCTGAATTTCAACAATGTTCTAGATTAGTATATTGGTAATGTATACCATGGAGCATTAATGTATTAAATACATATATTTTGTGTATTTAAAGAGTTTAACACTCCCATTTCGAGGGGTGCCGCAGGCACCCTGACACACCAGTCAGACCCAAATCGGTTGGTTAGGGAATGTCCCCGACGCCTCTTATCATAACTGGTTAAGTGATACCAGCTGGATGGGACAGGGTATATGTCAGTACTACTGCCTCGCTTCTACTTCACACCCCTTCACCATGCACTGGGGCAGCACCTTATGATTTGAATTCCCCAATGGAATCTCTGCCACATTCTTCGTTAACAAATATCAATTAATCTAAGGAATATATAGAGTTGGTATTCCACACAAATTTTCTTACTTGTGCAGGTCATCGAAAACTACAAACATATTTCTAAATGACATATAGTCAAAATAGTGATCTTAGCCACTTTAAATTGAAGCTATATTTATTAGACTTGGGAAATTTCAATCGCCTAATGTCAAATGGAATATTATTTAGATGTCAAAAAATAGAATCAATATGGGCAAGTTGGGTTTTTTTCCGATCGAGGATAATCATTTTTTAATATATCGCCGTGCATTTGTTTCTTATCATCTTCGAAAAAGTAATCACTATTGAAATAAATTATCACAAAAAGACACTTGAGATGTGATTGACAATGTTCCCTTTATTTCATATTTCACAACTCCTACTGGGTTATGTGTGTGTAAACTGTAAGGCAGGTAACATGGAAACAAATAAGTTAATCTTTTTATGTTTTAATTAATGATAATGAGCATGTAGAGTGGTAGCAACAACCATCGAGACGACAGGAACTAAGGCCACAAAAGCCGGTAGGACTCTTCTTTTTTTCATTTTGGCAAGTGATAATATACAGGCGAAAACTTACCATAGTATCATAGTACAAAGGTCGGATATTTCCATCATTTTAATGCACAGATTACAAGTACAATTCTTACATAATATCATTATAGTCAATATACACGCCGCCATAACAATATTATATAAACCAGAACAAATTTAACCTCGATATAAAGTCAATTACTGTCAACGAATACTAGTGAGTTGTCGAGACGGATAAATGCAATTATTTTCTATCTGGCACAGCTCGATAAAAGATGCACGACTCACTTCTTGGTTCAACCAGCCAGTTATAAGCTGAGAAATACATATCGAATACAAATGAACTAACCAGTCACATTCTTTAATTCATTCATACGCGGGGATGTGTGTTTGTAGTTTTTATTTTCTTATTTAAAAAAGTCATCGGGCTAAATTCTTCTTGGACCCACCTACTTCGTAACTATGATATGGACTACTTGCCTCAATGGTAGTTTGTAATATTAATACTGGCTATATATATATATTTTGTTAACTTTTTCAGCAGATTCACCAGTTGGCCCAAGTTGACAGACATTAAACACCAAAAGACAGCCTAGGTTGCACCCTGTTCAACATGGTTCTTGTTTCTAACATCAAAATGGGTTAATAGTTCTCCTTCCTGAATAAATATGTATAATCGCAAAATACTTCTTTTTTTGTAAATCGCAAAGCAGAACTAATATCCAATGTCTGGCTGGTATGGTTTGATCTCAGTCGAATCGAAACACAATTCTCTAACCAGTAAATGGACGTCAAAAGAGTAATTTTTTTCCCAGTCAATATATAAATTTCGATAACCAATGTATAATTTGTGTCAAACATTGCTCTTAGGAACCACAACTTTTCTTCATGTCATCATGGACTGAACAAACCTACAGATTTGTCTATCGACAAAGATTCGGAGGCTTTTCCACTCTCATGATGATCAAATAGATGGTGCTGCCACCAACCTCTCGATGCCTTTCTTGCCTACACACATACATTTTGAGCAGGGGAGTGCGGAGCACCGAGAAATTTCAATAACGCAGAAAAAAATGAAAATCAAACTTCAAAGAAGTAATACTCCTATCGTGTAGATATATTGTTTACATCGATAACACCTCCACTGACACTGTACAAAATTACTTGTAACTGAACACTAATTAACAAGGCTTTCTTTTACAATTATAATTACAATTATGACACGTAATGGCTTCGGTGAGTTCTACCAGAAAAGGACAGGCAGAAAAAACACCTTTAGACACCGCAGTAGAAATATAACATTCAAACATCATTAACAGAAAAATAAAGATTTCCATGATCACCCCATGTCAAAGCCTGATAAAAGGTAAATTAAGTAGATCGAGTTGACTGAAAATGGTAGCATTTAGTTTAAAAACAAAAAAAAGAACAGGTCTTTGAGTGCAACAATCATCATTCGGCCTACAACATTCATCCAATGATCAATCAGAGCAACTGATGCAGACAACTCTGATATACCAAACATAAAAGGCTAAATTAAATTTTTTTAGCAACTTTACAACCTAAAATAAAATAAAAGAAGGATATTCAAGAAGCACCATGTATCTTTATAACTTTCAATCTTGCAACATATCGCACTTAAAAACAAATATAGAATAGTTGAAGAGGAACGTTCTTTTTATGTTAGAATGCTAGACTTGGATTAAAAACTCATATGACTTGGCAATCTGAGGTACTGGGTTAAGACATTATTCACAATCTAATCACTAGTGAATCTCTGTTCTCTGGTACACTCGATGCCTATAGAAGGCAATGATACCTCGTCTCGTCAAACTAAACTATGGGTTAATTTGATAAATTGGCAGACATACTACGTACGTATGTATACATACATATAGGACCATGGAACTTTAATTGAGATCTAAGAAGTTGAAGTTTTACTTAATTCTAGTATCAGCCGATGATGGAAAACGTTCAAAACGATCTGAGAGAAACAGACGCAGATTTGCCCAACACAATAATAGCACTATGGAAACAATCACAATGAGTGTTTTGATCTGTTGTGTACCTCTATAACATATATATATATATATGGCAGAGATGATTAAGCACTCGGGAATAAGATGATTTAATGAGAAAGTAAATGTGTGAATTAGAGCCTAAAAGTCGCTAGATGCAGTGCAATCACACCTGTAAATGAAGTCTACGCCATTCTACTTCACATGACAGCACGATAGAAATAACAAGTCTACTGATATGAGAAACACCTACACAACCAGATTTAGCCTTACAATAGTATCATTTATAAAATTAAATTCTCAGCGGACTTGGTTCACCCACGGTGGTGAGAAAAAGCAATCGCATCACACTACAAAATTCTCAGGAACTGTTTTGAAATTTACCCCATGGAATAATTATTCGTGGTACATCTTTTTTTTGTGTATAGTTCAGACATGACACGATCATGTAGCAACAAGCTCGTTTGTCGTGAGTTGATTGATGGAATCTTAGTGAAAAGAGTTCAGAGTTTTTTGTTTACCGTTTTGATTTGTTATCTCATGTTTCCTTCCAACTTCAGGAAAGGTAAATATCAAAGAGTCCCTGATCGGCACCTGATGGGATGATAATGTACTAGTCCCTCTCTCCTCAATCTCAAGTCTTTGTGTCTAGCTGTCAATGGCAACATATACAACACGACCTCCTCTTTATCTAAAACTTTGCGCACACATACACACACGCACTCTATCTCTCCCACACACACTCTCTCTCCCCTTGCGCAGCGTCCAGCATTGGATGCATTCATTCTAATCTTCTACCTACTTCAGGAGCTATGGTCGAGGCGCTGCCTCGCCCTCCCGTCTCCTAACCTTACATGCAAATTTACTATACACACTACCATCAGTCATTCATAACGACTAAAATTAGGACACCATTCTGTGGCCTTGTCATTATTATCATCATCATAATCAGTTATTATTAATTATTACCATTATTTCATATTATCACCACTATCACGAAATGGTCTTTCTTCTATCCTAAATAACCCTATTGCACACTTGGTTGCATTATTTTTTATACAGTGTCAGATTAGTAGTGTTAAACATTAAGCCTTCTTTTGCACAGCTGTTATTATATCAGCGCTCCTTTCAGAAGCACCTGTGTGTTGTGTTTCTCTTCTTCTTTTTACAAGTAAACAAAACCATCTTCATTCTACTTACATAATGGGGGTCAATTGGAAGCATCATTGTGCCGGCCAAATGCTGGCACCGTTTTATCTTATTTCTGAATGGTTTATACATCTAGTATAGCGGAACCCATGTCAGAATACAGAATTTACTTGTGTAGTTAGGGTGACTGTATTGCTTCGCTCGATAATCATACGATATGACTAAGATTTGCCCAAGTTAGGCATCATGAGTAACAAGACGATTAAGCGCACCATCCATTCCTTCGTCCATATTAAGAAGCCAAGACATTTTGAACAACAAACTCTGTGTTATACAAAATTCACTATGCCAGACAAATATGGCAAATCCTTCCCACAAAAATATTGTCATTCGTGAAGGAACTTACTTCACCGAGTCTAGTCGAACAGCATGAATATCTTTTCTGATAAAATTAATATATTCGTACGAGAAAAGTTTACATGCATATAGCTGTTTATACACATGCAATGCCATTCTTATAATCAACAGAATAATTACAAATTCCCATTTTCCAGCCCCAGGAAATATGACCGAGCCCGTTGTCTTAGACGTAAAAGAGAAGGGTCACAACCCTTGAGTTTATTGTAAGTTAGGGCTAATATCAGAGGGGGGAATTATAGAATTGAAATAATCATTAACCGGTAAACTCTCTCAAGACACTCATCCCCGACTCATCTTTCTAATATGATATAATGTTTATACTACAAATGCACATGTCACCTTAAAGGCAGTGAAACCTTGACAGTTATTCAACATAGATCAAGAACATAGATCAAAAATTCAGGGTTCATATATCATCATCATTATCATATGTATGGAGGGCTACTTCAATGTGAACAATACTTGTGTGTCCATGTGCGTAACCCAGCTTAGTTATACAGGATTCATTTTCCAGTTTGATAAACATTGTCATAAGAAGCTTTCTAAGGTATACAACCACACCCTCAAATGCATTTAAAAGTAAGCAGACATTAATTGTTTCTCGTTCAAAATCTTGCTCACTGAACACAAAGAATTATCCTAGAAACTACATGGAGAACGTAAACGAAGGTTTCTCCGAGAAAGTGCTATATTATCACGAAACATGAAACACCAACAATATTTCCCAGTGTCAGATATTATTATATAGTATATGCATATAGATATATCACGAAAAGACAAAGAACAGATCCCAACAAAAAGTGTCATGATATTATAATAATAATGATGATAATGCTATTCCTTAAAATTACAGAGCAATCATGATATAAAGTTGGGCGCGGCCACATCCAGTGCGAGCCTGCCGTCTTCAGTTTGGTCAAGAAAATAGATCCAGGACCCTGTCCCCATTATGATCCAGTCTCCCATCATGGCTATGTATAATATAACACGGGCTGACAAAATTTTCCTATCGTACAGTATAGTAATAGACACGTTCCAAGGGTGTATGTATATATATAAAATCATAAGATATGAGGGTAAACGCTGAAGAAAAACATTTACCCGCCCTCTTTTCAACGTGACAATATACAACAAATCAACACAAAAATACGCCTATAGGTGCTCGCCTAAATAGTCACACGAAAATTAAGCTCTATCTCTTGGTGGGATACAGTATTATTCTAAATCTTCCTAAATCCAGCAGCACCACTGTTTTCACCACAGAAGATAAATGCGCCAATAATAATAATAATAATAATTTGTATTTGTCATTATCATTAATTCACTGGTCTCCCAACGCCGACTGCAAGTTCAATGTTCCCTGTCAAAAAATTGTACACAATGACGAAAGCGTACTCTCTCCTCTCCCTCTCGCTATGTATATAATATATGTAATGGGTTAACTAAATTTCCACTTTGTCTCCTCTGGCTTACAAAAATAGACATGGCATCATTTATATTATTTCCTAGACAACCCTATCTATGGGTTGGTTTGTCAACTATGTAGTTTCCATGAATAGTTTGTGATGATGGCAGGTGTGGGATGGGATGAACTTGTTCTGGCGAAAGCTTGGTCAGCCGTTCTCGTCCATGGGACGGTGACCAACGTGACGGTCAGGGTCGATGGGTCGGTGGCTCTTCATGTGAGCACTCCGACTCTTTACTTTGCTAAATACCCTGTAGCAAAGGAAGAACAAAATATCGTTAATACGATTCAAATATCATGAAAATCAAATAGAACATTTATATATACTCATAAAGCGATACTTCATGTTACAGGTAAATTTAGTGGCTTTTTCTTTAATACAAAAAATCAGCTGGTTATTACTTGATAACTATGGTTAAAACTTTGTATCTTAATGCATTAATATCTAAAGGTACTTGGGGGCTTTAAAAACAAAATTACTCTTAGCTGATGGTAACAAAGAGGAGGCAATATTTTAAATTCAATAGAATAACTTTCCTAAAAGCAGGAATTATTTGGGAGCAATAGCTTGACTGCAGGATTTCACATTCTGGGCTCACGGCCTCTGAGTTCAGATAAGAATGGAAAGTCAGTGATTGGACGGCTACTGCGCCAATGACTTTCCTGGTCCTGGAGTAGGCGTCCTAATAGAATTCTAATGACACTTTGCGATTTAGACCAAGAGGCTTTCCCTCAGTTTGGAGGGACTCTCTCAGCTCTGAGCCTAGACTGTTGAAAACATAGAAAGTCTATTACCTGCCGCATATTTTACAAGGGAATGCTTCAGGTTCTGGTCCATCAACCGGTCTGGTACTGGGGGGACCAGGGGATGGACTGTGTCGACTATTGCTTGGACTTTTACTCCTATCCGAGCCTGGGTATCCTCCATGGATGCGGATATGTCCATTCAGGGCTTGGCGAGATGAGAAAGTCTGTAAAAGCAATAAGATTAGATGTGACTAGATTATATAATACAAACCACATCGCTTTGATAAATTAAAGACTTTATCTAGTGGTATAATAGGTCTAAATATTCCGTAAAATTACATTTTGATTTATAGAAAGTAAACGACCAAATTTTAAGACGGTATGAACTCATTATTAAGGAGTTGTCATAAGGATTTTAGCCACAAAGAGTGTATTTTGATTTATTCAAATTATACAATTTGCATAACTAGAGCAGAAAAGACAAAAAGGTGTTAGAAAATAGGACTGCACAAGGCATACATTCTCCATTCACTGTTAAAATGGAACATTTGCAACAATTCAAAGTCAGATACAGTTCGCTTCCATGAGGTGAACAAAATACACAGACATAACCTTCACTGTCATCATGGTGGACGAAACACACTTGTTTAAGGGAAGAAGATTCACACTAGCTTCAATTACACTCACTAGCCATTTTAAAAAAAATAAACAATGAACATCATATCCTAATGAATAATGTACTGCCTATCACCCTTGACAAGCGAATAATTATTCGTGTCGAAAAGTGCGACGAACTGATTTTCATCTCATACATATATCATATTCAGACCAATCACAGCACTAATACAGACTTCCCTCCGCTTGGCTTTTGGTGTTTGGATGTAAGCAAAGCTAATAATAGCCCAATGGATTAACGTCTCTTTCCTACAGCGTCATCCATAGACGAATTTATGTATGACACACGTTTAACACATGACCTTTCATACACACCCTTCGTGGCAGGTACACACATAACAATCAAGGTTCACTTTCTCTCAACACGACCTTTGTATCATCACGATCCACCACTTTTCACCATCAAGTGCACACAGTTTGACTTAAGTCTTATTATTCGAGTCACTAGGCAGAAACAACTGAGAGAAGTAGCTGAATCTCTGGATGACTGAGTGACATTGGAAGAACTTATGAAAGGAAATTGAGCACACGTGTTGGAAATGGCTTAAAAGAGAGAGAGAGGGGGGGATATTGATCTTAAAGAAGCTAAGCTTTCTCTCTGGCATTATTACTTACAGCCGAGCAGTTGGCATAATCACAGCTGAAGGGTGCACCCTCCTCATCATCCTGAAATAATGGTGCCAATAGTGGCAATACACATTACCATTGGTTTGCACACAATATCATAAACACCTTCTTTACACATTTCCCCTGGGTTAGTACGTGGTACACAAGGCAGTAGTAGTAGTAGTAGAAGTGTCTCGGTGTTGGAGGAGGTTAATTAACTCCAAGGCCATCCATCCACCTTAGTTAGGGGAGTGACTCGCTGGTAGAGAAGGTTATAAGTAAAACATGCAGGAGGGGCAGCTGGGGTTAGTAGGTTTTATTCAGTTGTGATTCAAGCAACCAAACTTTCACTTAGTCGCTGAATGGCAAGTGTGTATTCATATGTGGATCATCCAAAATGAGAGCAATTGTGGAATCATGCAAGGCTGCAGAAGTGTTTGAATGACTCCCAAACGTTGTCAGTGGTTTGGTTTATGAGGGCACCGATACAAACAAGGGGTTTGTCCATTGGTGTTTTTGTCAAAGGGTTAATAAACTGGTGATGGAGAGGGTAAGTATGTTAGTACAGGAAAATATGTTGTAACAAAAGCATGTACATATGAAGACTTCCTGAGTTTTCATTCATGCCATTTGCACTGTTAGATCGAACCCATGCAATATGGCCATAACAAAGGGAGGGGTTCACGTAATGAAGGTCCAAAAGACAACATGTATCCATGCAATTTTTCTATTACATAAACAACATATCTGCATATCAATTAACACATGCTACTTTAGTACCCTTAGTTTGGAATAAAAGATCGCCAAAAGGGATCACTACTTGGAAAGGTTGTTAGGAAAATAGCCATTGATTTAGTTTTGAGAGGAAAAGCAGTCGTTAAGCACCGTCCAACAGGGGATGTGTTCACTAAGTCATGTAAGTTATCATCATGATCATCACGAAATCGTGGGATGAATCGGGAAATACATAATATGGTAACAGAACTTAAGAAATAGTGTCACTTCATATATATTTATTACAATTTTACCTTTCTATTTGTTTTAAGCGAAAAAATAAGGCGCAAATAATACTGACACCCATGTAAATTTAGATTTTAATTGATCATTCAATTATCTTTAACTAATTAATGAAGGAATTGCCATTTGCAATTATAAATATCCATATCAATTAGGCCTTATATTCAGGCAAAGAGGATAATAATTAATCCTCAATAATGAGTCTGCGCATCGCATTATATTAATCATAATTGTATTTACACATACATATATATTGATATTTTCTCTGAGTTTGATTATATCAGCTAACACATTTACAACACCGTCACTCCATCTGGTATCATCCACATGAACCCAGCAGTAAATAGTCTCCCCCTAGCGCTAGTAGCGACAAAAACTCACCAAGTCACTACCAGGTTTCGGCGAGGGTGTGCCCTCCTTGTCGTCCCTCTGCGATGCCTGGTCTTGAGCTGCTTTGGAGCGTAAATTGTACAGCTCCTCCTGCTCTCGCTTTCGCCTGATGATGCGAAGTCGCTTGTACTCGTCGCCGCACACCTTCTTCCACAGGTAGTAGAACTGGACGCACTGCTTCACCGACTTGGTGCCCACTTCTTTGGAAATGGTATAAAAATCTTTATCACACTTCATGAGTGCTTGGTGGTAGGCTTCGATCTCTTCTAACGTCCACGCGTCCGACTCTGTTGTGCAATTGATAAAAAAATAAATGTAGATGTGATAAGATTTTTTTTTACACGAATAGATCGATATTAAGGCAGAGAGTGCGTTTAATTACATCCCCCGCAACCACCTAGAAAATTGAGATAATCGTTTATCAAATAAATTTGATTAAATTAAATTAATCAATACAAACTATATACTTTACCTTGATACTTGTACGTCAAGAGTGCGTGTCCAGAGGGTAATGTGGGCTCTGTATTCATTAGTAGCAACATGGCTTCCTATGTAGGAAAATCAATATGTAAAGACTCAGTATACTCTTCATTACAGTCATGGCATAGACAAAGCAATACAAACACTATGGATAACCGTTTTTATGATGTACAAAGTCAAAATATTAGAAAGATTTAACATGATGTAAAAATGGTTTCTGAATTTTTCATTAAATGTAATTTGACACCAATACAATACATTTCACGCTCACATATGAAATGTAACATTTTAGGGGCTTACATGAAATATGTGACATGTTAGGGGCTTACATAGAATATGTAACATGTTAGGCGCTTACATGGAATATGTAACATGTGAGGGGTGGTTACCTTTATATCACCACTAGTGATCTGTAGTAAATGCAAGGCATATTCCTTGTTTGCACCGTTCCCTGGCACAGCTGCACAGCACGCGAAGTCTTGGTAATATTGCACTGTGGAAGACAAACATTTAGAGTAAAACATCAAAAGCACATAGTGACATGACTGGTTAATACTTCTATTATAAAACTACACTACTCATGTTTGTATAATATATATATATATATTATCTTTCTCCTAATAAAAAACAACTTTGTAAATTGAATCGAACAGCTTCTACTGAGAATATTGTATATATGTGTAAAATGTATATGGCCGAATAAAAATGTCTAAATGCAAAAAAAAATTACATATAATATCAAAGAGAATATACTAAGACAGCAATATGTAATCAGAATCCTAGTCGAGAATCGATTTGTTTTACTAGAGATTTAGGCCATTAGCATGAAAACTCATTTGCAACGTTCAGGCTGAACGAATGCAGGGCCATGAATTTGGAAAGAAAACACACAAGAATAAAAAGCATCAAAATACCCTCTTCTTCTGTAATGTTTTCCAGTATTTTCGGATCCCAAATTAAAGTTTCCTTGTCTGGCACGTTCAATGCGTCACTTTTCTTCACTGAAATTAGAAACAATTAACATGTCATTGCGGCGGATCTTTCATGACAACAATTAAATTGTCAAAAGCATTATGGAATTAACGACGAGACACAATACACTCAAGTGGAAGTTTTTTCTTTAAAAAAAAAGAAAGAAAAAAGAAGCAAATATTCGCGGAGGAGTGAGAATTTATAAACAAAGGTGAGAGGATAAAACAAAATGAATTCAGTCTCCATGGAATGCAGTGGGTTGTACCCGGATATCAACTAATCCGACAGGTGACATTTAAGTCGGGCCTGGAGGGATGATGAGTCCAACAAGTGCTCGAATTTTTTTAGCAACTTCAAATACAATATCTGTGGCACATAACAAACACTTAGCTTCTCGTTTTTGGCTATTTAGCAAAAACAAGTCAAAATGATGAAAGAAAGTGTCACAAAAATCATCTTCAATGTGTCATCTCTACACTACGATGAATCAAACCTGCGAGTTGTATTTACTGTCTTTTGTGATACAACGCATGGTTTCAAGTTAATCCTAGACGATCAGATGGACCAAAACAAAAAAATATATATACTTCAATATTGGGCATTGATAAACTTCGTAGAAATCGAGGGTGTTGGTACTTGAGGAGGACATTCTTCCTATTCATAAAACGTACAGAGAGTGGCACAGATTAAAAAAGGGGAAATCCCCCCCGACAGATGGGTGGATAGTTGATCCTGTACTCAAAACGTGATGGATTTTGCTCACATTCTAGCTCTGAATATATTATCTGTCTTGTTTCCAATCCACATACGCATTGACATATCGGGATAGCTGGACGGACCCCTGAGGTACAAAGCTAACGATAAATGAGTCAGATTATAGAAAATACTGCACAAATCAAATCGCGGATCCTGCAACGACTTTGGTTTGTGTTGCTTGTGCGAATATATTCATATGTCCCCACCTTACATATACCCTAAAGATATATTGCAGTATCGCGTTATTTTTACCAGGCTATAATAGACACCAGCAAACAGAGGTCTGTAGTATATTAAGGTTATTTGTATTCACACATAGATAATAGGGATAATAGTCGCCTCAATGAGCAGCTTGAATCCCTCCATTCATCATCATCATGCACAAGCACCACTTGTTTGTCTGCCACTTGTCAGAATCAAGACATTTAGGATGGCGCAAAGGCCACGTCTGATGAAATCTTACACGCACCAAGCCTCAAAGCCAAGACCAGAGAAGAAGGGCTATGCATGGAGAAAAATGTCCTCCCAACATTTTCACACTTCTTGCCTTGGTTTGATAATTCGTCCTCAATAACATGACGAAGTCTTAAAATGTTTTTCATGTCGCAAGATGCATTTTAATTAAAAATGTCTACAAACCGCAACATCATCTTTCATATTCATTTCACCAAATATAGTTAACTCATTAACGTTTTGTCTCACCGATTTAATTAAGGAAGGAGGCGTATATTTTTTTTAAGAAGGGACCACCTCCTACCAAAACATGTCATTAATTAACTGTCTATCCAAAGAAGGACCACCACAATCAATGACAGATCGATATATATATATACATATTATATACATTGGACAATCCCCACATAAGGAAACCATTTAGGATCATCATTCTGCACCAGCAATGATGAGAATTCCGGTTTATCCTGTCTCCTGCACAGGCACAGGAAGAAGAGTAGTGAATCCTCGTGTGACCTTTGGACTGGTGCCAGTAGTATTCCTGTGTGTAAGTGTTAGCACGACACACATGCTATCAGCCTAGTAGTTGATACATACAGCAGCAATTACAGAGGGACAAATAATTAAGCAGTGGATGACTCCCACCGTATCATACTTAATCCTATAAAAGGGGGACCGTGTGTTCAGCCGGGTGTGACAGGTAATCAGGTGATACGGTCTACTGACAAAGCTATCACTCGGGAGAAATCAGTCTGCATTAACATCCCAAGGTTAGGTCAACTTGTCAAAGGCCTCACGCACACTCAAACCTCTCGTTTCCGATTGGAAATGATCTTTCCAGGTGGTTCAAATTTCGGGGGTGAAATAATCCTTCTTAGATATGAGGAAATTATGACGAGGGAAATACCCACTGTACTGTACGTATTTGCTCCGATTATGAATCCACAATGTTGAAAAATAGACATTTGAAAACTGACATCACAAGGCATATTTGTTCTTCTTAAACAAAACAAATTAGATATAAGGAAAATAGGAAAAGATAAACATTAGTGTAGGATAGAATCCATACAAGATTAAATTCAGGTTTCCATCATTAGAAGTTTTTGGATATTCGCATATAAGTTACCATCATGCGAAATCTCTAAGAAGAGTTAAGATTCGCACCAGGCAGTAGGGACACATTTTACTGTGAAAAGGCTCCCGTGGGGAATGAAGGAGCATGGTCAGTAAGATGGTGAATAGAACTGGTAGCTAGGGAGACTTTTAAACATGGCTTCCCACTTGGCTAACCTTCTCTCCTTCTTTGTTGTCCAACGCGGACAATAAACATTCAAAACAATGCCTTAATTCAGCCCAGCCACGCCCCATGGAATGAATAATTCCCCTAGATTTCCTGTGGGGAAAAAACACCCAAGCTCTCGCTCTTCACCAACTCCAGTATTTTTGTATAAATCTTGATCATTATTTTGTTTTATTTAAATATAATTCCTAAGCCAAAAAGCAAGATAGGTAACACAGTCTAGGCTCACAGATCAGTGATTGGACGCCTACTGCACTAATGGCTTTCCTGACCCTGGAGTAGGCCTTCGTATGTCATTTGGCGGTTTGGGGCGAGAGGATTTTCCCTCAGTTTGGGGGACTGTCTCAACTTTGGGCCTAGACTGGACAGAATATTGCTCGGGCAAGAGTTGGCTTGTTGCATGACCGGGGACCCGGGCTCAGCTGGACAGGCGGAATCCAGTAGGACACTTCGCAAACTTGATTTTCCCAACCACTTTATGCAGGAATCAGAATACCACTCAAAACTATTAATGGAACGTGACCGAACTACACCCACGAAATGACATTATTGAGCAAATTGTCGTATTGGCCACAGTGAGTTCCGTTATACATCGATGCAATGTATTTTAGAATTTTGAGAGACTTACCCGTTAGGTAGTAAGTTGAATTAAAATTATGATATTTTCGAGGCAACACGAGGGGTCGCGTGAAACGTATTAAACAGTCTATGCTCAGAGACTATCAGATCCCTTCAAACTCAGGGAAATTAAAACCACAAAGTCACATCAGAATCCCATTCGGACGGTAGTGGTGGGCCTACTCCAGGACTGGGCAAGGCATTGGCATACTGATTCTATCTCATATCATCTGATAGGCTGTGAGTCTAGACTGAATGAGAAATCTATAGAATCATCGCGCGAAATTTAAATGGTTTTCATTGATTTAAAAGAATCCCATCATTATATATTTTTTTCAATAAAAAAACCTGCAGATATAATTACAAAAGGGAAAGGGCATGTCCTAAATGAGCATCCAGAGATCCAGAAGTCGACCAGATGGCAATCGGTGCCCAAGCCATGGCCGTAGGGGAAATTACTTATGCGATGAATAACTTGGCTTATCAATTTAGAGTAATAGATGAGGAGAGACGATACCTGCACCATGTGCTTATCATGTACCGAAATCTACTCCGGTAAAAATCAATTTTATCAATCTGAGTGAACAAAAATAGACCGATCCATTATTGTCACATAGGAGGCTGAGTTTGTGTGTTGCGGTTTTTGAATAAACCAGGTGGAAAATAACCACTTATGGTACAATGGAATAGACTCCAATTCTAAATCACACATGCATTCAACTACTTGTTGAGAAAATCACTGAAAAGGCCTGCTCAGTCTAGGCTCATTCACGACCTCTCAGATCAGATATCTCAGATCTCTGAGTGATATGTCAGTGATTGGATGCCTACTACGCTCATGGCTTTCCTGGTCTGGAGTAGGTGTCATAATTATTATGATTTTGCGGTTTGGAGTGAGAGGCTTTCCCTCAGTTTGAAGGGACTCTCTCAACTCTGAGCCTAGACCGTTGACAAATTGAAGTACAATCTTCACTGGTTGTGTCTAACTGAGGCCTGGGCATTGACCCCCGAGAGAATGGAAAGATATATAGGGAGATGTGTGATACGAGGGGGATCCAATGTCTGCCAAGCTCTGTTAAAGCGAGCCCCTCACATGAAAGGCAAGAGGACTAAAGCTAACGTGTTACTGATATACCATGAGTATGTTTACATTGAGTGATCGCCATTTACCACGTTAGCTCCTACAAAGGCAGATTACCCTCGACATAATACATCTTATCTTAAAGACCTCAGATTTTATTTTGAACACATTCTTGCCACCATTTTTTAATCCCTCGGCAATGACAGAAAATACTTCAGACATTGTTATTTCACACCACTACAAGGTAGATGATGAAGCTGCCATTCCAGACTATATATAACATTGTGTGCAAGGGCTGTATCAATTACTATTCGAATAGAATGTTGTTAAATTTCCAATAATGAAACTCATACTTACAGTTACGTTCAGGAATCTTGGCCTGATACTGTGTGCCCACATTGACATGTCTGAAAAAATAATGATACCAATTTTAAGTAAATATTCCAATGAATTGAAATGAAACACTTCATGTAAACTGTACACATGAGATAGTAATATGAGTTGACAGGGCAAACCGATCGACGTCATACACGTTTGCCACGCCCAGTCGATAGATATCGAGGGATATTTTCCATAAGAAAAAAATGAAAGACTAGGCACAATAGAATTTTTAGATTATGAATTTTCTGAAGTGCCTGGACCAATGATAATATAGTAATCGGACATCAATCAACCTGTCCAAAAAATATCACATTTCCTCCCACATATCTAGTTCGGGTTAATGTTATCATAAACTCTACTCTAACGATTGGTACAAGCCCACTTGTTTAACATATTTTTATTTTTTTCAAATATGGTGACTCATAAGTTGTCATCTAACAAGTCGAGATGGCTCTCGTACATCATCGAAACACTTCTCTAACGACCGAATTTAAAGATAAGAAACAATCCCTAAATATTAAATACCCATGTCTGCATTAAGTCAACTTAAGTACATATATGATGTATATTTATTTTAATATCTTCCTAATTACTAATGAAAAATGTCTAATTCTTCTGATTAAGGACATATATACGGCATTACTAAAATACCTTCATCGATACAAGAGCAGTCTAGGCTCAGAACCTCCCAGATCTGGATCAGATATGAATGGTATGTCAGTGATTGGATGCCTACGGCGCTAATGATTTTCCCGGCCATATAGTAGGCGTCCCAATGGGATATCAATGGCATTTTGTGGTTTGGGTCGAGACTTTCCCTTAGTTTGAAGGGACTCTCTCAGAGTCTGAGCCTAGACTGAGCGACCCACGTGGAAAACCACTCACTATACAAGTGTTTCAGAGGATTCTATTACACAAGAGTTATAAGCCAAAGAACTTTCTTTACAGCTCCAGTCAGAGTGAAGCCTCTCTCATCGAAACCATCCCTCGTGACATTTAAAAACTTCTGAGGCCCGAATGCCCACGAGGAGAAAAACACTTGCAAATTACCAGAAGTTTTAATTCTACGATGGCAACAATTGTCCTCAGACACATGATTTACCAGAGCCAGATGCTCTTGATGCCACAAAAACGAGGAGAAAATTAATGAGGCTTCCCAAACCATTCTTTGACATCTAACTCTGAGTCATTGGTGGATCAGAATCAAAGGAATTATTAAAACGGCGATGCTTCGGGGATACTGCGCTCAGAAAATAACCCATAAAAACATAATCGAACTGATTTACAATAAACACGGACATAAATACTATTCCCTCAGAAGGTTAAAAACATACCATTATCCTGTTATGTGTCAATTAAAATGAATAGCAGCGGTAGATAGGCCCCAGAGTAAGCTCTTTGTGGATTTTTCAAAGTCCAAATGAAACACTCCACTCATTTTAGCTTTTATTTCTGTATCCAGTGCGGGTAAGACTACATGAAATGAACTAATTACGTAAGAACTAAGAACATCCCATTATTGGGGGTAATTATGATATGACTAAAATCCCGAGATCAAATTTTGTACATATTTTACTAGAATTATAAATCGTATTTAAATGTAATTGAAATCTAAGGATCTACATTAGGCAAATTTCCGAAATATGATCTGCAGCAAGCCCACTGGCGAGAATCTACACACGCAACACCTGATCTATCTATCTAGAGGTGATGTTGAAATATTTAGTAGCTACAATTCATATATTTTTCCTTACATCTCCCAGGTGTTATGTACCAGTAGGGATAACTCAGTTCACATCCACTTGAGAAGATGTCTAGGTTTGCATGAACTTATTTACTGTGTATGTACATACTATAATAGGTAGGCGTTTCCAAATATAAACTGGTTAATTATCAAGGGTTGGCTAAATCAGGGTGGAGCGCTCTAGGGATAAGGAAGGGGGTTTCCCTTTTGGCGACACTCTCCCATCCAGGCCCCCACGAGCAGTTTTATGACTGCATTATCTTTAATTAGTCCTCCTGTCTCTAGGTGTACCAGTATTATGTCTCCCAATCCTATCTACCACTCAAGCGAAAACACATTATGTGGTTGGTTTAATTATCAAGTCGGCTGTATGTAAACATCTGCGATGATAAACTATCTGATTTACAAGCAGCAGAATTGTCATGCTATCAAAATATACCACCACCACTCCCATGGCCATGGCAAAGAGCATAGATATAGAGTGGATGGGAACATGTATGGAGAAAAATCTGCATTTTATGTATGCACCACGGACTGGTCTACTCCACAACAGACTGCAGGTGGCAGACCTATCATTTATACTAGCAACGAGAACGTTGTGCAGTGAAAAGAGAAACTTCACCCCCTAATACCCCGAGGCTATTCCCATTTAGTGAACACATTACCGAATATGATTATTAGATTTTTTCCCCTCTGGTCGCAGAGCAATTTTCACGCTAAAAAGCCTCCAGTCAAAACATATCGCATGAATCGTTTCTCCATAATGACCCGACTGATGAATTGACTTGTGAAACTAGCGATAATATCTAGGTCCAGAAATTCAATATGTTTACTAATGCCAGCACTTTTAATCACCTAATACATCACAATTCCATATAAAGGGAGAAGACATGTTCTGTGAGTGTTTGCAGAGTTTAATTGGAGCTCTTTACAAAGGTAAACAGACTGTTATTTATAAAAGAAGTTTCCTTTTAAATTCTCTCGGCACTAATCAAACTCTTTTATTGCAGCGCCTCAACATAATTATGACATAGACCAGTTACTTCTTCAGGCACTTGTCATCACCATAGAGACGGTGCGTGAATGTTAATTAAATCCCTGAGATTAAAATGTAGGTGGAAGAAGATTCATGGGCAATGTTGAAGACTACACCTGGGAGCGAGAGTGTCTATATATTGCATGGCTGATGTCATCGACATGGCGGAGATGGAGATGGCCCCTGACCCCTAACCCTGACCCTTGCTGATGTCATCTGTACGCTTTCATACCAGACTAGCAGCCTATGAAATCTCCACACCTGGGAGAGATGGTTGCTGGTGTGTGTATGTCATATCACCAAGGCTGGCCATTTTTAACAGCAATGCTTCGCTCCGATTTCATCGCTATTGAACCTAGATATATCAGGTTCCATACAAGCTGACAGAAGGCGAAGTCGATGTATACATGAATATATGAAGGGGCCCATGTTGAAGTATGAAAAATGGCCATTTATACGATTTATATACATTTTTCCCCAGATGACAATCTTGAGAAATTGGGGAACGAGGGTTGAAATGGTGTTCATGTGGTTAACCACAACTACATTTTAGACATATCCCCGACACACCTACTAAATTTGCATTGAATTAATAATTCATATTCCACCCGGCGAAGCTTTGGGGTCACAAAAGCTACCTCCCCTAGCTATTTATCTCCATAAGGTGTATACTCTATGGAACATAGCAAGACAACCTAGCAGCTAAATAATGGGAATCGACTAAGAGGAAAAATGATTGACGATGCAGCTAAAACCCCAAAGAACAATTCAGATTCAAATATTAAATCAGAGGCCATGTTATCATGGTTCAGAGGGTTAAATTACATTTTACACATACCTCCCTTGTATGATTCCATTGAATGGGAAGTGTTCTAATGTAATTTATTAACGTTAATAACATAATGTAGGAGTCAAAAGAATAATATTGAATTTTCATTAAGATTCATTAAACAGTCTAATTCGAAGTCCCTTCAAACTAAGGGAAGCTAACCGCAAACTTCCAATAGAACCCCAGTAGGCCGGTAGCTACTCCGGGGCCGGGAAAGCCATTGACATACGATCTGAGGCTCTGAGCCTAGATTGCAAATATCTTTGACTCAATTTCTAATCAAAGCTATATTCTTTATCACTGCCCAGGGCATGGGGAACATGGTACTACTTACGGTTGAATATCTGTTTCTGGAGGCGGTTCCTCTTCCTCTTCTTCAGGCTCCTCTGTAATGGGTTCACTTGTTACAGTAGCGGGAGGTTGCGTAGATGAAAACCTCCAGGGCCCTTCAGCAGACACTGCAGACAAATTATCATTTTCCTTGGTAAAATTGTTACACGAGGAAAGATGTTTTACAACTTAAAAAAAAAGATCTAGCCCCTCTAGTACGTAGTGAATGGAGGATATTCGCCGAATTTATTCATCAACAGAAGAAGCAAATCTCATATATTTCCAGTTATTTGGGAATTTGTCGGCTATTAGAAACTGAGAGGAAATAATTTGTCCAATAAATTTCCATTTAAACCCACGCTCCAAAATTAAGTTATAAATAAGGGGGATTACATATAATAGATCATGTTAATCTCCTATATTTCCAGTTATTTGGAAATTGATTAGATATAATAAATCAATTTATTGATACGTCATCTATTTCATCCATTGTCTACTTACATCTGCGTTGCATGAGCCGTGGAGTGATGGGGGCTGACTTAGGAGTGATGGGTTTGTAGCTGGACTGGATGGTCCAGAACAGTCCGGATCCACTCCTTACTGGGCTGAGCATGGGTGGAGGTGTGTATGGGGGAGGTGTAGTGCCAGAGTGCTGTCCATCCCACAAACGCGGAGAACGCAGGCGACTCTGGAAGCCTATGTGGTTAACATGGGGTGGAATTATTAAGGGCTCTGGCCGGTGCTTCTTCTTGGCTCGACTAGGACTTGTCGGTACAAGGGAGGGATTGCGAAACACCGCACCCTCTGGGGACTTTAATCGCACCTGAGCATCCTCTCGACTTCCAACTCTAAATTTGGAATCAATTTCAGTCCGATTCCTGGGTCTCTGGAAAGTACCATCCTCCACTTTGTCAATGCGGTAACTTTCCTGGCCTAGAGCACTGTCCACTAGATTGCTAGGGTTGTTATTGCTATCACCACACATCTGCTGCAATTTCCCTGGGTGTTGCACACCGCCGAAGCTACTACCATGGCATCCTCTGAGCTCAGGGTTGGCCTGGCCAGGCAACAAGCTTGAGCTACCAGAGCTCACTCCTTGTGGCAGGACTAAGTTAGACAGATGGGCCCTTTTAGGGTCAGTGTATTTATCAGCATCAGCACTGGCTCTGCGTTTTCTCTCTGATGGCAGCTTCTCAGGAAGGTCAGGGTACATAGGCTTAAAAATCTCAGCCACTTTAGTTTGGTCCACACCATGTACCATCTGAGTGACATATGTCATATTAGTATTAGCTACAGAAGTTGAGAAGTGCAGGTCATTTATCAAATTGTTTGCTATACTGAATTGTTGATTGCCCTGGCTACAATGGGGATTTTGATTTCCCTGCGAAGTGGACATGACTGTGTTCTGATTATTCATACTTGAGACCATCAAGGATCCCTGAAATTGGTTCACGTCCTGCTGTGAAGTCATAATACCAGGCTGGCTACAAGAGACTGGTACCTGTTGCTGTTGGAAAGACATATTCTGCTGTTGTTGTTGCTGCAACTGCTGTTGCAACTGTTGTTGCTGCAACTGCTGTTGGGCCTGTTGCTGCTGTTGTTGTAGTCTTTGTTGTTGCATCTGATGAAAAGGTTGTCGTCGGATATGTCTTGGTGGTGGAGGGGGCAATAGGTCAAGGGACGGCAGGGACGGATTGATACCATCCAGATCACTGGAGGTTAGCAGTGTATCATGGCCATCCATTGGCTGGTCCATTGAAGTTGGACATAAGTTATTTTGTGGCTGCTGCGGCACTGGGGGTGGGAAATGGAACACAGGAGCACTTGTGCCACGGTTTGGTGTGTGAGGGTGGTTTGGTGTGTGAGGATGATTGGGCGTAACAGGGTGACTGGGTGTGTGTGGGTGTGGTGTGTGGTGGGCTGGGGTCATGGGATGACTAGGTGTATGTGGATGTTGATGATGTGGGGTGAGTGGTTGATTTGGAGTCATTGGATGGCCAGTGTTGTGTAGGTGATTGGGTGTGAGAGGGTGATTGGGAGTCAACGGGTGATTGGGTGTTGCCGGGCAACTACCTGGATGATGGTTCAACTGAGCATTGTTCAATTGCTGAGTTTGTTCATTCAGAGTCTGTTCAATGGCAGCAGCAGCTGATTCATTCTGGAGTGCAGCCTGTATCTGCTGTATGGCATCATTCGGATTAAACTGCTGTTGATGCTGATGGAAATTACTGTTATTCTGATCAGGAATGTTGTAGTTCTGCTGACCGGAGTCAGACACAAAGTCTAAATTCGGGATGTCTTGCTGTAGCAGTGTAACATTGATCCCTGTGGTATCTGATGTGTCCATTGATGGACCACCAGATGATGTCAGATTGGGTATACCCTGTGATAACTGCTGTAGAGCTCCAGCTGCCTGTAACAGGTCAGCTTCTAGAGATACAGCATCTGTAGTGCTTGTTATTTGTCCACTGACTGACACATAATCTTGAGTTTGTTGGTAGTCTTGCTGTTGGCTAACTGTCACAGGTGGTGGCAGCACAAAACGTGTGTGGTTATTCTGTGCTGGAGACTGTGGCACAGGTGACTGTGGCACAGGTGACTGTGGTGGCGGCAGAATAAACCTAGTCTGTTGGCTCATGTGTGAAGGCGATTGTGGCATTGTTGTTGTCTGGGGTGGTGGAAGGATGAACCGGGTTTGGTTCAGATGAGAAGGCGATTGCGGCACTGGGGAAGACTGTGGTTGTGGGAGCACAAAGCGAGTCTGGTTCATGTGTGAAGGTGAGGCGGGCACAGGTGATTGTGGCACTTGCTTCTGTGGTGGTGGCAAAATGAATCGTGAAGCCTGGGTGTTGTGAGATGGTGATTGCGGAATGGGTGACTGAGGCACAGGTGACTGCGGCACCTGTTGCTGTGGTGGTGGAAGTATAAAACGACTCGTCTGAGTCTGGTGTGATGGAGATTGTGGCACAGGAGACGCAGGCACCTGCTGAGGGTTGGGAAGCACAAAACGTGTCTGTTGGGTGTTATGAGAGGGTGACTGGGGCACAGGAGAGTTAGGAACTTGCTGTTGCTGCTGAAGTTGCTGCTGAGCTTGTTGTATCAACTGCTGTTGGTGAGTTGATAAAGAATGCAGCTGCTGGGGTTGTAACGTTCGCAACTGGTTGATCTGGGCTGAAGTCAAATTATTCGACCCAGACACCTGTAATTGTATGACATCATGTATGAAAGGCAAAGGCACAGCATTAATTTTCGCCATTTGTTGGTCTTGCGGCTGCTGCTGTTGTTGCTGCTGCTGGGATTGTGACTGTTGTTGTTGCTGTGCCTGCTGCTGTGCCTGTGCCTGTTGTTGGGCTTGTTGTTGAGCCAGCATCTGCTTCAATGCATTCACCCCAGGTCCTTGTTGTGGTCTGGACGTTGGAGGTTCTGCCTTCACTTGAGCAGTCTGTGTCTGTTGTTGGTTCTGTGGGTCTTGATCCTGACTTTCACCATCAGGCGGAGACCCCTCTTCCTCTTCCTCTTTGGGCATGTCCTGAAAAATTACCCAGTAATATTGTTAATATCCAAATACAAGAACTGAACATGACTACAGAAGGGAGTCAATAGTGGTTTTATCTGGAAATAATGCAAATTATCAGCTAAACAGCAAAATCTTTTACATCTCCTATAATAATTTCTTTAGTTCATGAGAACGTGACATCAAGATTAATATTAAATTTCGAAAATTTACGCTAAGAGAATAAGGTTAGGGGCCTGCATGTTTTTAATCTATTTAAGCCGCAATTTAATGTTTTACTTTATCATGAGAAACGTTAAGATCAATTATACAGTGAATGCCAAAAAAATGAACTTACCTTCTTGAAATATCCTCCATGCAATCGCATATGTCCATTCAGAGCTGGGATATTCTTGAACCGTCTATGGCACATTGTACATTGAACAGGTTTAGGACCCCTGCAAAAAATAATCACAATTTGTAAGTCAGTATTTAAACTCCAAGGTCAAATTGGTAAGAACTGCCAAGAGATAAATGTACCCAACTGATTTTTTCAAGTGTTAACATAGATAGTCAAACGGGTGATATTCAGCAATGCAACGCTTGTCTGCATTATACACTTTTTTCATAATAAAAAATACAGACAGATTTATGTCATCAAGAATATTTAGAGCATGGCAATCCGGACTTACTCAAGAGGATTAAGGTAATTGTAGACTGGCCGTGTTGGGGCCATTGGGCTGGAGGGGTGAGCTGGTGTCACCCCAGCAGCCGGTGAAATAGGTGATAACTGTTGCATGTAACCGGGAGATCTACCATCAGCCGTCCAAGGGCGGTTCTCCACCTGCAATGTGAAATCAGAAATCAAGTAAACAATCTAGGACCAAATATGAGCGAGTCCCTTCAAACGGAGGGAGGACGCACCTGTCTCAAACAAAGTGCCATTATAATTCCATTTAAACCGCAAAATGGCATTATAATCCCATTAGAACGCCTAGTCCTAGGCCAGAAAACCTATTAGCAGATTAGGCATCCAATCACTGATATACCATTCTTATCAAATCTGAGGGTTTAGGCCTAGACTGTAAATATTAAGGCAGTACACAAATGGGTTCCTTAACATTTAATCCTACAACGAAAATTAGATTAAAATCATTTCACAAAAAAATCATTGGTACTAATTCAAGAAACCTATCAATCATGTTTGGTAACACCTTATCATGGCTGGACGATTTCCTCTCTGGTTTGAAAGGGGTAAAGGCTTCTGGTCCATTGATTACACTTATTCAAGAATTATTGAATGAAAAAATGTTGGTGCTCTGTACTTCAAATATTGCCATACATATCTCTATGTGATTACAATGAATAGGTTCCAAGAGATTTCATGACTACTGATTTTAATGTATTATTTATTCAAAATGGCCATTGATTATATATCTATTTCGATTGATAAAAACGTCCACTAAATAAAATTAAATGTTGCTAAAATAACACAGGGCCTACTGTTGTAAAACATTAAAGGGCCGATTTTCACATAATTTAGTGGAAACGTCCACTGCGGCGCAAAATCGCATGAGAATCGGCTTAGTGGATTAGGGCCTTAAGCTGTGTATGCATAAACTGGGATCAAGCATATATCCACTGCTCACCCTTTGTCTGTAGGCAGGATCAAACTGGAAGTACTGCCCTTGGGTGCTACTACTACCATTAGTAGTCTGTTGCTGCTGCTGCTGCTGCTGCTGCTGTCCATTGCCAAAGGCAGCCTCATCCAGAGTGACGGTTGTACTGTCCAGTGAAGGCTGGTGATGGTGGTTCTCCAGGTGCCGCCTTAACGACCGTGCATCACAGTAACTCTTGTCGCAACTTTCAAACTTGCACTCAAACGGTTTCTTACTCCTATGTGTCATCATGTGGCCATTCCTGGGCGAGAAATGAGAATGAGAAATTAGTAACCAGGGTATAGGAGAGTTCATGATTAAGAACTTCTTTTTTCTATACTCAGGGATGACAAACTAGTTATCGATTAACATTATAGTTAAAATTATTAAATTCTCCCTAACTGGCTTTTTACGGATATTATCTATATCAAGGACGACTGAATATCCAGCAACTACTGACAAAGCCCTCCAAAGGGCGAAATATTGGACTAAAAAAACATAATGAAAAAATCACAAGATGACGACTTTGAGTGATCTTCTTATCAGATAAGTCCTGATTTGGGTTTAATTTGTGTTAATGAATGTAATATGTTTAAATGGGTATAAAAGTTGAATTATCTCTTGTGTAATTTAGATTGCTTTATTTCATAGTATAATTTTATAAATGGCAACGCAAGAAAACAACCATATATATACGGCTATACGTCTTCTGTAAGAAATGTGTTTAGATTTGTGGCCAATAAAATATATTCAACAAGAAAGTATTATACAAAACTTACAAATGGTCCTGCCGCTTGAAAGCCTTACTGCATATGACGCATCCGTACTTTCTCTCATCACTATGTGTCAATTTATGCTTAGCCAAGGCACTAGAATTGTTAAAGGCTTTCCCACAGACAGGACAGTTAGCGGCTGGCCGGTGACCGTTTCCTGATCCAACTTTTCCGGGACGACCCTTGGGTCGAGGCTTATCTGTTGGCCCCGTTTGATTTGGGGGTGGTGCTGCCATTGGTTGTGATGAAGTTGAAGACGGGGTGCTGTCCGACCCAGTTGAAGAAGATGAAGATATCTGTTGCTCTATCTGCTGAGCTTGGTGCGTGCTATTTAATGTTTGTGATTGGCTTCGGTGGCTGTCATTAGATCCTGGAAAATGAGAAGAGAAACGCTTGTTAGATGATGTAAGGTGGAAGGTATCTGTAAAGTATTTCAGTAGGCAATGTTTGTAGGTCATAATTGAATTCTCAGATTTGAAAATGTTTGAAATCAGGTCCTTGCTTCTAATGAGGGAAATTGAACTAGGGACAGGATCATGACAAGATTCAACAGGATTAGCTGATGGCAGTCTACTGATTGCCTTTCGACAGCTCAAAAGTAACTCTTTGATAAGGGTTTACAAGGTTTGTATTTCTCTCTATAATTAGTGCATATAAATTATATATTTCTTTCTTGGCATAAGTCATCTTTCATAAACCAATGTTATAATTAGTCTATAATTAGCGCTTCTGATTTAATTATCACATAGATTTATTTCTACCGAGGAATTAATGTTGTTCTTCCCTTTAACGAGAAAACATCGTCATTAATTCCTCGGTAGAAAGACAAGATATCATTGCATGCATTTATATGGAATAGAAATGACAAAGAGTTTTAAAAAAAAGAATATACAGTTTTAAAGGCACGACGGTGCGAATCATTGCCTTGGGTATATATACTTCAGGACTTGTATATGGATAGGACAACTGACATGGTAGGCTGAATGCATCAGCTGGGGTAATATGTTGTTTTTGTAAATACCAAAACTTCCCAGTACAAGGCTATAAAATCACCAGGCGAGGAATTGTCGCTGAATGTGTGACAAGACATTTGGGATGTGTATCAACCACCTTCAATTAATAGCTTTCATTTTCAAGTCGGACATATTCAATCAGAGTAATATGATCTTCCCCAACATTTAATACAACTCGCATAAACAACTCGCCTTTCACGGGGAAAACTCATTCTGAATTAATTAAGTTTCGACAGTAACAGAAGTTAGACAAGAAAATGTGATTTGAAGCCCATACATTAGACATGTTGAGAAGAGTCCAGTGTATAGCCGAGGTAACCTGATAAGAATCTGATATAATGATGCTTTACCTATCGTCAACAACTTTACTCAAGATACTTCGTCGTCAGTTGACTTGTCTTGATTCATACGAGCAATATGAGAGGGGCTATCAATCCATACAACATGGGATAGCTAAGAGAGGTGGATCATGTCGACTAAAGGTTAATTCTTGTCCGCAAGTAAACATTACACCACTAAGCTTTTAAATAGAAACAGGATCCAGGTATGGTGACACTCCCCTCCCCTCTCCTCTCTCTCCTAGGATATGCTCTGTTTGGCGGCGGCAGACTATCGCGATTTTCTACATTGATGGGAGTGTTTGAGAACAATTTATGATAAATAATCGCTAGATATGAGGACAATGTGGACCAATTGCCATGTTAATAATGATATATGTACGTGACAGATAAAGTAATTGCCACGTTCTTCCCCCAGTCTGCTGGCAGAACCAAGCATAGTGGAAGGGTGGAAAGAAATCCCTAAGCTGCTAATGCTAAATTTAGAGTGTAGATAACCATATAGTACGTTTGTATTTCCCATCATTAACATTTAATTGAGGCAAGGGATAAGAGAGTCCGCTGCAACCAGCTGTTTCAAACCTAGAAAGTCAGTTAAGAGGATAAGTTCACATCCCAGTATTGAAATGACTCTCATTAGGTGCTGTAATCCAAAGGTCACCACTCCAAATCCTTATCTAACCTCTCAGATATTCCTTTTGTTTAATTTTCTTTACAAGCTGAGCTGCAAAGGACTGACAGCAGAGAGGGCCTGTATTTAGTATTTCTCATCCTAACGTTACTCATTTACCTGGGCTTGACAGCCTGCTTATTAATGGACGTAAACAAATGTTCTTGATCCTCGTACGTTCCCTTAGCTTAGATGAAGCAACGACTCGTTGGATGAAGGGATAGCAATAATAAACACTTTCCAACAGGTATAAAACATTGGGGGATGGCCAAACCAGGTGTTCAGAGTAAAGAACATACAACCCACCGGCCCTCACTCCCATCATTCACATCCCATATAAGATAAATGCAGTTAGAAGAAGGATTATCTCTGCAGGCCATTTCACCCCGCTTTTATTGCTGACACTGCATTATCCCCCTTATCCCTGTAAGGGAATCGACGACTGCTGCAGCAGAGCAAGTCGTGGGCGGAATGCCTTTGTCAAAGGGATCGAAAAAAGGCAGTCATTGTTGGACACTGATCGTGTTTCGTTGAACTTAATGTCTTTAATTGAGCAAGTGAGGAGGCACGGGATTGGCACCACATTTAAAACAAACACAAGATTTCGATCAAAAGGACATTCATCGCCCAGGCAGAACTATCAAAGCAAAAGTAGGCTTTTAATTTAGATTACGATATCTGATGTATTTAATGGTGCAATGAATAAACATATCCATCTTGATAACTGTATTAACAACCATCGCCAACTGAAACTACTGGAGGGGTAAAGGATTGTAGAGTACAGTCTAGGCTCAAAGCCTCCCAGATCAGATAGGAATGATGTCAGTGATTGGACGCCTACTGCGCTAATGTCTTTTCTGGCCCAGGAGTAGGCGTTTTAATAATATTAATAATTATAATGGCATTTTGCGGTTTGTATCGAGAGGCTTTCCCTCAGTTTGAAGGGACTCCTCAGCTTTGAGCCTAGACTCTGAATAGGTAAGAAGTCTGTTTTACTCTAAGTTCAAACTGGGAATGTAAACAAGACTCAAGGACAGAATAGAATTATTTTTGCCAATGAAGTGAATCCTGTCGTGTCATACATACTGATCAGACAAAAAATTCGTAATAACTCAAAACCAGAAACCTCGCTTCACCAGAAAGAATATCATCCATGTGCATCTGGGTGTATGAGACAGCAGGACAAAGGAGATACGAAAGTGGCAAAAAATAAAAATGAATCCCAGTTAAATATTAAAAGGATTGCCGAGAAGATAATAAAGGTGAACTATTTTGCTTTAGTAGAATGTCTGGAAACAAGGTCATCATAATGATCGGCATGAGCTGCAGGACCAAGGGATGGGAAGAGAAAGAGAAAGAGAATACATTGTGATGAGGGCGATGATTCACCCTCTCACTGACACTGGGTGATTGATATTCCCGTTACGTCACACCACGCAACACCGCCCCGCCCCCCATACAGCCCCCTCCCCCAGCCAATGCTTCCCAAATAATGCCAGGTTAAACAATGGAGAAATCCCGCCGACGATAATATCATATATGGCCATGATATTCGTTATGTGTCTGGCTTTTTTCTGGTGTGAGAACTCATCTGTGTAGCGCCAGGGATATCATCAGTATTGCTGACTTATTATATTATTTATAATTGAGGTTATTTTTGATAGAATACCTAGAAAATCGGCGTAAATTAAACAACCTTTTGATAATCAATCACGCTGGTCTGCAAAGATGCCACTAAATAGAGGAAGCAATTCTCGGTGGATCAGTTGTCCTGATAACAAACCCACAATCTCCCACACCGTCGTGGTCGTGAGATAAGGTGCTTTGACAGGTACAATAGTTTTAAGAACAGTGAGTTAAAACTAAAGCAAGATGAGGAACTGGGACATGTGCCTGTCATGCCTGTAGGCCGCCCATGTTCACCCTCGCCTACGGCCTTTCACTAGTTAGGGGAGGAGCAGTAGTAGTACATGTAGTAATGTAGGGGACAGGACCTCCTCTTTGCCAAGGGGTTGTTCCTAGGATCACAATCTACAATGTAGGCTACTTCATTTATGACTATTCTCTTTGAGATTCTTTTCCTGGCCAGTTGGTCAATAACCAGAAATAAAAGCTGTCAGATAGCTCTCAACAATCCTTTAAAAGTAAATGAATTGAATATTGCCAAATCTGACAGTCTGTCACCAGGCAAGTATGTAAATACAGGTACAAAGCCCAAACCCAGAAATCAATATCATTCGGAAAGAGCACGCTGAATGAAAGACTAGACAGGGGCTTTCATCACACAAGAACTAGCGTTTTCCACCGTTAAAGATAAACTAGGGCCCTTTAGTCAGTATGTACATATTCCAACATTCCACATATGGCTAGCAAGTAATATTTTTTCCTGAATCGCTTTTTTAAATTCATGCCTTTCACCCGCTATAGATCCCACATTACGGCAGACCCCTACAGATCCTAGACACAACAATAGCCATGCCTCTAGTCGGTCCGCTACTATGACAGATGACATCCAGGTTGTTGGAGCTTTTTCCTCCCTTTCCTTCCTCCTGCATAACACTCTATTTTTGCTATTTTTCTCTCCAGAAGAGCATCTCCCACATGGGCTTCCCATGGGGACGAGGTCGTATTTCTACATTATATCTGTCTGGAGCATGACCCGTGGATCCCCCTCCTGGGCCGGCCTGTTTGTTATCTAGTCGGTGGGTAAGGACACAGAGAGAGGGGCAATGTGTATTGAGGCTATGCAAGGACGGGCATGGTAGGGTGACTGAGGGGTGTTGTATTTAATCATAGAGGAAGTGATAGAAAAGATATGAAGATGAAATAACGTTTTTTATAGTTATGTACATATATATGGAAGCATTGATCTCTGAAAGAATACCCAATCCTAACACAAGGATGGTTGGCGCATCCTTATTCAAAGCAGTACATGGTACTATATCATGTTCAATAGGATTACTTGCTTGTCCATTCATCAAATGGAATTTTGATAGAACGAGGGATATTTTGAAATACTGATGGTATTGTTCGTCAGTGAACTTTCTCTGTTCAGTCGATGTGATTGGTTTTGTCAAATAATGAGAGGGAGAATGCTACCTGACTGAGCCTCCGCTCACCTCAGTCTCAGGTCATTCTCACACAACAATGGACTCTCTCAATAGTTCTTTATAAAGAAGCTAGGTGGCAGCAATGCATCGCGCGCCGCGTACCACGATTTAGGCCTGCGAGGAGCTGCCGCCTTGGAAGCAGGTACCATGAAGTACGTGTACTGAAGAGATCGGGGCAGGCAGAACATCCCATCCAACACATATACAAGAGATTTGTACAGTCACTTTATAAGCAACTAAAACAAGAAATTCCAGGCTACATATATGATGGTTAATCACGAAAGCTTTGGATTTAAAAAAACATAGCAGAATATGTTCACTTGTAAAGCAATGGACCAGTAGACAACAGTCATCAGCAGAGATTTTTTGAAAAAAAAAGAAAAGTCATCTAGCCTGTACTAGCTTCATTTAGACTTTAATAGTTTTATTTTAGGGTAATTCAAGGCCTTGCTTTAACTGACAGATTAGCGCGTGGTTTCCTCTTTCGGTGACCCAACAGAAATGTAACACCAGATCTCTCTTTCCATGCACATAGCAGCAGCTATAGTGGCAGCTATAGTGAAGGATTTCGGAGAAGGGAGTACAACAGTTTCCTCTCAGCTCCACTTGCACCCATGGGCGGCCGGGCCAGCGCATGCACCCACAATACAAGCACGGAAACTAGCTATTGATCCTCATCGCACGTGGAAAAATGATTCTGGGGGGAAAAAATAAAGAGAATAAGTTCGAAAAGTAAAAATAAACAAAAAAGTCAACCGGGACACAAGTGGAGGGCCGGCCACAGCCACGTGTTCTGATTTTAGGGCTCGCTACCGCGTCCTATAATCAACCAATTCCCTCTAATATCCAGAAGAGAAAGAGGAGGGGAAAAAGTGCCTAAATAGCCTGCCAGTGGAACCCAATGAAAGGACGGAGCTGGTGGCCGCGGCACGGGCGGGGCGGCGCGACAGACGCGCTACATTGCCTGGCGCGTTGCTTCCCGCGCGACATTTAGGCTATTTTTCGTCGCCACTCCCTCCCCCCCTGGGATGGACTCCCTTTTTTACACTAATTTCTCTATTTCATTCCTCCCAGGGACCGGTGGATATATGTACGGAAGCATCTGACATTTGCCTCTACCCACTCCCTTATAAACACCCAGATGGGGTTGTACTTATGTGTGCCGTGGTTTACACGATATGTTTTCAGTCGCGGAATAAGCGCGGATCCCATATCCTTCATTGAATGGGAGAAGGTCTAACACATGTTGATTAAACTAATGATATCTAGACATAGACGATAATTAATATAGTTAAGGTTCAAATGGATGCAATTCTAAATAAAGTGCAATGCAGTTGCGAATAATATAATATAGCAGTGCTTTGACACTCAGCTAGCTTGTATACTAAAGTAACTTATACTCTATTCTAGACTAATTATAGGGATTCTTGCCAATCGTTTAAGGCGTTTAATAGTAGTAGGTACCGCACATTCTAGGCCCAAACCCTCAGATCAGATAAGAATGGTATGTCAGTGATTAGACGCCAACTTCGCTAATCGGTTTCCTGGCCTATAGGACTCGGCGTTCTAATGGGAATATAATGCCATTTTGCGGTTTTAATGGAATTATAATGGCACTTTGCCGTTTGAGGCGAGAGGCTTTCCCTGCGTTTGAAGGGACTCTCTCATCTTTGGGCCAGGACTGTTCTGATCGTGTAGGAAAAGACCGCATCATGTTATAATTGTAGCATGGCAGTTTTCAAGCTTAAGTACCCGCAGCCCAATGTCAGCTAAATACCAAAAGGGCACAAAAAAACCGCTATAATGCGTGGAATTAAAATAGAGGTGGTCCAAAACAAACAGAACATTTACGACCTTGCCATTTAATGTTTCCATGATCTGTTTAGAAAACTTTGACCTCTGAGGCAATTAGTACCTGTTCACCCACGTGATACCCGACCTAGTAGTAGTACTCGCGGAGGGCGCCAGGTGTCGCAGTCGCCATGGAGAATCAATATTCATGCGTTGATTGGAGAATAACCATAAAGTGGCGTCATAAAACCCAGATGAAAGTCGTGCAATATGGGTTGTCGATGACCCAGGGGTTTACTGGTCAGCAGAGGAACATCTTTCCCCACCCAGTCAATATTCAGATGAAAACATGCAGCTGGCATACAAGGGTGAAAAGGGCAGAAATAACATTGGGAAAAATGACACAAAGGGAAAGAGAGACTAGCACTCCTGTAAGCGCTGGACCTATCCACCCTGTTCAGCCTCTGAAGAACCGAAACCCCAATGCTAGCCTATACCGGTACTCTTTGAAGTTTCGGTTCTACAGAGGCTGGACAGAGTCGATGCCACCGATGTTACAGCACAGCAGTACTTGCGTTTCCGATTTACTCCCCTACCTAGAAAAGCCTACACAATCTAAAAAAAAGGGTGACCCCGCCTAGTTTCTTTTTGGCGATTTCTCCCCCAAAACAAGTCTTCCTAACCAGAAAACCACTTAAAACAACTATTGTTACGAAATGCATTTTTTTCTGTTCCTGGAAGATTGTTTCATAATAAAAAAAAAGCACTTGTCCAAAAGCTTTATATGCCAATAAGAAAATAATTAATTACTACGAGGAGGTCTTCATCAATGCGATAATAAGGCCGCATGTAGACGAACCATGAATATTTATTTTCCTCCATATTTAGTCGCTCAATAAACAATGATTATTGCAAGTAGATTGACAGGCGACCATCCGTACAATGATCCTATTGTTTACTGCACATAGACACACATACTGTATTCAAAGGGATAGTTCCTCTGAACGCCTATACATTGTATTATAAACAGCATGAGGCTCGGGATCAGATAAGAATGGTATGTCAGTGATTGGACGTCTTCTGCGCTAATGGCTTTCCTGGCCTAGGAATAGGCGTCCTAATGGGATTTTAATGGTATTTTGTGGTTTGGAGCGAGAGGCTTTCCCTCAGTTTGGAGGGACTATCTCAACTCTGAGCCTAGACATTAGCTAGACCTAGCTACCCATATACTACCTGGGTTTTTCATAAAAACAACAAATACTCTTGAGTGAAATCCTTAGACCTCGCGAAGAGAAATTAGTATATGACTAAAAGATGATGAAATTGTTTGAAGTACTTCAATTCCCGGGAGTTGATATAATTCAAGCACAGAGAAGGCCATACCCATGTCACTGATCCAATTTTCACTTTGACTTTGAGCCTTCATCAAAAGATTTAAGATGGTAATTCCTATACAAACCCGTTGAGAATAAAGAGGGGAACCTTGGGAGGCCTGCTTATCAGAGCTCAGTTATCCCTGAGAACAAAAGGGTGCTGCGGAACCCTCTACCTGTCATGTCTGTTCTTGAACCCTGGTTCATAACATAAATCAGGTACTGGAAACTCAACATCAAAATAACGTGACCGACATGAAACCAGTTTCAGAAGTTGCTGCCCAACTTGATTTCAGATTACGGTACTATAAAATTTCTCCCCAATCTTTTTTTTTTAGTATCAAGGTGATTATTATTATAGCTATAATGTATTTTTGGCTAAATTTAAAATATGGAGAATATGCGATAGAATGTTTAAAGAGTAGTGGTGTAAGCTGATTACTATTTATAAGCTAGGCCTACTAATAGTTATACAAAGCCAATTAATAAATCTTACAACATTCAAGGCACATGAATGTAGTATTATCTTCCAATGGAAATTTCAGAATTAAATATATTCAAGACTGGAAGGACTAAGATATTTTAATTTCTGTGTATCATCAGCATAGGTTTATTTCGTGCGAACAGAATGAGCACAACCCAGGCTTTGCAAGCGCCCAGAGCTTGTGTAAAATACGAGGAACAAAGAACACGAGGATAAATGGCGTAAGCTACACCAACAACTTTCCTCCCTCAAACCATATGGGTTCCAGCGAGGCTCAAAGGAGCAACAACTAACCACCCGACACAGTAGCAGCCTGGTCTAGACAGATAATGTGTAGACTTGTTGAAGACAAGAGGGTAGGGGAACAGAACCCACAAGTTTGAAAAAAAGAAAAGGAAAAAAAAGAGAGTTATGAGTAGATGAATATTTCTTCCAGGCAAAAAAAATCAACAACCTCTCCCAGGCCTCTTCAGTGTAGATAGGCAAAATAATGACTTAACATGAGAGTTAAACAGAAAACTATGATCATCCTACTAAATCGATCTCGGGGGCATAGTTGGACATAGGGCTCTCAAATGCAACAGTTTCTGGGGATTTGTGTTTGTAAAAATCTAAATAACCGGATTGTGCACAAGGACGTCAGCTCCACAAAACACTAATACAACTTTATTAAAACTCACGAAAGTTTTAAAAAAAAAATAAAGTCACGAAAAGCCTTCCCATGTCCTGGATCTTAGACACTTCCTTCAGAAGGTTAAGATGGGGCGCGTGTCCTTGGCCTGTGTATCTAGCAACAGTAAGGTGTGTCACTTCTGGTTCAGACTGGGATTCTATTCCAACAATAAACTAACTAAAGTGTAGTGCATAAAGAAAGAGTTAGTGTTGCAAATGAACCTCATCATCCTACTCGCGTGCAGATAGCCACCAATCATGTCTTCACTTGTCAGTGAATCTCCATGACAACTCAACCTGTGACGTCACAAGGTTAAAACTTTGTAATGACCCACTCAAATCAGCAAGGCCCCAGGGGAAGGTCTTTTTTCGGTGGGATAAAAAGCAATTCTGTCATAAACTTATGAGAATATTTCTTAAACCATTGCATAACTTTGGACCCATGTCGGGCATGTTTCATTTAGGCAATATTAATAGCTATCGGAGACGAGGAATGACTATTTGGGGGAGAAAAAGTGCAAATCCCCGAGAAAAGGGTGGTAAAAAGCTAAATGAAGAAAACAGGACTGGATTGTTGTTTTGTGTACCCGTGTCACGCGGACGTGTGTCAAGCGTGATTGCGACGTGATTATGACGTAAAAACATTGACGTATTATGGCGTAAAAATTACGGCCCGTTCTTTGTTGGACGCTGCGGGACGGGAAAATGACCAAGTTGTGAATCTTTGTGAGACAAACAAAACTTGGGCAGACGACTTTTTCTCAGGTCATTCATCACTGGTGGGCTGTGATGGTGGAAGTGGGGATCAGGGCAGGAGACTGGGAGCTCCGGTCACATGGGGGAATGACGTGACGACGACCAGCTTCCAACTCCCAGAACTTGGTACACAATAACTTGCACCAGGACAGCAACGCCCGCAACTTCACACATTACCAACTTTTTCCCCGGTCACATTCAAACGTGTCAATATTAAAAGGTTATTATCAACTGGCTTTTCACACCGTGATTTATGGAGAGCTTTTTGGAACGCAATTGTAAATTCTCAGGAGGTTCGCATCCATGGGAGTAAAAAGATATAAAGATTGGAAAGTTTCGTTTTTTCTTCATATCAGGGGAGAGAGAGATGGCAATGCAATGTCCAGGCGTGCTTGGGAATACTATGCCTCTTCGGGGCTTGTGTAGGCCTAGTTATCTCGAGAAACCTACAGAGCCTGAGCTAGTTCAGAATTGTGTTGGTTGAATGATTCATTAAGAAATCTGCAATTGATGCACACACGTCTACCAACTTCTAGGTATTTTTTCCACTTCCTGCATGCCCCAATTTTCCCCGACCTTGTTTAGCCTACCCCGGTTTCAATATCTCCCGAGATTTATCCCTGTTCTCCTGACTTTTATTCGTCGTACTTTATTTACCTGATACCAACAGGGTTTTTTTTTCTCCCAACAGTTCAGGCTGTTTTGACCAACAGAACCGTAACGGAAGAGGGGTGCCCGCAGCTCGTGAAGTATTGTCAAGATTGGCCTCTAGGTGGCCAGAATAGAGCCATCACACGGCGCTCACGTGTACTACCAGCCACGTGAGAGCCTTCTAACCCGGATGTGCTGGTACACTCTTTAAAAAGCAGCTCCTAGTAGGCAAATAGCCGATAGGTTGTAGTCTTGTACTTGTAGGATAGGACCTTTCCATCTCAGAGTCAGACATACCGTGGGCCTATATAACAAATAAAGGTTCGCTAGCTACCAGACGTGCTGCAGTCTCATTACAAACTCCTATTGATTTTCAGACCTAACGTTCCGAGTAGTTTTTTTTATTGCAAGGGGATTTACAATAACTGAGGATGGGTGGACGGATAGAGAGATAGAGATGGGGCGACCTGCGTGCCTAGTAGCCTACATGTAGTTGTCAGTTTGTTCTGTCTGTGCATGGCTCAGTGACTTCAGAGGGGATCTAACAATCTGTGTAGGACAACAAGTGCTGAATGCATCCAAGCGTGTCCACGCCAAATGTCCAAGGCTCAGGTGTTTTCACACCACTGACTTTTCAGTGCAAACTTTTTTGCCTCTATAACATTTCCATTCAAAACAGCATGGATAAAAATTAGTAGCCCCGGGCGAGAATCCAACCTATTCTCGATCATATCGAGCAGTCCATAGTGTGGATGGTTAGGTGGGGAGTTTTTGAAAGGGACAAGAGACAAACCCTATGGGGTGCGACGACTTTCCACAGAGGAGACACTACGTACAAATACACCCCTCGAATAAAATAAGCAAAAACCAAAAAAGAAATGCATGTCCCTATCAACCAAGCTTTTTTCCTTCTGTAATATTCACAAAGCTGATAAATAATATGAATGTCGAAGAACACTGTTTAAATATCCACCAGACATGCTTCGACCTTGTAATAATACGTTCATTAGATAGTTTATGAAAATATATTGAACGCATACAGTAATTCAATCATAGCTTTTGGTCAAATTAGGAATTGGTGCAATCTGCAAACGTACACGCACGTAAACGTACACATAAAACAACTCGTCTTGTATTTGTGAGGACTACTAGCTAAGTATATGATGCAAATAGAAAATATAACCATTTCAAAGATGTCATTATATTTTCAAGTCAAATTAAGATCACCAAGGCGCTATAAAGACGCGCATGTAAGGGGTAGAGTATTTTTATAGAGAAAGACAACGCGTCATTTATACAAGTCTGGATCACAGCATAAAGTCAGGTGGTGCTACATCTAAGCCCCATTGGAGAAGTTGGTGAAAGACCGAAGTGTTGATCTGGGAGGAGATTTGCAGAATATAAGTGGCAAGTGGCAGCTGATATACCTACTGTCTGAGGAAGGGAAGGAATATTATAATGGGAGGAGGAACCTACTGGTTTCTATGGAGTGAGGACCTTCGGGCACGGCGGAGGACCTAGATTTGAGCTTTGCAGAGGGAGTTTGAGAGGGGAGGGAGTTGGCCAGGGGCCCTTCGCTAACCCCCTCCCCCCAGACGCCCCGCCCTCCCCCACGAGTCGTACTTATTATCATAGTCTACAGCGATGACTGGGGCATGCTGCGTGCGCATTGCCCGCGCAAGTCACGTGGTGTGCAGGACTGCTCACTGATTGGCTGGCGTACAGATATATATACGCATGTAGTACTACAGGCTGGCACGCTCCCTCTCGTACCAGGGGCCGCCTTAGCTATGCACCCAGCCTTCCAGACACACCGCACATTTATAGCTCAAATTCAGAGAAAATGCTTTGGAAAAATATTTGGAAACATTGGCGAAATGCAAATAAAACCTTCTCACATGATGCACTAAACAATGTTAATTTCGATGAAGAAATCTCAATTAATTTGTAGATAATTTACATGGCAGACGGGATATTAATTAATATGTTTGGAGGCATGTGGCAAGACTAAAGGGGATCCAGATCTAAGCAGGCTCTTCCCTTGTATTGTCTGCAGAGTGTGTCGTCAAGGCAAGCAAGGGGAAGGGAAGGGAAGAGGAGGGAGGGAAAGGTGTAGTCTTGGAAGACATTAGACTCAAGTTATGTAGCCTGTGGCGTAGGATAGGGAAAGGGGCGGTTGCTGGGGAGGATGGTTAGAAGAGGGAGGAGGATAGGGATGGGGGAGGGCAAGAAGGCGCCGCCGCTTTGGCGCCAACTTCTCTATGCAAACGTTTCCAAGGGTGGCCTACAGCTTGGTGGTCGAGAAATGAAAACAAGCTCATATATTTTATGACAACTACAAGGGCAGTGCAGATGGCAGAGATAGAAGCATCCGATATCATATCTAAATAAGCATTTAGATGCGACTCTTGGGCGACATTAAAAATGCTACCATTGCTATCGCCCTATACAGTTGCATGCTTCATCAAAGCTATCATTGGCACCGCAGTAAAATTGTGCATGACCTAATCGGCAAAATTGATTCGCCGGCGAATGCAGCAGGTATAAGAGGAAAAGTGTCGCACTGAGGAGTTTTTCTTGTTGACAGGAAAAATATCCCAGAGGGAAAGAAGCCAAGCAACACACGCAAACACTACACCTGTAGTCCCAATCCCTCGCCACCCTCACCCAAGGTGCAGTGGATGTAAAACTCATTATACGCGGTTTGGTTCAACCATTGAATCAGAATATGATAGTTGCCACCCAATGTCAGGGAATCAATGCAACAGTTAAAACAAACATTCTTCGGTAAAAGTCACAGTAAAATATCTGCAAAACTTCACTAGCAGACATTGCCAATGGGGCTGGTTTGTGACCAACAATATAGCCATAACATTAACTGTTACCTATTACTTCGGGAAAAGAGAAATCAGATATTATAACTACCTACTTGATGGCAAAGGCAAGGATATGAAATGGGATCCATTGGAAGAAGTGGTCGTATGTCCAGCTCATTTTCAGACACAGTAGGTTCTGACCTTGGCCCTGTGGTGTGATTAGCACAAGTGTGGCCCTGACAGGGGCCTAGGGGCTTTTTAGCACCGGCTTGCCTCTTTTACTGCCCCTCACACAACCCCTCCTACACCAAAAACATATGTAGGGACGCCCACCGTATTTGCCCTACCTGCCTCGAGGTCAATATTGAGGGGTCAAGGGTCAACTAGAGTCAATATCAAGGGCACAGGGTAGGCGCAGGGGCATACCATCTTATTTTCGGCTGGATAGGGGTGTATTTATTAGGACCTATAATTTTCTTCATCATTTATCTAGCAAGACTTTTCTACAACATTGCTGACCCAGAGCCTAACGGATTTAAATCGAAGCCAGGTAGTTATCAAGTAGCTTTAGATAATAAGAACTGTCTGGTTTTGAACATAAACAAAATATATGTCGGAGATAAGAGATTGGTTATTTTCTAAAAAGAAAATATAAAAAATAGTCTTTCGAATCACTGCTGTATTCAGAGAACAAACTATATCCCCCTAACTAACCCATTAAGGGTTGGTACTATAGTGCATATATGCATAACTATTTTGGCCATTTTAGACCACCATACTTGTCTTAATTAATTCTTAAAAGTTACGATCCTTCCACAGCCATGGAATAAGCCAAGGTGCGACATAAGCGCCATCAATCGTTTCTGATTTATACTACAAATGTGCTCGGATAGGGCCATCCATTAAACATTGTTTATATTCCAAAGCCAAAAAGGTCAAAAGTAACTTCCCTGAAGGCTGGCTATATAAAACCTATAGATAGTGAGGGGCTTGGCTAAACCCCCATACACTGGCCTGTAGTAGTATAAAGAGAACCTAGACACCAACTTGCACCCAAAGCCAGCCAACTCTGGTGTCTGTACTTCAAACAGGAGGAGGATCATGTGAGTGGCGTTGTGCCGGAGTAACTGGAGAGTGGAGGATCATGTAGTCAGGTACACGTGTACTGGAGGAGTGCTCCTTTACACACCAACCATCAATACTCTCCCTTTCTTCCTCCTCCTCGGCCTTCCTCCCACCACCACCGTCTCCCATCCAGGTGAGTGGGACAGTGGTGTAGGAGTAGGAGGAGCAGGAGGAGCTGCCGAGGAGGAGGAGGATTCATGGAAAATGTTCAGAGTTCCAGGAAAAGGCGTGCATATATGATTAGAGTGATGTAAGGCTCTTTCAATAGCTCAACACTCAACCACACCTACACGATCGGAATATGTTTCATTCGCATTTACATTGAGTGGCCTTTCTTTTTATCTCAAGCTTAAGACATAGACTCATATCAGGCAGTCTTAACAGCATATGTTAACACTATAAACATTTGCACTGTTTGAACATGAGTTTTATGGTATTCTATGAGATTTTTTTCTGCTGTGAGATTTCATATTCATGACTCGGGATGAAAAAGCCTAGACAAATGAGTGACCAAATGTCCCAATACCTCACTGAATGAGGATATGGGATAATTATTGAAAAAATGAGAAGAAAATAGCAACTCGGTTTGAAAGATCCCGTGTTCTTAGAGGAAAAAGAAAGATTTTCTTTTCTGTTTTGTCCTACCTTGACAATCGCTATAGGTTTACCTACTCGGTTATCCGCTTTCTTTTACATACCTGCAAAAGAAAAGAGAAAAATGTATGAATAAAAGTGTGATCCTAACAGACTTCAAAACATCACGCAGTTCAGGGAATCTTGGTCAAAAATGCATATCGGGATCAAAAGGTGGCCCCTTCCCAGGTCATCATAACAATTCCTCAAAACCCAACAAATAGGGAATCATTTTTTTAAAAACTTGTTTAGTTGCGTTCCTATGCATATTGTAGATTCATGATCAGTTTTTTTACAGGCCCTCTCAGATCAGATAAGAATGGTATGCCAGTGATAGGACGCCTACTGCGCTAATGTGTTTTCTGGCCCTGGAGTAGGCATTCTAATGGTATTTTGTGGTTTGGAGCGAGAGGTCTTCCCTCGGTTTATCGGAATGGGTGAGGTACACTGTATACAGTTCCAAGTATTAATAGGCAATACGTACGAGCACGGGCCTCATAGGATACACCAAGGGAATGCATTCCCCCATTCCCGCCTGTATCTCTACGAGCTCACCTGAGGATCCTAGAAAGCCCAGGTGGGCACCCAATGTTTAACTTCCACAGACCATACTCCGCCCCGATATCAGACACATAACCAGAGATAGGTTGCCGGGATAGGGACTACACTTCTCCATTATAAAGATCGAAGGAAAAAAATCGCTTATCACCATCGGACATGTATTGCAATCAGCCACAGCAGAGTACATTGAATTATATATAGACCAGTTTTATATCTGTCTACATGTATTACTTTATACGCATTCGGTTCCCTTTTAAATCATTAAATTATGTATACATGTATGTTTAATAAATCAGATTTCACACGCTTAGAATATCCCATACCACATTCACACTACTTCCAACACAGCTACAATTATAGGCTCAGAGCCTCTCAGATCTGAAAAGAATGGTTATGTCAGTGATTGGACGCCTACTGTGCTAAAGGCTTTCCTGGCCCTGGGGTAGACGTCCTAATGAGATTATAAAGGCATTTTACGGTTTGGAGTGAGAGACTTTCCCTCGGTTTGGAGGGGCTCCCTCAACTCTGAGCCTAGACTCCAACCAACCTTATTAACCTGTTATAGGTGCGAATTTGGTATTTTACTCTAAGGTGCAAACCGTCATGATGACATCTGCGTATTAGACGTCACTCACATTTGTCAGAATTACACGCACATAAGCAAATACTCCTGGGACAGGATAGGAAGGCGTTATAGTATGAGACAGCTCGTCAGACTAAAGATGAATTTAAAGTAGATAAGATGAGAATAGTGCAACATTATTTAAGGTGCACTCAAAAACTATTCCTACTCTATAAGTGGGGATAAGAAGGCACAACAAGCTGATATGATATCAATCGAGAGCCTCTTATCTATTAGAAGAATATAGTGTGCGGATAACAGTTGACAGAAGAGACGACCTGACTAGAATAGATCATAGGAAAATTGGTTAGATTGATATACTAGATAAGTATTTGGTCCACACAAAGAAATTGGAGATCACGAACAACAGCAGATAAATCAAGCAAAAGAAACATCGAATCCAATAAAGACAAGGGAGAAAACAATTTTTGATCAAGAAAACAGGTCTTTTTTGATATTCGACATGGATGGATGTTCCGGGGGGGGGGGGGGGGGGGAGGGGGGACTTTGAGAAAAACTTGTCCATGCAATTAAAATATTCATCAAATTTCTCACAAAAATTGAATCAAAGCGATCTGTTTGGGATAGAAAACAGCTGGACGAGTGGATCAAAGGGGAAACTTCTATACCTGAGCATTGGGCTGGTCTCAAATATCAAAAGGCTCTTGCCTTTCCCATCTCACTTCCACTTTCAGGGTATTAGCCGGATTAAATAAAGTTAATCCAGACATTTCTCAATTCCCAGGTAAGATGGGACAAAAACAAACGCCCATGACCTTGAACAAGGTTTGCTTTCTAACAAGATGTGCAACACAATATGTGCATGCATAATTACTTATCTCTCTTTATTAGCAAACTAACATATGCTTTTCGATACGACGAGCTATTAAAATGATACAAATCTCTAATATTAAATTTAGAAAGTCAGCTTTTGGTAGAAGAAGCCATTAACAGCACCTGGCCCATATGGTTTTCATCACCATTCATAGAATAGGTATCGAATTTAATTGACAGCGACTTATCAGTGACAAAACAATCCATCAAACTCAATATCTGTGCGTACCGTTATCACAAACAGCCGAGAGACATGATACTTATAGTGAGAATATATATATTCTTTTCACGTAACATTTCTTATCAGGGAAGAAGTTTTCTTTCCCTATTGCCAACTGCTAAACGCATGCATCCGATTATTCATAAACTTTTATATATTTATAGCATAAACATATTTGAAGGATAATATCTTCCACACGATTATGATGTGAGGGAAACGTTTTAAAGAAGTATGTTATTATCATAGTATAGAGCGGAAGAAACTTTTTTCTATATACAATTGATAGTATTACACACTCTGTGTAATGATATTCGACATTATAACTTATTACTATATTAGGCAACATATGGGAACACAATCGACTATGCGTACTTTGCATTGCAAAGTATATGTTAAATACACACTCTGGGTGTAATATCATTCAATATCTATGACTTATTAGGCAACATATGGGAACAGTATTTTGCGTTGCAAAGTATATGTTAAATACACATTCTGGTGTGATATTATTTTAGAATTTTGAGAGACTTACCCGTTACGTATAGTAAGTAAGTTGAATTAAAATTATGATATCTTCGAGGCAACTCGACATAATATGTGAACAGCTGAACAATCGACTATGCATATTAAATGTAAACCTGATTTGTTAAAAATCTGTTTTCCCCCAACTGCTGACAAGCCTGTGAAATCAAGGCCCTGTTAATGAAGGCACGCCGGCCTAGAGCCCTTGTTAGGTTTACCCAGCCTAACACTGAGGTCTTATTTCTACCACCGTTTAATGACCCTCTTCCTAATCCCCTCAGATCTGACCACGATGGAAATAATGCATTTCAATCGTTTGCGCCCATCATAAGTGGTGATCCGTCAATGCGAAGGTTTCTTCTCGAGCATAAGCTACGTGTTTAATCACTTTGGAACTAATCAATTCGCCCAGATGCGCGGACACAGGCACTACGCACTTGAGAATTCGCCGACCCGCCCTGACCCCCGGTACTGCCACAGCAATGGGTGCACTTGGTCCCCACTTCATTCTGGCTAATGCGATTACAATCATATGCTTAATTTGGGGCCCATTCGATGATTTCACATGATTGATGGGTTTTTCTCGCCTCTCTTCACTCTACCCCATGGATTGACTTTCATCTGGGAAAAAATAAAGAGATAAAGATATCTAAAATGACAAGAATTGGGTTGTTTTCCATAGCCCAAGGAGCTGTCACTCTTTTCCCATGACAGACTCGAAATCTTTTATTTTATTTTCTTATTGCACCAGTATTGCTTCTATACTGGCTTTATTTCTAGCCTGTATAGATAGTGTGGACCCTGATCTTCCCCAGATAACATACTCATGTCGATAAATCTTTAATACAGCGGTCAAAAACCGCCACGAGGAGCAGCCCTGCCCGGAAAAGGGAATATTTACTTTGCGAATATATTATTGGTTTTTGTCCAGGGTCCCTGGAAGAAAACAAGAGGGAAGAGAGAGTGCCAAGAAATAAATGACAGCAAACCACAACCAATGCATTCTTTATGCGTGATCTCATCGTAAGTATGAATCACTTGGCCAATAGTTAAAAATATCAAGAAGAATACGAGATCAAAGTGCGAGTGATCAATAGCTATAGGATACCTAATGCACACAAAGGTATTGTTTTAGATAATTCCCTAGCATAAGGCGGGCCACATCTGGCACACACAACAAAGGTGTATGTACCAAAAATACAAGTGGTAGATCAAATATAGATTAAGCACTCTCATCAATAACCCAAAAGATACAAGACACTAATATTAAAGCACCCCATTGCCATTCCTCGTGTCAATTTAGTCAACTAAGAAAGATCTGACCAAGCAATAAAAACACATGTTATGTTATTATATGCATGCATGTGCAGAATTCAACCAAATTGCAGTATATACGAAGATGCAGTCATTCTTTTTGTAGAAATTAAGATATTTTGCATCATGCTTGCGTCACTATAATAAGGAAGCAGCAGAGATCCATGTTGGATCTGGATGAGGGCGGCAGTGGGAGGATGTTTCCCCCAGTTCCCATACCCTAGAGCAACTCCCTCATACACTCCCCATGTAACAATGCACCGGGGGAAAAGGCCAAGAAACTAGAGAGTTGGTTCTCCTGATCATTTCCATATTTAGAGTTGACAAGTGCCTTCGGCACTTGGATTGTAGAGGCAGTTGTGTTTCTACTTCTTATAGGAATCTAACAATTTACGGGACGTTTATTTTAATTTGGAGATATTAATTTAATTGCCAAAAATGGCTAAAATCACAGGGGGCCTACATCAGGGTAGTAGGCCTAAGGTGTAGGAGGGAGAGAGAGAGAGAGAGAGAGGGAGGGACAGAGAGGAGGGGAGGAGAAGAGAGGGAGAGGAGAGATGAGAATGACTGATATAAGAGGGTTTCATGGAAAAAAAATTGCACCCCCCCCCCACTCACACACACACCATCTATCAATTTTCCTCCCCCTCCCTGACTACCTCCCTTGCTCTCCCTCCCCTTTTATTCCCCCCTCCTTAATAATAATGAGTAATGTGTGGAACGGTACATCTTTTCTCTGAGAGACAGAAAAAGTGTCAAAAATAAAGTTTGTCAAAAAAAATAGTTGGCTGTAAAATATGCTGGTTGAAAAAAAATGGTTGAAAAAAAATGTTGGTCATAAAAAAGTTGGTCGGAAAAAAAGGGGTCTGGTAAACTTTGACCAAAGCTTGCTTGGACCAGTGTCTGGTCGGACCCGGATCAAGTCAGACCAGGTCAGCTCGGACCAGGAGGTTAGTAAAGTCGGACAAAGGGGTTACCCATGTCGGACTAGGGTGCCGGAACATTATGATAGGTATATGGTCAAAGTAACTCTTTTATTAGTCAGTTTTACTATGGATTCTCTACTATATACTACCTTTACTGACTTTATTAGTCCAATTTCTTATCTCTCTTCTGTTTCTGTGAGGCTTCTGGCCGCATATGCCACTGGTTTCCAACTGTCTTCCTCCTGTTTTTGTAAGAGGACAGCCCCGAATCCATAGACACCTTTACTTCTTTACTAGGATCGTAGAAAGTTAATACAGGCTCACTACTCAATACATTTTTTACATCTTGAAACTCCATTTCATGCTCATTTTCCCACGACCACTGTACATTTTATTTCAATAATGACCTCATGTTAACACATCGGGCAGCAAGATTAGGAATATACCTTCCCACATAATTAATCGCCCCAGTCATTCTCTGAACATCTTCTTTACACTCATGTGTTTTCATTTCTTGGATTGCTTTAATTTTGGAATCATGAGGTGCAGCTCCCTCCGCTGACAACTTTTCCCCTAGAAATGTAATTTCGGTAACACCTATCTGACATTTTGACCAGTTCATTCGCACGTTGTATTTGCTGATCCGTTCTTTCACTAGCTGGAGTCTGGCTTGGTGTTCCTCCTTGTTTGCCCCCCATATGAGGACGTCATCCATATAAACTCTACATCCCTCAATGTTTTCGAAGATCTGGCTCATGGTCCGATGAAACACCTCCGGCGATGAACAGAGTCCATACGGTAGTCGATTATACACGAACCTGCCAAAAGGAGTGTTAAAGCATGTATACATTTTACTCCTCTCACTCAGCGGTAATTGCCAAAATGCTTGTGACGCATCAAATTTACTGAATATTTTGGCATCTCTAATGGACGAGAAAATTTCTTCCCTTGTAGGCAATTGATAATGTGGCCTTTTGATTGCTCTGTTTAAATCCTGCGGGTCTAGACACAATCTGATACTGCCATCTGGTTTACTCACAATAACTAGTTCAGAAACCCAGTCTGTTGGCTCTACTTGTTTTCTGATCACCCCCAGATTTTCCATCCGTTCTAATTCAACTTTTAGACTGTCCCTCATTGCTTCAGGTATTCTCCGAGCTGGCCTAATAACTGGACTAGCCTCTTCTTTTACTTCTATTGTATACTCGAATGGTAGAGAAGACAATGGTTTCCTTACCTCTGGATGCTCCATCTCTGGCGAGTCGAATTTTACTGCGCCGATTCTCCGCACCAGACCCAATCTCTCACATGATTTTGCTCCAAGCAGCGTGTCTCCCTTGTCGACTACCATCACTTGGATATGCTGCTTGACTCCATGGACCTTTGTTGATAACACACAAGACCCTTTTACCGGAATTGTCTTGTCGTTGTAGTCAAGTAGCTGCACTTTGATCTGTTTGAGCTGCGGTTTGGGATACAGAGACTTATAGTCCTCATAGTTTAGCAAGTCCACCTCTGCCCCTGTATCCAGTTTGAACGGTATGAGCTGGTTCTGAATTCTCACCATCTCCGTCCATTTGCTCGCTTTTCCAAGTTTAACTTTTCTGACTTTGACTTGTCCCACAAAGAAATCAGTATCTCCACTTGCTACACTTTGGTCTTCTTCATCTGATTCTTCTTTAACTTGTCTCACTTTTGTTTTGCAGAGACGAGTGTAGTGACCTCGATACCCACACGCGGTGCATCTCACCTTGAACGCTGGGCACTTGCGCGGATAGTGTTTGGTGTCACACCGCCTGCAGTCAAAGCCACCTGGGTACATTCAGATGTATTAGATGTAACCGTTACCCCTGGTGGGGAGCTACTGAATAAAAGTCACTTCAACTCAGATGGTCTTATGAGTTAGTCCATATCGTAATACATGGTACCAGGAGTGGGGTAGTAGTAGTCCTGGTACAGGGACAACCAATTTTAGGGTTAGGTTTAGGGTTAGTTTTCGTATGGTATGGTTTGGTCCGAGTTCACCAACCTGGTGGTCCGAGTCCACTAACCCACTGGTCCGAGTCCACTAACCCCCTGGTCTGAGTCCACTAACCCGCCCGGTCTGACATCACATTGGTCTGTCTTCTCTCGGAAGCAAAAAAAGTTGGTCAAAAATAAAGTTTGTCCCAAAAAATAGTTGGCCGTAAAAAATGCTGGTTGAAAAAAAATGGTTGGTCGAAAAAAAAAGTTGGTCGTAAAAAAAGTTGGTCGAAAAGGAAGTTGATCGTAAAAAAAAGTTGGTCGTAAAATGTTTGCGAAATAAAGTTGGTCGTAAAAAAAAAGTTTGTCGTAAAAAAGTTGGTTGGAAAAATAGTTGGACGTAAATAAAGTTTGTCGATCGTAAAAAAAAAAGTTGGTCGTAAAAAACGTTAGTCGTAAAAAAGGTGGTCGTAAATAAAGTTTGCCGAAAAAAAAAGTTTGTCGTAAAAACAAAGTTAGTCGGAAAAAAAGTTGGTCGTGGGTCCAATATTTGAGGCTATGTACTGCCATTCATTATTTCATTCTATAAAATTATGTTAAAAAAACATTTGATGTATGGGCCAGGGGGGGGGGGGGGCGCACTATTTATATTAAATAGCCCGATGTCGATGTCAAATCGATCGAGACGTCGGGTCAAATCGCACGACACCCCGAAGGGGTGGAGTGCGATTTGACCCGACGTCGAGATCGATTTGACATCGACAGAGGGCTATTTAATATTTATTTCATACTAAATCAACAAGAGAAAGACGATTTTAATGACATTTTACCTTGGTTTCCATCGATTCTTGTGGAAATACCGATGACAGAACCGCCATGACAGTGTGACAACGGAAGTAGCTGTGTTTGTATCATTGCGCGCTGAGACTTTTCACTACCATCGCTTAAATGTGAGATACGCGCTTGATTTTTCTCTAATATAATGCTTCTACTTTTGATTTCTTCGGAATTAATATAACTCAAACTGGACATTAAAGGTATGTATTTGGTTTTCTACCTTATCGATCCCGATATATCGCTTGAAATTCTTCAGAGGGGTGACTACTTTCTCTCTCCTTGGTTACCAAGTCATGATATGTTCACAAAAAATGTCAACAAACTCTAAACTAGTGAACGCACGGCCATGCCGGCATTGCTGCCTTCACTGTGACTGTCACAACGTTCAAATCTTCGAGCAACTGCTTTATTTTCACAAGTTATATTCTTTGCAACTTTGGATAATACAAAATCTCGCATATCGTCGTCACACTGCATTTTGAAGCGGGTCGGAGCAGACGATTTTTTCTAGGCTTCTCATTGGTCAATCTAGTCACGTGACCCACGAAAGTAGTTCGGTTGTAATCACATACGTATGCGATACGAGATTTCTAATCGCACCCCCGTATCACGCACTCGAAATCATGTACGTATGTAATAATGAAAGAGAGAGAACTTGAAAGAGAGAGAGACAGAGAGAGAGACAGAGAGAGACACAGACATTATTTAGCTTCAATATTAATCATTGCAATATTTCCACCAATTAGCTGGTGAGGTTCAATAAGTCTCTCCCCCAAATTAAGGGGCCCCCTGGTCCCCCTAGCTACACAATGTGAAGTTTTCTGTTCAAATCGGACTATTATTTCAAAAGTTATAGCATTTGAGCTTGGCTAAATATTGGCTATGTTTACAAAGCATATATATGCTCCCTGAATGCAACCACTAAGGTCTGTATATTGGACCAGCAAGCATTTGCTTCCCGAATGCAACCACTGACAGCTTGGTAGTGTTACATAACACATGCATGCTTTACCCAGGTACCCGGCCAGCCCCTCTTAATTTCGACGGGTACCCTGTTACAAAGCCTGCTACCAAAACGAGGCCCACATAAGGGAGGTTGACCTCAATTTCCAGTGCCGTTTTCTATGTAGAGGTTATGAGGTGTATATTGTGGTCTGTGCATAAGGTGCGTGAGGGTTCAGATCCGAGCAAACAAATGTCCATCATAAATCCATCCGGATGGTATTAAAGCAAGTCAAAAAGGGACAGAAGATGTATAAATTGTTCTTATTAAGTTGAAGATTGTTTATTAGGGTTTTCATTTGTCACTAGGTCTAGGTCATTAGGACTAATCCTACAATATGAAAGTATAAAATATGTAACAATATCAAAGTGGCTTCATATAAGGAATGTGGGAATGGAATAAATGGGCAATTCAGAGGTTTTTTAACACAAATAAAAACTTCCGATACAAATAGTCAATAGCATGCAGCCCCACCCCCACCAACGCCACGCAAAAAAAGAAAGAAATGTGTATATTTTGACGAATTCAGACAGTAATTTTTCAAAAAGAGATGGGAGAATGTGTGTCTAGGGAAACAATTTCATTTCGATGGGGTGTGGGGGCTTCTTCCACGATGATGTCTAAATTAAACTTGCGTGGCCTTAGAGTTGCTGACTTCAGCAACTGAGCAAGGGCTAGGACACAACAATCTTGTTGCAGGCCTCTCCACGGTGGTTGGTGGAGACAGCAGGGAGGAGGCAGCCCAGCCGGCCGGCGCGCCTCCACCCAGCCAGCGTGCTGCACGCGCACGCACGTGCTTCATACCCACGCTCCTCGCTGCACATGCATGCATGCGGGCTGGCTCTGACGTCACACCTATAGGGGGAGGGGAGGGGAGGGTCGAACCCTGGATGCTGGTCCCTACACGAGGAGGGGAAAGAGGGAAGTAGAAACAAATAGACTTGGCAAGAGCCCAAAACAAAGCGTTTAGTTTGTTTAGGATGCATGAAGGATTAAAGGAGGGAGGGAGGGAGTTAGGGGGTATATTAGTTATATCGTGTGGGCTCAGCACGCTAGAGCCTTTCAACATTTTAATATGGTGTTTCTGGCACAATGCCTCAATCATAACCCACACACAAGCACTCTTATACCAACCAGTCTGACCTTTAACCCCGGCTAGTGTCACTCACAACACACATGCCATTTAATATCATTATTCCAAGAGCATACACAACTATATTCGAGTGTAAATAAGAGAATTATCTCAGGAAATTAATGATGATATCGATATAACAATCTGACAACACTTCCTAACGGTAGAAGGTCTGACAACAAAGCAGTTCACCATGGCACAGAACGCGGACGTCAGGAGCCAGATCTGGCGCTAGTTATGACAATAGTGCATAAAGGAATGACTGGTTGACGGCGCACTTTCACAGGTTGCTGATCAAGGTCGTGCACGTGTAGACTGCACCCGTTACCTTGACAACACACGTGTACAGGTGTGGGTAAAACCCCTCGCAGCCACTCCAGGGGAAGAACACCTATGGCTCTGGAGGAGGAGGCAGCAACAACTCTACACCCTCCTGGATACTCCTACTACTTCTACTACTATCACTACTACCCCCACCCACCAACCCCATTACCTAACCGAACTTAACCACTTTTCCTCCAAATACACAACCAACCACTAATTCTCTCACTTTGCACCCTCTCCAACCACACAACACTTAAATGTATCAGCAAACCAAACCTAGAGTAGCCCAGGGATCCCAATAAAACCCTAAACCATCTCCCTTAGATGATCTATCTTTCACCAGTCCCCATCTCTCATGTTCTCCAAACCCACTCCCCCAATTGACCCCCCGTCCTACCATGCATATGCAGTATACCAACAGAGCAAGCCCCTAGATAAGAGGGTAACTCATCTATAGGTATTGCCAATTCCACATTATGATTATCATTAGTATCATGCAAACTGCAGTGCATCCCTCTTCGTGATCACCGTCAACTATCCATGGCATGGGCTAAGCACCTTGTGATGCACATGCATCAACGGGCAAATATGCAACTCGTGTAATAAAGAAACAATTATGTAACAGCACACGGAGTTTTGTCAAGCTCCAACGCTCCAGAGCCTTCACTCACAAAGGGCGCGCACTGAACTCTGAAATCCGGGCGATTTTAAAGTCAATTGAGATTTAGAGGGAAAAAGTCAATAGGAATTATTAGACGCATGAGGGAAAACGTTTGTAAACCAGCGGGTTCTGGCGCTCACTCGAATTGCCTTATTACATTAGCAATGAAAGCAAAAGAGTTAAGCTCGTGAAAAGAGGAGCGCGTCAATGTTTAAACAAAATTGATATCGAATATGGCATCCACTACATTGCTGGTACATGTATACAGTATAGAAAGTTGTGGGATTCGTTGTTTTTTTTCCCAATGACAATGGGATGGTTAGATTTAGAATAGAAATATATTATTAATACTAAATACATACAAAACCATTCTGACTATGTAAATCACAAACGCAGCGAAATTATCTGATATTATTTATCATTGGAGCTGAGGGTCTCAGTGGCGGTACCGGGGGGGGGGGCTGCCCACTAGCCCCTTAAAATGGCCCTGTGCTCACCCCCACCCCCAACTCAGAGGGGCAGAGGGCCCCTGTAGTAGGGGCCAAATTCACTGCCCGAATTTGCAATTTCCTTAACTAAGTGTTACGCATTGCGATGGTATTCCAAACAAATCAAATTATTCGGAATATTTTGACCTCAAGTGTTCCTTACTAATCCTTACTACATTACTAAGCAACTAACAGCATAAACGATGCGATGACAGCAAATTTGTCAAGCTATTAAAAAGGAATAAGATAAATAATTCTTCAGACAATACATGCCATTTTGTGTCGCTAACATTGGCGAGGCGATGGAATGCGAGGTTAGGCGGCCAAAGCTATAGAAAGAGATTGACAAACTAATAACTTCCAAATGCGACAGAAAAAAATAATTACAATAGACAGAATGATCTATCTCTGTACTGTGCCGTTCTACCTTTTACTCCCAGATTCTACAGAGCTACGGAATCCCAAATGGACTGGCGAACTCATTGCTGGTTTCAATATCCACAGTTGCGGATATCAAATTTCCGTAGTTAAGTACTAGGCAATACTTGCATGGCATAATATGATATATGTATCATAGCCATAGCCATTCCAATGAAACGCATTGACATTTTGTGATGTTCCATTTGTACACTGCCATGTAGTTGTCACTGTTGTAGTGTGGGATACTGGTATGGCTGCTTTTCCAGGGATGAGGTGGGGGTGGAAAGACAAGACAATGTACCTAATGCTAATAGCAATGTTTATTGTTATCATGCACATTATATCATATATATTAGGCTATAAAAGCTTCACATAGACATGAGGCTAAAACAGAAGGATATACAATCTGTTACCAGACTTTAAAGTTTAGAAGCCAGATTACAATATCGCATATTGATATATATCCGCTGAGTAACCAACCACGTGTTGGGTCAAAACTGACCCCTGGTCAGTGGAGTGGTCATCACCTGGCCAGGTCATCTGCCCCACCCATCTCTCACGCCCCTACACACCCCATTACACAGCCAGGACTCCGCCCACTCATCTAAACCCCCTCCCACCAGACTACGCACGGGTCCAGGGTCCCCTGTACTCTCTCTCTCTCTGCCTGTGTTTCTCGGGGGCGGTGGCAACACGAGACTTGTCCATTACCCCAAATCCATGCATGGCTTTTTTTCGCCCTCTCATGGTCAAGGTGGCTGCAACACAGCCTCAAGATAATTTTCCAGACAAAATTAACTTCGGAAAATCACTTTCATTTCAGTTTCATTCATTTTGAGGAGTATTAGGATTCCTTTTTCATGTGTGAGACTCGCTTGGGGCAGCAAGAAATCGAGAAAGAATAGCAGGAGCTGTGATAATCAAATCTAGAGATGTACCAATATTGTGAGAGAAATATGGGCTCATTACATAATGCACCCTCTGATATATTATACGATGAAAACAGTTGGTCAAAAACAGTAAAAAAAAACCTAATTCAAATCCTCCGAAATCACAGGATATCAACCCCCCCACCCCCACCCCCTCCACACACAACAGTTCTTTTTTCTCCGCATGTGGGCTTTTAGTTCTGTTTCTAGGAAAGACTCACAGCGACGGAACTTAGATCAATCTTTTAACATGGGAGATTTTTCCATTTCATGGAAGCCAAAGCAATACCCTTAATAGCAGCATTTGATAAGTTAATGGCTTCCGTCGAATACCACAAATGGTACCATTCCAGGAACTGTGAACATACGATACATTAATTTAATTAATAAAACTCTTAAAAGCATGCCTAGATTGTGTCTACCGCAATAAGGGGGTCAGAGGATATCACCTATGATAATACTAGTCTCGGCGATGAGTTTTTGCAGAATTCTTGGCAAAACAGAGCGTTGCATGTCTACGGTGCGTAAAAGAAGGGTAACAGGTCAAATAGAGGCAGTGGGCAGAGAGTAAAGAAATCTCGTCGATTCCCAGGGTCCGCGGCAAACTGACCAATCACTGGACTGTCAGCTTGGCCTAGAAAGGGAAGCGCCAAGAACTCCATCCAATCATACGGCGCATCATGCTTCATTAGGCGTTCAGGGGCCTCCCCTGGCGCAATGTGATTGGCTGCGAGCGTTCTACTCATTCATTCATGTCGCCATAACAACCCTGGACAGATGACCGTTGTCATGGAGCATGCTTGTAAAGGTGGGAATCAGGGCTCTGACATAGGTATACCATATAATGCAAAAGGTCAGGGAAGTTGCAAAAGCGGTGGGAGGAAAGGTCAATACTATCAGGTGTGACCAGAGAAAATGTGAATATCAATTATCAAGAAAACAAAGAGTTGCGATGATAATTAGATGGTGAGGTGCAACGTTGCACAAGGACGCCGGAAACCATTTGTAAAAATTGAAATTCATCTTATTCAAGTTGTGTGTAACATATATGCACAAATGACTAACAGAAATACAGGATAAACCTGTGTATTCATTTCCCACTAGAATGCGTCATCACATAATCCCCACTACGACTTGGATCAGAGTGTCTATTGATAGACAGTATTTCTGATGTTACAGGACATGTACCCAAAAGCCTATTGTTGATAGTGGGAAATACCGATTAGGACTATGGCCAAATCTTCCCATAGCCTCTGACAATTGGTTCTATTTAAATACTCACCTACCATTGCCATCGACACAGGATGTCTGGCCTGGTAAGCTAAGTAATTTCTCCAGTCGCCCTCTTCTCTCTTCCATCATACATACATGTATCATATGTACTGGGATTGCGAAGAAAGGCCTATATGATGCATATAATAATGTATATATAAATGCTTAAAAGTGAGATTGGGAGGGTGTTGTCAAGATCACAAGATGTGTAACCAACAGTCATTCAAGATCATCCCACTCTAACGAAAGATCCCATTCTCTCCTTCTGGCTTTTAGCAAAATATACGCAAAAATAGAATCATTATAGAATATATCAGAGTGATTGAATCATTATATCAGTATCATTGCACCATAGTGGTTCAACAGGATCGAGCGAGAAGCGAACAGTCCACTCAAGGACCTCCCAATTCTGAGGGAACCCTAAACATTAACAACCTACTCAAAACGCCTGATTAGCACTGGCGACTAGGAGAGTGGCGAGGGGCGATTGGGGCCCAAGATGACCAATAATCCAGTTATCTCGGAGCTGGTATAGCTGCAGCAGCCCGAATCAAGCAACAACGCGTGTGCACTTGGGTTCCCAGGTCTTTTATGACAGATGTTTTGTTTATGTTTGATGTGGGATTTGCCCAACACAGGCAACATCAATCTGGCCTTGAACTGTCATCCCGGGTGTGACCCGTGACCTTGCTCCGTGTGCCATCATGAGGCGGCCAGATTTGAGCAATGTCCGGCGTTAGGTGGCGCCTAATGGTGCCCCCTCATTCGGGCGATAATGCATCAAACGCGCACTTCAAGAGACCAATTCATGAAGTGTATTCCTCTTAATACTGTCTCACTCAAATGTGATTAGAAGGAGACTCCTGTCTGTCTGCCTTGACATCCAACATCCTCCGCCAAAATCCAGGTCATCATCGTCCGCCAGGATCGCTACCACCGCCACCATCCCATCCCTGGACCAGAGGAAATATAAATTTAAACCATAACTAAATATACTGTGCGATTATTAGCATTTCTTAGCCTTCTATTTCCAGACGTGAGGTAGCCATTGCAGCGGCATGCATAGCTATTAAATGTTTCTCCCACTGTATTAATTAACCGCTGTTATATAAAAGCTAAATGTCACGGGAGGACAGAGTTCGTTCTATTAACAGCCAGATCAGAGCTGAAGGTACCCCAAGAAAAGACAGGCAAAAAAGCTTGCAAGACAAACTTAGGCCTTTCCCGTATCCTGGTTTAAAACATATATCCAAGTCCTATCAGTCAGTGTTCAGACGAGGTCTTGGGAAAAACTTGATACAATGCCATGAGATGGCAAGGAAAGACTAATAGTAGCAGTTACAACAAATTAATATTTTGGCAAAACAGAACACTACTAAGACCAATCATAATTAAATTACCTACGCACCTACGAAGCCTGGCTTTCACAGATTTATTTTGAGCATACAATGTGGACAAAAATATCAAATCGGCGAACATCATCCTGAAAATTCAACTCCTAAAACGGCATCAATTAATGATGTGTATATAAGGTATTCTAAGCCTAGGTTAGCCATTGCATGTTCTACATTTAACCTAAACTAGTACGTATACATCTGACTTGAAACTTTGAGCAATAATGAGACCTTAAATTACAATTTCACAAAGATTAAGTTACAGGAATATTAGCGCATAGGTCTGTACTTTCTGAACAATGGAACCAAAGTTCAAATTTCAAACTTTACGAAGAATTTACTTTCCACTTTTCAAGGATAGGACAAAAGCCAAGTCGTAAGACTATACGTGCATGCAAAGCACAGGACAATGCAAGTGGTTATAGCATGTCATGGAACAATGTTACCCATGGATATAGCATGGCAAGCGCCGGGTTCAAGCCCCCAACGTAAGCCTAAGTACCTCGCATGCTCGTTCGTTTGAGTGGTATCTATTGACGCTCATAGCCTACGCAGTCTGGTCCGGCTCCGTAATAAACTAATTATGACATCGTACAATTAGCTTTCTAATATGCCGTTGACAAATATGCATGCACTTGCAATGATTAATTATTTCTGACATTCGCATGCAGATTAGCTCTAATAAGAGACTGGCTGACGGAGACACGGCTCAAAAATAGATATTTAACTGAGAAACATTTCAAACGCGATTTCAATTAGTGCAATCGTTTGAGAGTTGAGGTTTTGAGTCATCAACTTTAACCAAACTTAATTGGGATTTTGTGACCCGCAGCTTTTCTTCTTCGAGGTCTAAAGGTCAGAGGCACATAATCTAAGGGAGGGAAGAGAAACGTGAACTAAAATACAACATTCTTGAAAGTGCTGAATCGTTAATTCGCAACGCATATCCTTGCACGATCAAATCCAGTACGAATGCTAGCTTATCTATCCAGGGGAGAATCCCCGATTTATATACTACTCGCCGACGGTGACCATCTGAACTTATCTTCATGCAAGCGATGGTTCCAATGTTTGAGGGCTAAGGTTCGGTAACAGACCAGAGGGGCCTGATGTTAGGTGATGAATGACCCCAAGCACACCCCGGAGGGCACCCTCATATACATACCTGAGACGACAGATATACATACATAATGTTCTCTCCGTTCTGCTTCATGTAACACGCCGCCACGGACTGTGCTTGCAGGAGCAAATCAAATAGTCCAGGCCCAAACTCTCGGATCAGATAACAATGGTATGTCAGTGATTGGACGCTTTCTTCGCTAATCGATTTCCTGGTCTAGGACTAGGCGTTCTAATGGGATTATAATGGCACTTTGCGGCCTTAATGGAATTATAATGGCACTATGTGATTTGAAGCGAGAGGCTTTCCCTTGAAGGGACTCTCTCATCTCTGGGCCTAGACTGAATAGGATAGAAATTTATACATCCTCCATGATGAATCAAGTGTTCATAAGGCCCCCAAGATAATTTCCCATTCATATAGCTGAAAGAACTAGCATTTCTTGTGTGTGTGTGGGGGGGGGGGGGGGGGGGGAGGGGCAATGTTAACTTTGCCTACACCTAGCGAGCTCCATAAACTGAGGCAGAGCAGATATTTAGTTTGATGAGCTTGTAATCTGGGAGAACGCCCCTGTTATCTTTTTGTTCTTGTCATAACAGAACCAGATGTCGCATTACACAGCAAGGAATCAGAGGAGGAGCAGGAAGAAAGAACAACGAACACATCCGATTCCATTCAGTGGAGCGCATCACAGATTAGCCGGATAGAATGTGAACTGTCTGGATCGCCTTCCACTCTAAGCAGCACTCAGTCAAAGAAGATAACCAACTAATAATACGCCATCACAAAACTCAACCATTCTCAATACCTCTTCCCCTAATCAGTCATTTCCCTATCTGTTGACCCACTGCAGCCTCGGCAATGACCTTGGGCAGCACCATGTTGACCTGGCCAGTGATGATTGACCTCTAGGTACTGGTCAGACTGACCTGGGCTGGTCACTTTGTTTCTCTGGGTTAGTGGTTGTCAGGGGTGATGGATGAGGGAGATGGGACAGTTTTTATGTGAGATCAGGAAGGATTAGCTTCCAACAGGCCACAGTGAACAAACGAATAGGGCATGTGAGAGCACATACACGGAGCTCATTTGGGATTTTTAAAATCATGTCATCCTTCTTTGATGACTAGGCACATGTCCCTTTACTAGGCATACAGAACGAAGCAAAGCCAGGAGTGGAACCGTGTATAGTCAGTACATGTGTACAAGGGTTATAAATTTGCCATTATTAAAAAATAACTGTTTGAGGGTTAAAGTGAAAGAAACATTTTGTGATGTGTAAAGGCTCCAATAGAACCATAAGCAATAGATGATATTCGGGATATACTTGTTTTGGGGGAAAATATACAAGCCTATGAACTGATACATACATGTATGTGTTTTTTAAAATAACTATAAGGCTCTCATATTTATAAAGATATTTTGGTGAGGGGAATCCTCCCTGCATTGATCATTTTGGAGGTTATTTTTCACAGGGTGGTCAATTTCAACAGGGACCAAGATCTATCTTTCGACCTGGAAGTGCACCACAGCGCAACAATGAGGTATAATTTGATCGACAGGAATACAACCCACACAAATATCAAACTCGATGGAACCGGATGGCAAAAACAGCACTTCAATATGGTACATATTTTTGGTTTCCATAACGATTTTGCCAAAGTTGAAGTTCATAAAGGAAATGCACTATCTTCTATAGAAAGGTATAGTATGATAAGGAGGTTAGAAATAATTCTTTTATAAGATTGTAGAATAAAACACCTGTCTATGCAGTAGAGGGAAGCAGGTCTGATGAAGGGGTGTCTGGGACAGGGAGAGTCTTTGGTTACCAATGTCATCTAAGGCTTTCCTCCCAGACACCATGTCTTTGTAAATAAGGCATCACTGGCACGGCTGGATCTCGCCAAAGCCTACGCACCCAACTTCCATCGCCTGGTCCGACCAGCCGATCCCAAAATACATGACAACCCGAAATCCTCCCTGCCAAGTTATATTCAGTAAACTCATCATCGAGTAGTTCCACTTCCAGAGGCTTTCTTTGGGGCAAGGGGCAAGAAAATGAAGACAAAATACTTGAAGGAAGGGAATGATATCTCACTATCACCGACTGGTGGTATAAGAATGGGCTAGATGGAGGCACTGCCGTATCTTAGAGGATCCATCCTGCACTTCCAGACTGGTCAGTCACGGGCCAATATATCTACATGACAGATGTAATCACTAGCGTCTACAGAATGCTAGTACCTTAAGTTAAGAGAGTGCTCCCGGGATATTGGCAGGATTAATTGTATCCAGACTATATTACAAGTTAGATACTTTCTTTTAACGATGAATGACAAGCCCTTACTTAGTAGACTTATGATTCATTAAAAGGGAACAAGCCCAATCAATCATCTCATAGTCAAAATTAATTAATATTTGGTCTTGCTTGATTCACATTGAAAGGAAAGAAGCTGACCCCGTAAAAAAGTTGGTAGCTGAACTGTTTTTTGCTAAGGTCTAAAATGTATCCATCAAGAAACGACTGCTAAGTTAGTCTAAAGTTTGGGACTCACGTTACGATAGCCCAAAACGGACATAGGTCAAATGGGATGTAGATCAGCAAGAGAGCTGCTTCTTCCGACGCCTCCGGCCATAGGCTCAAATGTATTTAGTTTTCCATTCAATCCAGCATCTCATTTATTTGCTAATGGCCTCAGGGAACCAGAGATTTGGTACCTACCGCTTCAATGAAAGCGCATACATACACCCACATATCTACTCCCTTGGCACATTCAGGACTGCCATGAAACCTTTTAAAATCCTTTCTTATTATTCAGGAGTAGGAGTAGGAGATCCTTTCTATTTTTAATTATTTAAAACCAAATAGGGAACTATAGTTACACTACCTTCAGTGGAACATTCTTCTAATTTCTACAACTCGCCATACACATACCTGCAAGGAATAACAGGAAATGATTAGAAAATGAAAAGTCTATTAATATCCAGCCACATCAAATTTCATCTATAAGTAGCCACCGTAGGCGATGACCATAAATATAGAACCCTTATAACACAAATCCAATATTGCTAATTTCCACTAATGTGTAATGCCAATTAGAACTGACAGCAATAATTAGTAACTGAAGCCTGGAAGGTAACAACGTCACTTAATCCATGTGACAGCAGTAGGCTAAGTGACAGCTGACATTGTCATCTGAAATAGCGACAGGGGCATGGAGGGGCTAGTGAAAAGACTGGGGGTGGCACACTAGCCAACTCAGCCCTGACTTCAGAGGCGAGGGCCACCACCTTTGGGGAAAGAGCTGATGGTGTAGGGTTTCAGACAAGAACCCTGGGAAAATCTTCAGTGGCTGCTAGTAGTTAAGGTAATGAGGAAGAACAAGAGAAGGGACTGGTCATCTGCCACCACCCAATGAGCCTCATACACAGATACAACTGTATGAGGCGCTGGTGGTAACATCATCGGCCCAGCGAGACAACAACACTTGCACCGCCAGAGGCCAAGTCCAAAATAGTCAGAATTTGCACATTTGAGATATTATATGATTAAATGTTTCACACCCTGAGGACATGTGCAGTACTAATTCAGAACTCCCACCAGAAGAACGTCAACATACCAAGGATACGTACGTCAAGATGCGTATGTGATTGTAAAAGAAAAAGAGTAGCTGCATGTACATACATCGATATTTGAGAGTGAAGGCGATGGACAAAGTTTGTCATTTAATCCAAAGAGAGGTATTATCGAGTCTGCACTTATACAAATATTTTCTAAGCAAGCGTAATGCAAGAGAAAGTACATACTATCTCAGAATTAACCTGATATATTGAGATTAAACTTTAGTGCTATTCTAAGCATATTTGGGCAAAATACGAGACACATTTAGTGTAATGTGGATTGATGTATCAAATCAAGCCGTAGTGTTGATGATATAGGCTATTGAATGGCTATTCTTAGTACAGGGAAACATAAGCCGATTATGACTATCCTCTTACTGAAGGCCAACTTCCATTAAACTATCTCGGGTTTGAAGTGGAGTCATCACCTTTTGAATTTCATATAGCTTATAAACGAGTAAAATATATGAATCAGAATGAAATCCATGCACAAACCACAATCTCTGCACATAAATCTTATGCTCCCCATTTACACCCAAGCACACACAAAGAACTAATGCCACAATCGGACTAGCAATTGTTCAACATTGTCCACTTCCTATCCCCCATCAACTTCCGGTTGGAGGCGCTGCCTGAAGATGGCGCTACGGACGCTGTCCTGGGCAGAACGAGCCCTGGCGGACGGACGTGACACCTTATTTCCCGAGGGTCAGAGGTGAGCGGCCTGGGCCAATAGGTTCGGGTATGGACGGTGCCGAGATCAAGTTACAAATAGGGTTTTTGATCATGCCAAGGCAGGCATTAGGTGACATGGCCAATGCAATTATTCCGATGCCCTTCCTTTTCCTGTACTTTCCTGCAAGAAGGCTCCACAAAACAATCTAATTCAAACATCAGATAACTACAGTATAAACTTCAAAGAATAGAGCTAGGTATATTGGTATAGATCTATGGACTGGTACATCCAAACAGGGGAGCCATATTCAAAGGCAACTTTTCTTGTACTACTATTAAGCCATCGGCAAATCATGGTTAACGCCCAAGGCTGTCAGTGTCACTCTCGGATAATGAGTGGTAGTATACTACAGGTTAGGGGTCTCTGGTCCAGTTTTGTCCCTAAATTGTCCTTGTAACGGACAATCCTACCAGCGGATAGAGTCTGTGGTCGACCCCTAAAGGACTTGGAAGGTTGTGGTTTGGAGGGAATAGCCTTATAGTCCATACTATACTACGACGATAACAGATGTCAGCATTCGATTATAATGGCCTGTATATAATATAGGGCAGAGGGGAAACATGTAATCTGTGCTTAAAGGTGGGAGCCGGAAGCAGGGTAAATCAAACTCGTATGTGTAACTGTAAATCGTCCATTCAAAAGTATGATACACCGCCGAGTTGACAGATGCATTTTAAATCTTACTCCATATCCCATATCCTGCGCAACTGATCTGTTGGCCTCCGTGTCAACATTCACCTTTCTCTCTGCACAACCAGATCACCGGATTGCATGTGTTTAAACGAGCGAATATGGAGTGAACTCGATACAATACTCGTTGGTTTAATGGCATTTATAGGCTGCTTTACTGAGCATAAAACCTTATACTTACGGTACTCCTCTCCAGCCAGCCCGAGCCAACACATGTTTTATTTCCCCCAAATCATCACCTGTCATCACCTGGAACCGGACCTGCCATGAGGACAATGGGTCCGGGGCTAATAAGGGCACAATAGGCTCGGGGGACACCCCCGGCCATTTAGAACCGGTCATCTGAGCGTCCCTCGTGGACAGTGGTCAAGCGGGCGCTGGTCACTAGGGTGTTGCCATATTGATCATGATGCCAGCCGTCATAACCCCCTCAGGATACAGAATGGGTGTCACACTGCTGACAACCAGGGTACCCACCATCCGTCCTCTATTTGCACATCACCTGTCAGGGTAGAGTAGCGGGCAGAAAGCACAATGCTTACCTAAATGGTATTTTCAGGCCCTCATTGTAATCAGATATCCAGTTCCCTGCTCGTGAGCCACTCTCACCCCTGGCTGAAGAGGGACATCGCATTTATAAGCCTGGGAGCAATTTGGGCACGCCTCGGATGGAAACTTCTTTTTTATTCGACAATTGCTGATGACACTAGGTGATGGTCATACCTCCTTTCAGGTTACCAGATCTTCCACATATATTTTCTTTTAAATTGGTAGTTATGTGGTATGATTCAAAACACATGTGTGAAAACATATTGGGGGAGTCGATGAAAGTTGTGTGTTGGTATTGTTTATAGTCTTTGATTGATTCCCAGGCTAGAAGACCCTTCTCTTGAGTATTGCATGCGTATCCTCATAATAGGACAGAATATGGCTGAATGAGAAACCAGTAATGAAAGGAACAAAAGTGAGGAAAAAGGGGCCTAGAGAGTTTGAGGGTTCTGACAGATGATCCATAATTTATATAGCTGGGATAGGGGATTTTTATAGCCGCCATTTTGAATCTTGATTCACATGGGATTATGGGACGAATGGTAGTCTAAAATTTATAGAAAGTATGTCATGTTCAGTATGGATGCACTGTAAGATGCGCAGTGGCACACGCAAATCCCCCATTGACACATGGAGCAGACGACATTTTGACACATAGGCCTACGTACGTCTCCGTGGTTCCGCTATATGATCCAAGACCTCTGACAACAGTCAATTATTAACATTGGGTTCTCTGCGTCAGTTCAAATTTGTTGCGTTCTAACTTCTACAAAGTTCATTGCCCTTAGTCGAGACATATGCTAAGACTGAGCAACCAAATACAACATTTGTGATGCAGGCCTTCCTGCAAAAAGACACTAAGCTCAATGCGAATAATTGAACTTAAAATTTAAAAGCAGTTTGGATATTTTTGTTTGCACAATACAGTAGAAACAGTGAAGCAAATGTAACCAAGCAAATAATATTCAAGATTTAGAATGGGTTAAAAGTAATTGGCCTAGGCTCACTCGGTTAAAGGAGTCCCTTCAGTTAGGTCCAGACACCCACATTCCTCGATTCCACATCCAGCGATAAGCTTAACCGCAAGGCTAAGACTAAGGCTAAAGTGTTAATGACTCCCTGAAACTTAGGTGACCACAACTGCCTTCTGAACCTGACTGCCTTCAAATTGAGGGAAAGCCTCTCGCTCGAAACCGCAAAATGCTACTAGAATCCCATTATGACGTATACTCCAGGACCGGGAAAAGCCATTATTAGCGCAGTAGGCATCCAATCACTGACAAACCATTCTTACCTGATATGAGAGGCTCCATGCAAAGCAAACGCATCCATGTATAAGCCACCCCCGATATATAGCTCCGAAATCAGATATGTCAAACGAAAAGGCAACTCTGGCCCCAAGGCTAATGCAAACGAGCGATTACAAATCCAGTTGCAATCCGTGGACGTGAACAATGGGACTTGCCAGTTGCCCCAGTCCTGGAGCCAAGAAGTTAAAACGTATGGTCCGGGTACAACTCGTGTTCTGTTTCAATTACCATTTAATACACTCATACACCTCACCGAGTGGACATCAGCTGGTCAGAGGGGAGCCAGGTCTTGACCACTGCATCCTTCATGTATTTATTCCTAGGAACAGGACTAAGAGCCATGGATTACAACCTCTGAGAGGTCAACAAGGATTGAAAGGGCTTTTGCTTTGACCCAACAAGGGCTTAAAATTCAAGCTGTCTCCATTGTTTCTCTATGATCTATAGCCCTATTATGTTTCTCATATCATATCATTTTTTTGTAACCAAAAGAGAACAAATGTCAGTCCACGATGTGAGTTTTTGCTTAAACTATCATATTTAACCGGATAACGCTTATAATTATTCTTTATACTTATTACATCGTACTTTAGGAACTTAAGGTAAAATAGGAAAAAAAATACAAGAAACAAAAAGTATCAAGAGGCCAAAAGATGGGAATTCCTATCTGACCAATGATCATAACCCACCCATGGAAAGTCCATGGCATACTTAGCCATGCCTCGCACATACACATCGAGTCGACTGAGACATGGAAGGCTGACACAGCCCAAATCTTACAACCTTATAATGAGCGCACACAATGAATAATAGCCATTAAACTACAGTACATATCCTCCACATACCCATTACATATTCGCCTCATGCTGTCATCCTCGCATTTCATTAGGAGTTCATTTCCGAAAGCCATCCCAGTGTTTGTTTTGAATCCGGTATTAGCTCAAACAACGCAGTAAACTGTCAGGTCGATAATTGATATTCAAATTTCTCAAACAACCCAATTCACACTCATTTTTGCATGAGTGAAACATAATTCAATCCCAATTCAAGAAATGGTATTATAGCATGTACACAACATGAAACGAAGACCCAAATCTAAATGGAATTCCCCAAAGCTTAGAGTAAGTCTGAAGGGAGGTTTCGATAGGTTTCGATAGGTTTAAATCCAACACTATCGGTTACATAATATTATCATAAATACATACAAATTATAAAAAATCAAACAAGGCAAGGAGAGAACCCTCAGATGATGTCATAAAAAATATTCATAAATATCTCCAGCATTCCCAGGACTGGCGTGAGAAACTTGTCCAAGTAACCGCAGTAGTAGATATGGGCGGGCCTTGCTGACCGTATTTCTTCACAAGTAACGCAAACAAAACAGTACATATACATGCATTATAACATAAGAACCACTTCTTGGCAGCTCACTTCGCGTTTCGCCAGCTCGCGACCACAGCTACAACAAGTGGCATAAATTGGAGCTTCTCCAGGCGGGGGACACCTGGGGAGAAATTTCCTTTTTTTAAAAAACACTGCTGGATATTTGGTATTTGAAGAATAGAAAACGCTCAGAGTAATTTGTATGCAATAAGGCTATTTTTTCGCTCTCGACTAAGTGAGCGTTGACAAGCTATGCAATAAAATATGGAATCTGTCACATCTGCCAAAACAAAGTCTAGTTCCTTTAGGTGCATTGTGATTTAGAAAATGTCAGATAATAAACAGACGACGCTGTTCTTCTACAAGATATACGGTCTTCACAAGGGCTTTTTGATGATTTTACTGCGACGACGTTCTCTTCAGTAAAGGGGGGCAAAGTACTGTTGGGTTTGCTTACTTAGAAAACTTGCTTTGAAACCCGTGATAAACAACCCCAAACTAAGTAACTGTTTAATATGTAGGTGAGGCGGATCAAACTTGCATGACGGTTTGATGCTGACTAGATTACAATGGAAGCAGCCCTGTAAATTATACATGTATACGTGAAGGAGTATCGAGATAATTCCCAACCCTCACACAGAATTCCCAGTCTCTAAACATGCATAAACCACTTACATTAACCACAAATATACCTAGAGGCCTTGGCTATTGCCTTGTGTAGTGAAATATGCGCTGGGAGAACCAAAGAACCAAAAGAGATTGGGGAAAATTCAATCGCAAATTAATTTTACATGTTCTTGCCAACACCCAAAGTGTGATAGTCCCAACATGAAGGCGTTGAAGTGCGAAGTTTCGGTGTATAATGGTTATGTGAAAATGGTATATGGCAGCCAGGCACGCTATTCAACTTCAGTCTCTTGGGGTTGATAACCACTTATCCCCTTTTACACAAGGCACACATTATAAGCCTTCTCTTACCTTTCTAGTTTCGAGCCAGGAGCCAACCAACAGAGAATCTGTATTTCAAAAAAGCACTAACGTATGACACTGTCAAATTACTCCTGAAACTCTGTTCCTATAGTGGAGAGACAGTCTAGGCTCAAAAATCACCGAGTCCCTTCAAACTAAGGGAAAGCCTCTCGCTACAAAACGCAAAGTGCCATTTATAATTTTATTGGGATATTCCATTATCCTTAGACTCTAAGCATTATCTGATCTGATAGGCTCTGAGCCTAGACTGGAGAGGCATAGTCGTTTGAGTTGATAATTTCCCATCAAAAGCTTTGATTGGCGTATTGCATATGAATCGATGGCATCTTGAATAAAAATCGGCCTTGCTTTGATCTAAATTAATATAGTAGAGCAGTATTATAACAGTAAAAACCCTTTCACCAACAGCTAAACAATTTTCCAACAGCTTCCTTCCATCGACGAGACAGGAAATTGAGTATAGGAGGTTACGTGGACCAGGGAAGAATCTACATTCATAATTAGTATTTAGGAGCTAGAGGAAGGCAACGTCTAGAAATGCCAAGACCGAATACGTAGTACTAGCCTGATTGGTGAGAAAAGTGTGAGAATATATGGTCATAACAGCTAAGGGTTCTCTCAGAAGTCTACGATGTAGAAGTACCAGTAATATAGGAGTAGACAAGAGGGCGGGCATGTTATAGTAGCTTTTATCGCATCTAATCATCTTGAATCATCACTTTCTGAACAAATGAATAGCTCGAGAGCATTTCAATCTTTCTTATATCATCCTCCGAATGCAGGACTACCCTGCCTTTCTTTTCGCTTACTCTATCAGACAGTAGATTTGAGAATCTCACCCTGGCTTGGGAGGATCAAAATGTAATAAACACAGCAGTATATGATCAGTGTTTGTAGTAACCGCGATCGTTACTAAAACACAATGTCTATGCATACAATTCCTGTATATAAATAATTATCGGAGTGAAAGGGATGCACTGGGAAAGAGTGAGTAAAATCAGAACTTCGGGGTGTGTAGCGGGCGGGGGGAGAAAGAGAAGAGAGCTATAAGAAGAGAGATGAAAGGAGAGGCAAGAAAAAGCGTATTCTACAACAAGGACACATTTGTTTGATGATACAATTTGGGAATACTTTCCGGTATATGACATCTAGCAAAGTAGGTGTCCAAAATACCAATCACTTTTGGAAGTCTCCAGCGATTAGTACAGGAATAAATTAACACTAAAGGTACCACACCACATTCTCAAAAACACATACAGTGCCACTGATGACACTTATTCAATTCATTGAGATTGATACATTGATCGTGGAGGATTTTTTATAACCAACTGGAGTTAAACAGGTGCCTTGTTTCTCATAGTGACGTCAGAGGGTGAGGGTTACCTTTTAGAGTACCTGGTGATCTATATTAAGGGATGTCGTACGTCACAATACCCTTGATTTGAGACAGTTCCTCCCTGCCTCAGGTATGTAACATACTAAACTTAAACAAACTAACTCATCAGGGTCATGTCGGATGCCTGGACAGGGTGCAGCCTGAGATTGCACTCTGTGACAGGTCGAGCAATTTCTGACGAGTTGAAGAGATTTCGATACAGTAATACGAACTTATGCACATAGGAACCCTTAATCTCTCCTGTGTGTGTTTTGACGAAATATACCACATCCATCTTATGCTTACAGTAATATAGTTACTCTAAGCTTTATGTATCCAGATACATACAGTCTGTGCCTCACAAGGCCTTATATATTTTAAATCTAACTTTGATTCGAGTTAATCTGACGCAACGTAAATCTGGTGAGATTTAATCCCTCCTTCTTTACCCACATTATTACAGTCATAGGACACCTCATTTTCTGACACGATTGTCTAAGTTATACCGCAAACCAAGTGAAACAGTTAACACACAGAGAATTGAGTATTAGAAAGACCTTAGAGTAGATATTTATCTAAGGAGAGGCCCCTTGCTGTGCTTTTGTGATAAATAATTCAAAATAAATCTGCAGCCCTTTTACATACAAATATTGAAACACGAAGTAAACATGAAACAGACTAATATATCTAAGAGGATTGCCAACTGCTTCATTATATGATGTTGTAACTACAAACTAGCAGCACGTACTAAGTGCCATGTCTATTCTTCAAATGAAAGACGAGGTACTTGTGTGTCACTTTAGCGCTCTAATCTCGAAGCTAACTGCCAGCTAACTGATATCAAACTATAACCCAGCGAGGTCATGTTGGTGTGGAACAAGCCCTGAATATCAGATAGCATTCATCATTAGATAGGGCCGGAGTAACAAGTTTACGGAGTGGGAAAAACGTAACTGCGAAAAATACTCAGCACTAGGTGCAATCACATAAAGCGTATGACTGCTGGGTGAAAAACACTATTCACCTCCGCTGTAAGGTTATGATTTATGTCAATTGCTTTTGGCAGCTTTCGCCGGACATGGCATGCGAGAGGTTAGATGGTACTTAAGCATTGGGGATGGTAAAGTATATAGCAACGGCAGCAAGCATTGATTTAATAGTTTGGGATCACTGGCTTTGACACCGCCTTTCATTTACCTTTAACGCGTCGTCTGACAATGATGGTATGGAAGAAGACGGGCTGTTGAATTAGAGCTGGAATTTTTAATTTGAATTATAACGATTTTATCTGATGTGACTGACATATCGGGACATTATCTGGAATGGTTTTGAAAAGGGAGGGCCGCTTGAGGTTCGGAGTTTACACATGGTTTAGAATTACCACATCTCTTGTAAAACATGTTAACCTCAGCTATCCCCCTACAAATCAGAGCTATCTATTTTTTTTGTTGCTGCTTTTGGGGGTAGTGATCCAGTCTAGGCTCAGAGATGAGAGAGTCCCTCCAATCTGAGGGAAAGCCTCTCACTCCTGACCACAAAATACCATTACAATCTCTTTATGACGCCTTCTCCAGGGCCAGCAAAGTTATGAGCGCAGTAGGCGTCCACTCACTGACATACCATTCGTATCTGATCTGAGAGGGTGTGACCCTAGACTGGATCATTGAAAGGAATGTCATCACTTCGCTGAAATACCTCGTACAAGGTATTTTGCCTATAAATAATGAGATAAAGAGTAACAATGCCTAACAAAATTGCCACACAACTTGCAGGAGACAGGGTAGCTGTGGAGCCAGTTGGTCACTCGCTCTCTCTTTGGTTTCCAGTCGAACCATCGTACCAATCAGCAAACAATCCATAACCAAGGCTCCACCTATCTCGAGACGTTTAAATCCTCGTTTTTCGCAAAGAGAATGTGTTGCAATCCCTGCTCACGACTGAATTGAAGCTGTCAGCGAGAGGAAAGCGGGCACATGAATTAGGAGGATAAATTGTTGGTGAGACAATGGCTTGTTTCATCAGGTGACGAGCGCGTGGACAGCTACAGTAAACACGGAGAATCAAGACACAAAACTTGTGTTACAAGTCAGTGAATCAAATTCACAAAACTCTGAACAAAAACTTGTCATTTTCACCCAGTTAGCGCGCTTGGGGAGAAAAGTCATATAGTGAGAGAGAAGTTATTTGAAAAGCATTTTTTGGAATCACTGACTAACACATGCGTTATCATAAAATATACATAGCTCATCCCTGATGAATATTAAATCTACAAATAAAGGTGTACAATTCAACTGCACTTAAGCTCGGGAGAAGATAGGATGGGGAGCTGGATGTTCTATTTGTGCTAGAATTTGAATCAAACATGTCGGCGTCAATGATAGTAACATGTAGTATACTAATTCAAATATTTTAAACTAAAATTAGCAATCCCTTAGAATGTATATTCACATGAGCAATGTACACATGTCATGAGATTTTGCCAAATGGGTCTCCAAGAAGGATGCTGTTGTCTATAGTAACTGCCGTGCACCATAGTAACTGCCGTGCACCATAGTAACGGGTAATAAAAATTCCTCCAGTTACCACATGGGGCTGTGCACCACAGAACTTATCCGCATCGTTTTAATCAAATTTAATGAGAAAATAACGAGAAAACCGCCCTACCGTATGCTAACTTATCTATAGATCTGTATCCTAAAGTCAATATATTTCCTTATCCCCAATGTCTTCAAAAACTCCATCGAAATATATCTTCAACGGAAAAATCAGAAACAATTTATACCATAGCAACTTGAGCAAAGACTATCGTATACTTCACGAGTGGCATCCCTATTCCTCATATTTATAAGCTTCAATATTTTAGAATTTTGAGAGGCTTACCTGATAAGTAGTAAGAAGGTGAATTAAAATTAAGATTGTTTCGAGGCAACTCGCGGGGTTGCAGGCAATACACACCTATCATCAAGGGCATGAACGATAGCACGAGTTCGAGGGATGCCTTGGAACATATATTATATGTTTGCGGGCCTAATTTGGTGGAACGTTTCCGGCAAAAACTCAATTTTCATGTAAGCCTAGAGCTGTTCTTTCCACCTAACATACATAAATCAATATCCACCATGGCCTCTGGCCTAGGGTATCGGCTATCGAGTATTCCTACCGGAAAATAGCCCCATATGCACGAATGATATGGGACTCCACACATATACATATACGATATACGATCTAATTATGATTCTGCGGTAGCGGTAAAAAGTTACTGCGAATTTAAGAGGAAAAACACGAGAAGTTGATCAGAACTTCGTCCACTCACAGCATCGACCCCGGCACATTCTAACCACATAGCATTGCTAATCTTGCAGCATTTTCCTCCGTTATTCACTCAGAATTTGTTGCTGTATCTTGGAGAGCATCCCGGATATTTACCTCTGAGCAGAATTGAAACTTGGGTAAATATTTACATTTGGGCATGTCTTGGTCAGGATATTTATGAGGAAAATGAGGGTCGGCATGTGAGGTCCTAGTGATGAAGAGGAGACCAGTCCAGAGAGTTCAGTCCGTTTAAGGTGTTATTATTACAAGGCAGATGCAGGTACTGCAGGAATAGGGGAGGGAGAGATAAATTGTTACACTCTGTGAACCAGGATCCGCACATTCTCACGCAGCCGGCCGTTCCTCATGTTCCTTGCATCATGCCCACCACCACAGAACTATGTAATAGATGGCAATAATTCCACACCACCACCACTCCATGTTGCTAATGACCTAAAGTGGTCTATGTGCGTAGCATTTGATTAGGGCGAATCATCAAACATTCCTGGAAATATGGCCAAGTTTCAGGGAAAACGAGATATAGGGATCCACAGTAATTGGCCGATCTCATGAATGATTAAGCCAAGCGAATAACCTGCACCAGACAATTCTCACCACCCTGTCCGCATATGCACATCATATGTATACAGGGTGAACACATTATCAGCATATTGTACCCAATAGACAACCCGGAGATCGATGAAGCGTCAACAGGCCCTGAAATGTTGGGACACCCTAATCAATGAAAGCCTATTTTAAAGAGTATTAAAATATCTAGACAATTTGCAATATACAAAATCTCTTAATGAAAATAAAGTTTTTTCGACGAGAGCTTCAGCCGCTGTGGTACCGTGCTTCTGAAGAAATACGAAAAAAAAATCTAGATGAAAATATACAATTCCAAATAACCTCTGCGACCGATTAAATGCAATTTAATGCCGACATAACAATGCATACATGTCCAATAACCTGGAGATGCGAGGGGAAATGTGTATGTATAATTACAGATGCATCATTTACAAAGAACAAAAAGCTGGAGGGATATTTTACTATGATTCTCCGGTAGACTGGGCGGTAAACGCGGCAGCGGGCGAGCACGCTAATCAGGCGTGAGCACAAGGGATCTCACATGGAATAACATGGTCAGGCCCCTCTCAGCCTCCTCCTCCTCGGTAAACAAGATAAGTCGGGTAAGAAGTACTATGCACAAGGAAGAGTTTGTTGCACCCTATAAATCGACTTTTTGCCCATTGTTTTGTGTTGGCAAGATTGATAAAAGATTAAAGAGTAGGGGTGAGGTCCTGGTCTGCATCCAGTACATGGGATATTATTTATAGAGGGTGAGCAAACCCGGTAGTTTGCAAAACGAGTAAATTTACCTGTGGCGGTATATCACCAACACACTCTACTCTCTAGGCTCAAAGATGAGAGAGTCCCTACAAACTGAGGGAAAGCTTCTCGCTCCAAACCGCAATTGCCTTTATAATTCCATTAGGACAGCAAAATATCATTAAAATCCCATTATGACGCCTAGTCCTGGGCAAGTAGGCAAGTATTTGCGCAGTAGGCGTCCAATCACTGACATACCATTCTTATCTGGTCTGAGGGTTTGGACTTGGACTGTATCACTAACACACAGGTAAACAACTTGGGAAATCTGAAGCGAGGTGTGAAGAAAGTCAATACACTATAGCTCACTATGGACATGTGATTAGCACCCCATTCTTTCTAACTGACACAAAAAGTCTTGTTTATATCTTACCCGTTTCTCTTATACTCTGAGTTTGTTTGAGTAGAGACGCACACGTCCTCAGCACCAGGAATAGACTAACTGTGGTTAAAGTATACTAAGTGTGAAATCTAGATTGAAAACTCGTTGGCTCCAGAGACCTGGTACAGAAGTGACCTCACCTCCGAGGAATTCCCCCCGGTTCTAATTGGTTCACTAATTAAGCCAGGAGTTTACCTCTTTTTCTCTCTAATGAACAACATGGGGCCCTGTGATGGCAGGACGATGTGGTCAGTGGAGTACCCCGCTGTCCATCCCACAAGCCTATCAGGCCCTTTGGCGCTATTGACCAGGCTATTTTAATAGTAGCGGTACACAGCGGACTTCCCTTACAACTGGCCATATAATCAGGCGTAGTAGTAAAGGTATAATTGGTAAGGTAGTGATTCCATACGGGTTTACACGTGTAGACAGGTGTGAAGTGGCGGGGGGCTGGACACCCATCCCCGAGAGTCATGTCCAGGGGCCTAGTAGCAGAGGACGAACAGTGGGGAGAAGAACCAAAGAAGGCAGCTCGGCACATTTGCTTAAATGCAGTTTAATAGAGTAAATGTTATAATTGTAACATTCAGAATAGCTTTGGTGGCCAGTAAGTAATGAGGTGGAACTCAGCGTGGTAGATAAAATGTGGCAACATAAGTTTAGAAGCGCTATCACAATGAGAATTTATAAAAATGTTTTTCAGAAAAGGGAAAGAAATATAAAGAAAGACAATTATGGGGGAAAATGAGGGTTGGCATGTGAGCACAGAAATAGGAGCTTTTTTATATGCAAGAGTAAATACATAAACCTCTCTATCAGGACAGTTGAAGAGCGGGGGCATGTTCACTATGAGGGCAAGGATAAAATGTATACGCCTTCACCAATCCTCTCAAATAACAATTTAGACAAAATTGCGGATAAAAAATAGTCGAACATAACCGAAGTGATCGTTTCATGGTTTAAATCAACGCAATATAAAATATACTCAGATAGACCTAGTTTTATAATCTTTCAGCCTAATTTAGCAGAAATTGCTATAAAAATATGTAGAGCTACCGATGCTACACTTTCTGATACCCTAATCCATGCACTGGTCTTAGGCTAATCTGTGCGTTGGTCAGCGGTGAAGGTCCATTACCTGGGACCCATAAAAGGGTGACATCAGCAACATCAACTGGTCAGCAGTTCTGCTGGTCTCTCGCTGACTGACCGCCGGGAATCGGACGCGAGCAAGAAGCCTTATTTTAATATTTGCTGAGTGTGGATATTGCGATCATTGCCGCTTTTGAATTGAAGACTGGCACTCCCCATTTATTTATTTAGGCCAAGCCGATATGAAACTGTCATTTCAATTTGAGCTCAGGGTAACTCTTGCGATTTGAGCAAAAGGTACTTAGCACTAGCAGTCCTAGGGTTTAACTTTAAGAGTAAGAGGAACAATTCTCCCCTGGTTGGATCCAGCTTAGAGCAGTCTAATAGCCACTTAGCATAGGCTCTCCAATCCACCAGCTACACATAATGGGGTTACATCAATAGCGAAAACAAACGTCGCCTCTGACAAGATGGGCCACTTCCATGTAGAATGTCCCATGATCATGCAGGAACATGTGTGAGAAGGAACTGGTTGCTTTCAGTCGTGATGGAGGGTGACAGTTATCAAACACGCTTATGAGCCCCCTCCCACCCCCACCCCCCTAATTACTGCCTGTGTTCCCCATACACAGCTCATACACCTGATTTGAGTTGTCATAGATCGGCTCTGACTCACCGTGAGCCAATTTACAACCGGAGAAAATAAACAAAAAAGTTGCCAACAGTAGAAAACCCTGTGCCCGATGATAGGAAACATGGCTGAAATGGATATTAATATTTCAGCTATTCTACTTCATGTGTCCGGGATAAACGGAAGCTAAACGGAGGGACTTAGTATAGGGACGGGGTTAGAAACTTAATTTCACATTTGATTTACTTCTGGCTATTTTTTAGACGGATTAATCCTCATGAATATTAACGAGGTGCGTGTGCGAGTAATGCAGGGTTTCGAGTTGCTCTTTGAAGGCAATGGAAGGTTGGCGTGTTTGAAATGAGTCACTCATGGGTTGTAGATGGGCGGTGAATTAGGTAACCACTAAATGAGGTGAGTCGGTGGGTGCTAGTATGAGTGAGTGAGTCTGGTGCTAGGTTATACAGTGTGTGCGTTTGTGAGGGACGGGGGGGGGGGGGGGAGAGAGAGTAGAGGAGAGAAGAAGAGAGTGAAGGGCGGAGAGGAGTGAATAGAAGAGAGGAGAGAAAGAAGAGAAGAAAAGAGGGAACGGACAAGAGAAGAGAGGAGAAGGAGAAGAAGAGGAGAGAGAACGAAAGATAAAATGGGGAGGATTCCAATTGTAAGGATCACTCATCTTCAATTCTGGAGCAAATGTCAAGACTAACTTTCTAGTCCTTAATCAGCATTAGCCCAGGCTTAGAGGCCAAACACAAGTCCTCCATCTCCGGGCAATAAAATATATCAATATTAGTGCAGACATAATGGCATACTACATAGTACACAGGCATAGCTAGGCATATGACGTATAAGGCGGGTATAACCCAGGAGCGTTTGTAAACCATGAACTTATGTCAGGACACTCGTCAAACCCCATTGTTACTGTTGCTTGGTATTTTACAAAGCAATAAGGACACATCTATTCGGTGAAATCTCTGGCGAATCTCTGCTTACAATACAATGTAGTTCCACCATACAAAGGCATAGGAAGCGCTCACAAAGGAAAACGGTGGGGACCACCCTGTAGTGAAAAATTGATGGGTTTGATTAAAAATAAATAAAAAATATCAGAGTATCATTACGAGAAAGCTTGTCATAATGTAGCAGGCAGATATGAAGCGTGTCTAACCAGACTAGACAATACATGGACCCCGATTGCGATTAATGGCACCCCTCAGGGCAGGGGTGAGCAAGAGAAAAGATGGGAGAAAAAGTGAACAAAAAAGGGCCTGTGCCTTAAACATGAGTAGGAAGCAATCCTTCACACACACACGCCGGCCTTGCACGCATGGTAATAATATGCAGAGATGCCAATGTTACGTAACTCTTCTGCACCCAAGTTTTTTCTATGCTGAGGTGGTTCCTCCTTCGATTCTTGTGTCTACTCTAGGCTCAGATATGAGAGAGCGCCTCCAAACTGAGGGAAAGCCTCTCGCTCCAAACCGAAAAATGCCATTAGGACACCTACTCCAATGCGGGGGAAGCCATTAGCGCAGTAGGCGTCCAATCACTGATATATCACATTATTATCTCATCGGACAGGCTGTGAGCCTAGACTGTCTTATTACTGGAACCTTTTACAATTCATACAAGAGGGCGAATAAGTTATAATTATAAGTATAATTATAACTTATAATTACATAGATGTCACTCCAGTATCAATTAACTAATTTTTCATCAATCACCAATAATCAGAACTTCAGAAATCCGTTTGTGTATTCACAATCCCCGCCCATTATATATATGAGCACGAAGTTCTCTATAGCTACTCTATAGCTATAGGTACCTTAGATCAAATCCCTCCTGTGGGAGCAATATAGTGACTGATATGCTCGATTTGAAGGAAAAAAATTGTCGTTTTAAACAACAAAAACAAAGAATTGCACCAGTCAAATAATCAACAAAAAAACAGCATAAATATATTGTAAGAGACTCAAACCACATGTGCTAACAACATAATCTGCAGCTTGAGACCTCTTTCTTGCCTTGAAGCCTTTTACAATACACACCAACTCAAACAGATAATGAGGGAAAGTATTTATTTTCCGCTTCCGCTGACGTAGGTCAGTGGAGTTGGCCATAATAACAAGGCGTAAGATGCCGAGTTTGGAGAGGCTGTGGGACGCGTAGGTGTACCGTGTTACGTGTTTGCTGGCGTAGATCGGGGCCAAGTAAAGTGATTAAGTCGTATTTATTTAGAAATGTAACTGCATTTATCAAAAAAATTGTGACTTAATTGGGGAAATGCCCACGATACATTTCGAATTCATATACTAATTTGACATTCTACCTCATTATCATATATCGGTCTCGTTAACATTAAACCTCTTATAACATTACAGAGACCTCAGAGTATGTTTTACCTTTTACTCTAAGGTTTTACTCTAAGCAGAGACAGTCTAGGCTCAGGGCTGAGAGTCCCTCCAAACAGAGGGGAAGCCTCTCACTCCAAACCGCACAATGCCATTATAAGCCCAATATGATGCCTACTGCAGGACCAGGAAAGCCATTAGCGCAGTAATGACCATTCTTATACCATTCTTATCTATCTGAAGGGCTCTGAGCCTAGACTGAAATGCAAATTTACGTATATTCTATATTCACATGCATGCATGACGAACGGGCGCAAGGTAGCCCCCCCCCCCCCCTCCCTTCACACACATCCAACATTCAATCGAGTACGCTGGCAAGTTTGCGTCGTCTCGATCCTCCTTTTATTCTACATTGCATTTTTTTTTCAGAAACAAATTATGTCACATGAGTCAGCCGTGACAGAAGGAGGAAGTTTCGACTTACTCCCATCATTCCTCGCCTTAGATCGCCACACTCCCATCCCTGGCCCAGTTCATATCATTTCCTTACATTTGCTTTTAATCGGGGACAAAGGGGTCGGTAACACTTGGCCAAGTCTGCCCGAATTCTTGCATTTTCTTCATCACTCAAAGCTCAGACATACTAAGATAGTAATAGTACTCAGTAGGCTCTATAAACGTTTTCTGTGCTTTGGAGTAAATAGTTCTCTACGTGAATAAATTGGAGAGAGTATTGCATTAGATTCCCATCTCTAATTTACCACAAGTGGAGTATCTAGCTAAAGGCCAGGAGGGAGCTAGGAATGTCTGTTTGTCTTTGTTGACGGAGGTCCCCCCACCTCTACTCCTCAGAGGATCAGCAGGGATTCCCACCAACTACGGATGACTTGACAACAGCGTCTGCGACGTTGTCAGGGTAACCGCCTGTAGCCATAGCAACCTTATCACACAGAGACAAGACAGACTGCTGGGACAAACACGTGCGCCGATGGACCAAAACATCATCAACGCTAATAGCTTTTTATTTTCATTTTTTGCCATTTTTTTTTCTCGACCAGAGGTATCTGGGTCACTACTACTAGAAGAATGTGAGTTGCGACAAGGCCAATGGGTGGAAGGCACTGGAGTAGGGCAACGTGTGTAAGACAGATGGCGATTTTATCATATTCCTCTATTTATTTATCTGTGCGCTCGAGGATGAAATCTCAGCAGACGCCAATAGAGATGCTTGCTGCCCAAAGGCTTGTTGGCAATATGGAAAGCGGAAAAGGGCCTTTCCTCCTAACAGTCTAGGCTCACAGTTGAGACACAGAGTCCCTCCAAACTGAGGGAAAGTCTCCTGCACCAAACCGCAAAAAGCCATTAGAATCTCATTAGAACACCTACTCCAATGCAGGGAAAGCAATTATTAGCGCAGTCGGCGTCCAATCACTGAATCCACTTCTTAACTGATCGGAAAGGCTCTGACTCAGTCTGAGCCTATACTGTTAATAACTTAATGTGTTTTCCCTGCCCCAATCCGAACCATCTTCCTCATTATTAGCTCGCACTTGAATCAATGATCTAAAAATGGGGTTGACTACAATCCACAGCAGACGTCTATTTCTAATTGACAGCCATTTTCGAATGACAGCCTTTATAAAAGCAAGGGCTCATTCATCTCTAAACTAATTTCTGCCCTTGAGGGACTTACTAGAACTAATCTGCGCATTGTCTTCCCAAAATTTCGACCGGGTTTGAACTGGCCATCACCTCCCCTGACCTAGGTTTGACCCATTTAAAGCATGTTTGACCCAGATGGGGCATTACATGTTGGCATCTGCCATGCGTTCATGTTGGCATCATGCTGGGGGAGCCAGCTCTGTCGCCTGTCCCCCTGCCTTTTTGGTGACCTCCAATTGAAGTTGGGGTCAGCAGTTTCAGTGCTCACTCTCTTAGGGGCCAGCCAGCTCCCCTCTGAAGCCCGGTGAAATATCACAAGAACAAAGATCGTTCCTCCAAGTTCCAACATCTGATCCTCAAGGCTTTGTCTGGTAACTTCGCCTCTTCCTCCTCTGACAACCCCCTCCAACAAATATTGAGTTTTTAATTCCTACCTGAGTCTAGAGACTGAGTACAGGTGACTGATGGATTTTAACACATACCTGAAACGAAAAAAAGACAAAGGGTTAGTTAGATTAAATATGCAATAAATCTTCTAGTCATCATGTAAAAAATGTCCCCATTAGTTTCGAATTTTTATCTTCAGGGCGCAGAAGTCGCTGTAACAAAAGATAATGTTCCAAGAAAGATCACATTGCAGATTTATGTAACGAAGTGAAAAAGATGCCCCCTCAGCATTATCAGAACAATCAGACCAATTTGCTGTGCAACACAATGGGAGATAAACTATGCCAGAGATGGTGCCCTCTTGATCTGAGGTCCATCACCAAGGCTAGTTAACAAATAGAGACTAGACATTAATTTTCATTAGCACCAAAACCCTAAGATCACTATCTACTGGGTTTCATGTATCCTTTACAATAGTAGCGTGTCGTCTGTTCTTTGGGTAGGGGGCATCTGGCGAGGCTGGATGCAGGGGTAAAGGGGGGGGGGGGCGGGGGGAGGTGGACTCTTTTCAAAATTACACCGCCATGTGCCGATATCATGTAACCTCCACAGCAAATCAAGAGATTGCAATTACTTTTCTTTTATCCCAAGCCAAACCACATCATCGGCGTCGCCCATCTTTTCCCTTCGTTCTTCTCTTTCTGTCATCCAAACCCCAAACCTAAAAAAAAGTGGGGGAACTAGACTCGAGTCAAGTCAAGGTAATAGTTACTAAAGTAACGAGGACAGTTGTAGTAGGAAGAAAAAGAAATAGGCTTTGTCGTCATGGTAACAGAGAAATATGGGTGCAAGGTGATTTATTTGGGTCACATGACATGATGAAGTGGGGTCAAGTTCAGGGTTTGGACGCGAGGCGGCTCTGTGGTATCGGGGGGCTTGGCGGAGAGAAAGAAAGGGGAGGCGCTCTGGGTTTTAGTTTCTAATTTTCGGTATGTTACGCATGAGTGGATAACCCAGCAGGACAAGAGGTGCTCTGGATTCGCGCATCTAGTCAACCATGAAAGGTCAAACGCAAGGTTCATCAATTAGAGAGGATCGGCTAGACATTCGCTGGAGTTTAGTTCCTTTTGTTTCTCCCAAGAAAATCTAGACATGTATACAAGAGAAATTGATGAAATTATGCCAACAAATAAAGACTCAAATCCACTGTGGGCCATCTGTATATTCCTCAGAGACTCACACTGAACCAATGAAGCAAAGAAGCAAAATTTTATATTAGCAAGTAAAACCTGAAAAAATGGGGGTTGGGGTGCAGGGACCAAAGTTCCGATAATGAGCGGTTTCTTTGATAAGGCATAAAAGAATCCAGACATTTCTGACTGACCTGCCATTTGGAATGGACACATATGTGTTGCGACATGTGACTCATTTTCCCGTAACACATAACATTCAATAAGTAAATAACACAAAGTCTGAACAGATAAACAAGTATGCGGCCTAAAACTGATATGGGTGCATACGTCTGACTGCACAGAATAAAGTAGGAACGCACTGTGGATGGACCCTATCACGGGAACACTTGGCCATCATATTTATAACCCGTTATCCATGGACGCTCCTAGTTAGAGAACCGCCGCAGATGGTACTACCTCGTCGGGCCTACAGGGGGCACTATTGTTACATCACTTCTCATTAATCGCAGCTTTTCGTATAATCAGTGGCGCTAGATTCGCTTAGGGGAAAAAGTCTTGGATTGATGAGGGGTTGCGGTATTGGCGATGACATGACGAAGGCGAATCAGGGATGCCATGTATAAAACATTCAGGGAGGAGGACATCTAAATAGATGCCTGTCAATCGCATCATGCAAAGCACTCATAGGTTCGATTACTCAAGAGCGACAAAAAACAAATCCCTTCGTTCTCCTTTATGGTCGGCATAACGTATGATATGAAGAACTCGGCCCAGCAATGTGTACTGTCAATTCAAGGACACACCATATTTGCACTCCGGTGTGTATTGATATGGCCCCTGATACTAGGGTCCCCTGAGGATTTCTGAATGACAAACATCCAAGCATGGCAGTTTTAGGAAATGTAAACATAGTTAAGCAGACGACATTTAGATGTACATGTATAATTATAAACTTATGGAAATATGCGTGCAATGAGTGTGAGGGGTCGATGATCTGGTGCTATAAAAGTTGAAGAGAGCGAACCAATGTACCACAAATAACGAAAACTTTCATTTTATTCATTTTCCCCAAATCGGTTCTTCAGACCTTACAGTAACCTACTCTAAGTTGAGAAAGTTACTCTAAGTTGAGACCAAATAGAAAAAAGCCCCAGTCTAAGCTCACAGCCTCTTAGAATGGTACTAATGGTAAGAATGGTAGGTCAGTGATAGGACGCCTATTGGGCTTCCTAGCACTTGAGTAGGCGTCCTAATGGGATTCTATTGGCATATTGTAGTTTGGAGCGCGAGGCTTTCCCTAAACGTATCTACGAAGGAAATATAAATGATATCGAAGCTGATCTCAAGACATCAATCGTCATACCAAACCCATTAGTTAATTAACATGAATTAAGTACTGACAGTATAGTCAAGGACAAATATTTGGTTTCCTAGGTACTCTTAGGTTAATTGTTGACTTACCAATTATATACTATGCGACAGAAGGCTTCAAGTTTCGTATTAGCTGAGCTTAGTTTTGATCAAATAAATCATAATTAAACATCTATTAGCGGTCAGCCTTATTAAGTGAGAATTTAATTAAGTGAAAACGTCCACTAACCATGCTTTACGCCCTTAATGACTGGCACATATGTTGGACATGGGTGGAGGTGATGTTGTGCAAGACACATAGCACCTTTTGTTATAAATGAGACGTACATCGTTCGGTTGTCAATTAAAAACTTAAGTGGACTAAAGAGTGAGAGGTTGTCTATGTGATACTTGAGTCCATGTGTCAGTGAAAGTAAGTCCCTACGTGCATTCAATATTCAGTCTAGGCTCAAAGCCTCTCAGATCAGATAATAATGGTATGCCAGTGATTGGACGCCTACTTCGCTAATAAGGTTTACTGATTAACATTTTGCGGTTTTAATGGAATTATAATGGCACTTTGCGGTTGAAGGCGAGAGACTTTCCTCCGTTTGAAGGCAGTCTCATCTTTGGGCCTAGACTGTCAAACCCCCTCCCCCTTACCCCTGAGTTATACATCAAGAAATCTGCTCTAGTTACCTGAATCTGTTCGGTAGACAAACCACATAATATGCGTACTAGTAAATATTTCCATGAAAACCATTAAGGAGAGATAGAGGGTGGTGGTGGTGGTAGTGGGCCTGGGGTAGCTTTCCCGACTCCGTGAACATAAACTTAGCTTGATCTCTTAACAAGAAAATGGCAGAGAAAGTAAAGATAGTTGCATTTCCCAGGATCAAATTTAAATGAATCGTTCATCGTTGTGGGGTCAACAAATTATAAAGGCGATATTGCGGTGCCTATCTTTACGCAAGTCCCTCGGGTCTGTCAGCACATTTTTTCTTCTGATAACCTCCAAGGTCACATTCACTCTTGCGGAAGATAAGCAAGCCAGGCACACGCCCCTGATTATTAATTCCCCAGTTCACATCAATTAAAATAGCCGCGAAATACCATTGAATCACCTAAGATAGATAAATGATACAGGGGGAGATAATATATATACAACGATCAATTAAAAATGACCAAAATTATGCCTGCCCATACATTAAAGTGTTTTTAACACCCAGGTGGTGGTGAGATAGGGGGATGGGGGAAGAGGGAGAGAGAGCGCGAGCATTCTGAAGGGAGAGGGGGGCTCAATGTGGTAGGGATTTGGGGACGGGATTCATTTTGGTGAGGTATGAGTGAAGAGGTGTCATCAAGGCTGATTAACATCTGATGGTCTGACATGGCCGACCGCTGGGGAACAATTAACTTGGGTCTTACCATTGGTGGAGATCATCCACTGGCTCTATACCCAATACAAGCGGATTAGGCCAACCAATCGTCTCCCACCTCCGCCTACAGATAATTGGCGCGGGAAAATACGCGCACGTGCTTCATTAAGAATCAGCCTTTTGCTGGGCCGGACCCGCCCACTTTTCTTCCCCTGGCCGATGATACTTCTACCTGGTTATCCAATGAATTAAATTGATTTTTCAAATTGAATTCCACAAAAATTTAAATGTCAAGCGCTAAGGAACGCCACCACAAACTTGTGATGCCAAGTATCGCCACAGATACAGACCAAAAATATTTGCATAAAACTAAATATAATTTCCATGTTTAGTGGTCTTTTAATACCGTGAATTAAGAAAGTGGTCAAAAATGCCTTTCAGAAAAGGAGTCGCTTTCAGATCATCATCGACTCGAGCATTATTAATGATGGCCAACTCAATAAATAGGCCGATGTTTGTCCAAGTTTGTCGGAATGTGTGTGTGTGTGGGGGGGGGGGGGGGGGATTAATCATGTTCAACTTAATGAACTTTGAGATAAAATCTTTGAGATTTAACATAGATGACCCGATAATATCAAAGATTCTCCATACTTAAGTTGGACTATCTTTGATAATATACCCAAGGCTGACGTATTCATACATACACCATGACCCATACTTGGAATCAAAACTTCCCAGTACACAGATTTCTTCTTCCACGACAAAGAACGACCTCCGAGGCATGTTCCCTTTTGTGTCTCTTGATAACACTTTCTCCGTTTTATTACATGAACTGATGTTAAACTTCAAAAGCCTATTTATGCAACGCCGAAGCCAAAGTTGGGACATAACATTGTCTTTAGCCGCTCGGGGGAGGAGGGCCTGGGGGCCGACTATGCGTCAGGTGTTGGTGGTGCCTCCTTCACAGGATCCACTGCCAACCATTCACGTGCTGGTGATGTCCACTTTGACAAACTATCTCATGGATAGAAGAGCAAAAGAAAGCAGAACGTTAATCTAGTATTAGACTAGCCCTCGCCCCCAAGACAGGGTTGTTTGTAGAGCCTTAGCCCAGGTCTAGTGCTTTCTCCTTAACAGGCAAGTCTCTGAATCCTCAATCGAGGGGGAACTGACCATAACCAGGTTTAACCTCAGAGTAAAAGGAATTACTCTTATGGTTTAACATTTAATTTTTCGAGATTTTGTGTTATAAAATAAAATAATTAAAGATTTGCACACATCTATTTCATTAGCTCACCTGGCCTTTTGAAGGCGCCTTTCATTCAATGAACTTCGAGTAACATACTTTTCATTGGCGCATCTTGTGAATTAGTCATTATTACATTGCCTCAAAAGCCGAGGTTTTAAGAGAAGTCTCGTGGACTTCCAAAAGATCACGAGGCCTTGGGCCATGGCCTCGTGTCTGTCAACCAGACGTCTTTATTTTCAAAAGCCTCAAAAGTCTGAGAACAAGAGAAAATGTCAGACGTTGAATAACATACCGTAATGATTATCCTAATTAATATGTTCAAATAAAACAATATACCAACAACGACCTACAGAAACTCTTCGACATATGATTATCGAAGCAGTAATATTTTCCTAGGGAAAAAAGAGAATTGTGCGATAAGAGTAGCAATAATTGCATGAGAGGTATACAATTCACCAAGATAAACGTATGTTGTTGTGAACGTTTTGAAACCTCGCCAGAAGGGAGCGACTCCTATCTTCGATCAAGCACACTAACATTACAACAACTGTGGGTTGGGAGGAAGGAGGTGGTGAAGGCAGAAATGGTTACACAGTGTATCAGCAGTAGGCCAAAGTCACAAATCCCTTTACCAAAAACTTAATCTAAAGTAGGTGACCAGGGTCGCAGTGCTGCAGTTTTTATTCACTATCTATCGGGTCCATCTTGATTTCTCAAGAACTGCTGGAAGCCACGTATAAAAAGATGTAAATATATCTCATATATACACTCAACACCCGACCCACTTCTTTCTCCACTTCTCCCGGATGGGGTGAGTTTCTAATGTGCGTGTGTAGTTGGCCTACTGGTATACTAACACAGAGAAAGTGATGCTAGATATTTATATATAGATAGCCTCCCATGTCAGATACCGACAAAACTACACACACAAGTGTCACAGACCAGCCTGTCCGCAATGGAGAAACAAGTGTTCGCAACTATGACTTTTCGCTCTTTTCGAACTAATTAGGGCATGGTAAACAAACAAACAAACAACATCTACGAATACATCTTTATTTCAAAAAAGGCAGATATTTATTGGTCAGAAAATTTCACAATGCGATACGTTTCAATCTGCCAATATATTCTTTTAGGACCGATATGATCTGCTGAGTTAGTGAAACACAATCCGCATCTTCCAATTAGAGAGTAAAATGCAATGAAATACTCGAGGGTCCAAATAAATTTGATCCTTGGGCTCGGATGTACATCCCTGGATTCTGTTCTATCCGTTCGTTGCTATAGGTTCTGCTACCTCGACTACAAAATCTGAGGGCGGAGCTAGATTGTATAGTGCGAGAGATCCACGTCAAAAAGCCGTAAAAGAGTAAAAACATACACGTAAAAGATTAAAAACATACACGTAAAAGATTAAAAACATACACACATCTCAGATCAGATAAGAATGGTATGTCGGTGATGGGACGCCTATCCACGAATGGCTTTCCTGGCCCTATCTATGGGTGTCCTATTTGGATTCTAATGGTATTCTATGGTTTGGAGCGAGAGGCTTTCCCTCAGTTTGGGGGGACTCTGAAGTCTGAGCCTAGACTGACGTCGCAAAAGAGTAAAAACATAAATGTATATAAGAATTACAAGTGGCAAGTATAGTGGGTAGAGCTAGAATAGGTCAGTGTAATGTGACAAAAACATCCTGCATGTCCCGGTGTGGAGAAGTCATGCTCGGCTCCGGCTCTATCGCCATGATTCACATTTCCTTCAACTCACGACAGTTACACATTTCCTGACATGTCTCCACAGATTACCCGTTGTTAGACACAAGCACAGTGCATGGAATAATAACTTGGGTCAATCTCCTAGCTTGTTAATAACATAACATTTACAGTCTATAAATTCATAATGGAATTTTAATGACATTGGAGCATGGTTTGGAGCGAGAGGCTTTCCCTCAGTTTGGAGGGACTCTCCAATTATAGGCTCAGAGTTGAGAGAGTCCCTCCCTCCAAACTGTTGAGAGAGTCCCTCCCTCCAAACTGAGGGAAAAGCCTCTCGCTCCAAACCGCAAAATGCCATTAAAATTGCATTATGACACCCAATCACTGACATACAAATCATATCTTATCTGAGAGGCTCTGAGCCTAGTGTTTCTTGGTAATGTGTGTACATCAAAGCGTTTAAAATTATTTTTTTCTTTTTTAAAGATAAAAAAAATGTTGATTGCAAGTATAAATATACCAGTATTAATGTACATAGACTGTCGGATAGTTGCACACGCAAGTATGCAACTTTTGCAGTGATTGATTTCTTCTGTATATTCAGGACCCAAGTCTAAGTTAGAATTTTCCTCCCGCAAAGGCCTAGCTAGAGAAGTTCAACAGAATTGTATAACCCAGATCTTTCTGAGCTGCAGATTCAATAATACAAGTTGAGGGAGAGAAATCGGGGGAACAGGTAATAAGACAAGGTCGCCACAGGGATGAGTAATCCAGTTGCTGCCTTATGTTTCCTACATCACAACCAGCTGGGCGACAATCAGTTTCAGCCCTCCCTCCCAGGACCCTCTAAACACTCTATACCAAACCATCTCCTACTCCTTGCCGTCGCCTTTCCCCCCACCACTACCACCACCCAAACCCCCGCGAGTAGAACATCTTAGCCCAGACTTCGCGCCTAACCTTTCACTCACACTTCAGCTCTTATGCTTTTAACAAAACCCGACGTGTACTTGAACAAAGACTTGTCAAATACAATCTAAGCTTCCCTGACTCACATTTGAGACGCCGCCTCCTCCTCACCGACAGCGTGACATAACAGCAGCCATCCAGGTGAATCTTGCTGCTCAGGCTTCTTCACAGCCTAGGCTCAGAGTTGAGAGAGTCCCTCCAAACTGAGGGGAACCTCTCGCTCCAAACCGCAAAATGCAATTATGATACAATTAGGACGTCTACTCCAGGGCTGGGTAAGCCTTCAGCGCAGTGGGCGTCCAATCACACGAACACATCATACTGCATTCTGATCTGATCTGATCTGTGAGGCTGTGAGCTTAGACTGATCAAGTCATTAAAAGCAAACCGATCCAACTGAAAGAGTTCATTCTTTTTTTAAAACCAAAACCCATCTAAAATATTACTAGCATAAAATACCGTGATCCCATTAAAACACAGGTAAAACAAAAGAAGTTTGTTTCATAATAAAACAACTTTACATGGTGTATGCATGCATGTAACCTCAGCGGCGATGACATAATACGACTAATATCACCCACATGCCACGTAATAGCAACAACCAGAGATATGCAACAACTAAATTCGTTTGGGGGGATTCTTGGGGATCCATTCATTGACTATGATCCTTGAAGCCTCCCGCAGTCTAGGCCCAAAGATGGAGAGTCCCTTCAAACGGAGGGAAAGCCTCTCGCCTCAAACCCATTCCATTAAGACCGCTAAATGTCATTGTAATCCCATTAACGCCTAGTCCTAGAAACCGATTAGCGCAGTAGGCGTCCAATCACTGACATACCATTCTTATCTGATCTGATCGCTCTCGATCGCCACCCATAAGCTTATCTTGTAGGTAGGCACTCAAGTAACAAACCCAAGTCACGGCGGCGCAAACCAGGTTAGCTGAAAACACAGCACACATGCAAGGCACCTGCCTGGAAGCATAACCCCTCAAGATTAACTGATTTATCTTGGCTCGTGGTATAAGTTAGCTGTGGCACTTTTATGTCTTGCCCAGAGAGACAGGGCTGGCCTGTAAGGCATGGTGTTATTGCCTGTATTCACAGTTTGCCATCTCTGGTATCTCTGCCTCGAATTTGACTACCTTGATAAAGACACATCTGGAGCAAATTTAGATTTAATCAAGCGAAAGTTAATTGTTGGTTTTTATCTTGTAAGACACGTGCGCTAGCATCAGGGGGACGCAGGAAAGGAACATTGATTTACATTATATTCTTCAATATATGTACTTAAAGTTAATGGACAACAGATCTGCTAGGATTATTTATTTAAGACATTAGGTCTTGTATTCATTCTCTAGGAAGTGTTTTTGTTATTTTTTAAAGGTTTCCCCCAGCAATAGATCCATATTGTGTAACCACTGTAAAGACTCTGCGGTGGTGCCAGATTTCTGTCATATAAAGTAAACCAATATGAGCTCGTTTCGCTCCTGTGAATAACGAATCGAGAGAGCTCCCAACAAAAATTAATCGCTTAAAGTTCAAGGCCTTGGGAGAGGCGAAGTAATGGGGGGATCATTTGAGAAATACATACTTCTATCAGCTGGCCTCTCCGCTCAACATGACATCGAGCATCCCGCTTATGCCATGATCGGCGACACGTTCAAAGGCTTATCAACAAGAACAATCATAAAGAGCGCCCGCCATCGAGAGAGAGAACATATATCAGACTCTTGTTATTGCATGGACAATCATACCATGAATCAGCCAATCTTCCCTGGCTATCTTCTTCCTTAAAATATAAGCTTTAACGCGTTCTGTGATAAAAAGTGGAGCGCGATTCTTTCTATTGTGACCTAAATGATTAGATAATTATGGCTATTATTTATTGTCCCGTCCCAGTCACGGCGGGTTTGATAGGCCTGTTGCAATTAAGCTCAGCCAGTCTTTATACCATATACATGTAACCTTACATGACCAACTGCAGTTAGCTTAGTTTTTTTCTTGGTGATTAAAATAAAGTATTGAGCCATTCAACAACAATATAGTTTTCTGTTCGTTACGCCGACATAAATTATAGCTCCACCTTCAATTCAGCCTAGGCTCAGAGTTGAGGGTCCTTCCAAACCGAGGGATAGACTCTCACTCAAAACCAATAATCCCATTGAGACGCCTACTCCAGGGCGGGAAAAGTCATTAGCGCAGTAGGCGTCCAATCATGACATACCATTTTTATCTGATCTGGGCCTAAACTGAATCGCAGATCAAGATGTTCCTGACAGCTAACCAGTGGCTGGAAAAATAAAAAAAGTTTTGATCCCAAGTATGTAATGAAACTTGGGAGAAGAAATATGGATGAAAAAATGGGAGTTGGACAGCCGCGAGGCATGCGCCAGTATGACATCATCCCAACCAAGAAATGGCGACAAAACGTATCATCGATTTGTTTCTAATGCTTTGTTATGTTTCCTGGAGCTGGCAGTAGGTTGACTATTGCGTATGAGCTATATATAAATGAAGGTCCCATTTCTAGCCATAGATTGATTCTTCACAAATCGGCCTAGGCAGTAGGCTCAGATTGAGAGAGTCCCTCCAAACTGAGGGAAAGCCTCTCGCTCTAAGCTCCATACCGCAAAATGCCATTATAATCCCATATATCGGACGCATATTCCAATGCAGGGAAAGCCATTAACGCAGTAGGCGTCCAATCACTGACATACCGTTCTTATTTGATCTTAGAGGCTCTGAGCCTAGACTGAACTAACATGTTGGTTGGTCTCAATGCCACAGCGATTACCTTCTTTAGGGGGGAAAAGCCACCACCAAAATAATTCATAACTAACTTAATCAGACATGAGCATGAATGCGAAATTTACAGTCAAGTGGTAACAAATGATCCGTAAGGGAAATGTGTGGTTAATTGCAAACAAACTTAACAATAGCGTAAAAAGTGATATTTTAATAGGCAGTTATCCCTCAATTACACCAACGCATGGATACGTCAATAAAAGGCCTCTTCTAGTGTTCCAGTGGACAATTCCATTTGGTAAAACTACTCGGAAGACAAGAGCAGTATAAATAGTCACTTGGATCAAAGTTACCATTTCTTTCGAGCAAAAAAAAGTCATATTTTGAAATATGTCCAAGATAACTGGTAACAAATATGGCTGGATTACCAAGGTGATGACACGTGGATAGAATAACACCGATCCATCCCATCTTTTTCATGTAAAAGATATATTTGTCCGCAGATAACCTCAGCCCTGTGACGTCTCGCCCCAACAGAATGACGTCACAGTAGAGACCTTCTAATACCAACAAGCAATTCCGTTTCACAAAGAGAACAAAGACGGGACAGGCGAATTATTAATTAATACCTGCACTGATCGCTTGGGATAACTAAAGGGGGTAAATTGGCGGCCATGCATGGTTGGAAGCAATCGGGAGTCAGACTGGTAGGCATGTGCGTTGGTATTGTTCCAGGGAGCCCCTCCACACTGCTGTCTATCAAAAGCCTTCAAGCCCCATTGATTAAGGTATTGAAAAAAGTCTAGAATATTTATCAACATATTTTTTTACCTCGGGGACAAATTTCCAGTTGTACCTTTCAATTGTTCAGTTCAGGCTCAAAATGTCTTTGGAAAATGAAAATAAAAAATTGCTCCGACGTCAGAGCAACTAACTATTAAACCATAGAACCGAGAAATACTGCATTTGAGTCAAATTAGCCAGCCCCTGTATGTATATCTCACGTCGACAGGCAGCCTATATAGAGGGGGTGTAGTAGCATACTTAACATGGCGAGGAGGCCATAATAAAACGGTAATACTGGTAATCGTCCGTCTAGTGTAAATGTGTAGGTTGAATCTCAAGTAGAGGCACAAGTTGGGAGTATTTTTGTTGGTTAGTGTTGACACTAGGGGCGTGCAAGCGCTGGGTCACCGCTTTCCTTATACATGTACAGGGGTGGCATACATAATGGCTTTCCTAATCTCTCCACTGCAAGACCCGATCTTCGTCATTTTAACAGACAACTCAACGGCAGACTCCAAACCCCTGAATAAATGTCCTCGAAATGAAGCGGACGAATACAATCATTTGTGTCGATATCCATCATTTCCATATTTAAATTGATCCGAGAATGTATGTTCAAGAAGAGATAATAAGCATAGCTCCTAACAGCCATGTTATATATTATATACCAGTGAATCGGGGCAGAACATGTTTCACATTAAAAACACTGTATAAATAGATCTAATGCGATTTTTCCAAGATTATTATTGAGGGGGCGAACATTTTTGCCGGCACATCCATCCATTAGCCACTCATACCAACTCACTCAAGTGCCCTCCATTTAAGAATGCATTAAAATTAGTTTACCCAAGCTTCAAGTAGTCTTTAAGAGACCCTGTCCTACTGACGAGTTATTTGTTGAGGTCAGAAAGGAGGCAGATTGTGAAGCATCTCGTGCGCTTGTCAGTAATCCCACCTGGCCATGTGGGAGTAAACTGGGATCAATGTAATGAGCAGAGTAATAATGGGAAAAGAACTTTTCAATGAGTGTTCCACGGCTGGATTTTGGGGCACATGTGTTGAGGATAAGAGAGGATGGAAGGGCTACAGCGGATGATTGGGGTGGGGTAGAAGGGGTGGGGGAATGGGGGAGGGGTATGCTTTCCCCTGGGGGTGAAGGAGTAGTTGCGCTTCAATGATTTTTACCTATTCAAACTGACGCCGCCATGGGAGCAAATCATTGCCCCTTGACTCACAGGCGACCTGAGGCTAGCATGCATGTTCATGTTCATGTTATCAACTATTATGCGAGATGAGTAAGTAAATAATGGCCAACACATCAAAGCAACCTGTGAAGGTAGACCTGACAAGACAAAATACTTTATGGCACACGTCGAGACTCAGCATCATTCCACAAATGTGATGTGTTTCAGGAAAATGAGTCACAAGTCGCAAAATTTGTATTTTTCGAAGTATTTTATTCACAAGGTCTCTTTGTACGAATGTTCTCAGGAGACACCTGCGAACAAAAACAGTCTCGGTCCAAACCCTCAGCTCAGATAAGAACGGTATGTCAGTGACTGGACGCCTACTGCGCTAATGGCTTTTCTGTCCTAGTCCTAATGGGATTATAATGTCATTTTGCTGTTTGGAGCAAGTGGCTTTCCCTCAGTTTGAAGGGACCCCCTCAACTTTGAGCCTAGACAGGACAAGCAAAATACTTTATGGCACACGTCGAGCCTCATTATTCCACAAATGCTAAATCTGACAGTCAATTTCCGAATAAACCTAAATTTAGGCATCATTAACCTACACGCGTCGAAATTGGGTAGGCTACTACATGCAGCATCTTAATGATCGAATGCACCTAGCACCTTTGTGTGCAAACCTAATGACTGACGTCTCCTTTGATTACAAATATCAAATGTAGATGAATTCAGATAATAATAGTAAATTACAAATATGCAATCTTTAGCTGACTCGGCAAACCCCGATCGAGTGCTCTACTGACTCCCACCTCAGTCAGAGAATTCCTGACAATTAGAAGATGAGATGAGACCTCTTTGTCTGACATTTTCGCAAGATCTAAAATATTGAGCACAAAGTTCAGTGTGCATTCCCCTTTGGGTAAATCGGTCACATGGAGTGAAATCCTTTGTCCAGCGCAGGTTTGAAAAGAATCACCACTGCAGCGATGGATGCAATGTCGTAACTTCTTCAAAGCCCATTAATTGATTGAGGCCCCTTTCGACTCTGCATTAAAATGCCATAACTATAAGTGGGCTGGCATGTTATTTTTTGCAGCATGCCTTAGAGTTATGCAGAATCCTTTGTCTTCTCATAACGGGCGTGGTTCATCCCTCTTCCTATCTTCCTTTGCCTCAGTGTCCGCCTACCTCTCATAATAGGCCCGTCTAAGCGACGAGAAACTCAATTCTGTTCCACGGGAAAATGGGATGTATCAGAACTTTTCCGTGTCGCTTGTCACCAATGCTTTCAAAGAAGGGGAAGTTTAATGAAACATAGCGAGATTACGATCATAAAGGGATTATCTTTTTTTATCCAGCTCTTAAAGAAAAAGAATAATAATGGAGGAATCGATGAGAACCGGAAAATTGTCCACACAAAAGAGGCAGAAAACTCTGGGGTTCGATTACAGTCGGATTTTAATGCGCAATAATTTAAAATTTTAGAGCAAATTTGGACCGAGGATAGTTACATTACTCCCTATGTAGACACACGATTTATACCTCACTATATGAATGATACATGCCAAACATAACTAACTAGGTATTTGTGATTACAGTTATAAATATTGACATTTCCTTCGCAATTCGTCATAATTATTCTTTGGTTAAGGAAAAAGACCAATCTAAACAATGGCAAATCAATAGAAATAACCATCGAGCTTGCAGCGATTTCTCTAAACAAACAGGCCCCACTAGATGAGTGTGACCGCATATTGTGTAACGTTGCCCTTCCAGAAAGGAAGCCTTTGGCCCCTTAGGGTCAACCCCACTTTCCATAACACCCCCTAAACCCTCGCAACTGACCCCCGTCCATCAGGCTTGGCAGGGAGAACGGTGTTTTTTTCATCTCAATGATTAGGTGGCATGACTCATCATTTTTTGTTTTGTTATGGCGGCTCGTTAGATCTCCATCCGCTGGGGGGGGGGGGGGGGGAGGCGGTGTGGCTTTGAGAGGAGGAGGTGGAGGAGGAGGAGGAGGAGGAGGAGGAGGAGGAGGGGAGGGGGGGGGGGGGGCAAAACCGTGTACAGGAGGACGAAGGACACGACATTGTTAACACAGACAGGGACACCACGCTCCACTGGATGCCATGTCATAACATGGTGTGGCAATTAAGAGGCCCTTACAGCGGACACAGCATCGATAATGTTCTATCCCAGTCCACATAAGTAAGTGGCCGCCTGCCAAAACCCACATAATATACAACACTCATAATCTCATGTAGCGGTCGTTAGACACAAATATTTTGGCACTGGGGCCATCGGATCATCGCCAGGTATCATCATCATGCGTCAAGTTCAAGGATTTGTTCCCTCATCGAAATCCAGAAGATGGCAATCCTTTTCATCCACAAAACACTTAACTATTTATACATGGCATGTCATGTGTTGGGTAAGAAATAGCAAGTAACTTGTTACTTCGTACAAATTCCATAAGTTTGTTCTGGAAGCTTGGATGATAGCAGTACATAGTGGCATAAACGCCTACATAACAGTTTTGCTAAGTAATGTAATTATATTATAGTCTCATTAATTTCAGAGTAATTATCTCAGTATTGAGGTATAACGGTTCACATTATCCATGTCCCCTGTTAACCTTCATTTTATCAAGAATATTGGCTCTAAAGATGCATTGTGAATCCATACAAACGCCTAAATAACATAGAAACATTAGTGCCTGGATGGGAAGACACAATTACAAAAGGATATTATATACGCCATACATTATAATGTAAATTGATAAATATAAATATGGTAGGTCAAGGTGGGCTAGGTTCAAATCCCATAGTGGCTTCCTAAAATGTCATGTTACTTCGCTTTTCACCCCAAAAACAAAATAATTTAAAAAGAGAAACTACTAATGGACAAGTCGGTTTCCAGACAGGAAAGAACTTTGGTTCAAGGCAAAATAACCAAAGACATGGTCATCCAATAAGACTGAGGTTCCTGACTCAGTGACACCAAAAGAAATAAATGAATAGATAAATAAATAATATGCCCAGGGATATTCTAAATTGGACAATGAAGATATTATCGTTATGAGAGGCGAACAGAAGAATATATATATCTCATGATATTTCTGATTAAATAACCTGTCAGATATTGTTAATTGAGTTCGAGCTAAGGGACGCGATCCATTGGACTGCACTTGGTATTATTATTCACCTTTAGGATTCTGACGTCAAATTTATAAATGGATTTATACTGTCATCAAAAGAAGCTCAGTACAATCTCAATACAATGTCGTAACAAAAACCCAATGTCATAACAAAACAAAGCCTTTGAAATCATGCTTCAAATTTATATTGGTTAGATTACCATCAAAAGAAGTCCAGCACAATGTCATTACAAAACACATAGAGCAATATCGATCGTCAGCTTATACACCGAATGACATACGTGCTTGCTGCCTTCAAAATGTTAATTAAACGAGCTGCGGACCTGGATTCATTGAAGAAGACAAATAATATATGACCCCCAACAATTATTAAAGCAATGACTCATTTGTAATTGATTACAAATGAGCATAACATCCAAACAGAGCAAACATGTATTGCAGCCCCAAATGATGGGAATGCACTGCGATGCATCTTGCAGTGCAGAGCAAATTAACTGGACAAAAAGGAGGAATGTGTTTCTAGAGAGTCCAACCAACAAATATGTGGGGGTATCTATGGAATTTGGATATGTCAATACCTGCTCTAAGATAAACCAGGATCTGCACTCTTTTAAGATTTAGAAGGGTGTAGGTATGTGCAAATAGCCACCGCTAAGTCTCTCCCAGCGAATGAATACACTCAGGCTGGCTGGGTCATTCAGACCAGGCAAGCTGATTCAAGCATGAATACTTTGTTTTTTTCAAGTTGGTCAAAGAAAAATAAAAAAGAAGCAAAAATGTATTGAAAAGAAGCGTAATTCCACACACAGCACATACTATTTCCAATGAGATGTGTGTTTGAAAGCCCTAAAAGAAATGCACTCCGGATTAATCCCTGCGTCCCCATTTTTTCAACCGCAGACCCCCCAAAAATCCCGATCGTGCGAAAGGAAACGTCTATTATTGGCCAGTGTGAGACAAATGGCATAAGTCACACTGTTGCTCGTTGCCCATGTAATAGATGAGTAATGTGACGCAATAATGACGCAATTGCTGATGACGACCTAACTGGGGAGTAGAGGTCGTGACCTTTGCTCATACACGGTGAGCTATGGGTTGTCTAAGGCAGTATGTACAAACACAGACATTGAGGCTAAACTAACACACCCACGGCGCTAGGTGGTGAGGGTAACGTTCAACTGCATCTTTAGCCAGGCTCAACAGTTTTTTCACTCTCTCTTTTCCAACACAAAATAAGCGACGACTTGGAATGCAGAGCGATAAATAGAAACAAGCCAAGCATCTTTTTCTTGTTCTTCTTCTTCGAACTTCTATCATTGCCACTTCAGCAAAATGTCGACACGAAAAGGTCTTGTGAACAAGCTCACTCCTTTAATCGCGTAAACAAAAATAATTGAACGAATTGACGCGACACGAAAAGGTCATAACTTGTGCATCTACAATCAAACCCACATTTTTATCGGTCATAGTAAGTTAACTCGCCAACCTCCAAGTACTTACATTAACACATATTTGAATATGCGCAATGAACGCTTGTCAACATATAGAGGGGAAAATAACAAGGATGTAGCTACATATTAATGCCTTTTCTCTCCACCATCATATCCTAGTCTATTCAAATATTAGTGGCGAGAATGGGTTAAAGAGTTCCGTGTCTAATTTCAGTCCAGCCCGCCAGTCGGTCATCTCATTCTCCCTAAATCTGCAAACCCCCTTCTATTACCAGTGGCTAGGCTTGCGTGTCCACAATAGAACCACCCCGGGGGCTGACAGGGTTATTTTGTGAACAGTTTATCTTAAAGATGTTGCCTACCTACGGCACTATGTTTGCCTACCTGTCACACCGACAATTAACCTGTCCACTGGTCCGAGAGGGCACTGGTCACCCTGGCTGGTCAGCTTGTCTCGCAATATATCCATAGTAATGGACAAAGGTAAGCTTGACAGTTACTGGTCGCTGGTCAGAATGATTTGTTCTGATCTGAGATGGACAGTGACATAAATTCTAAAGGGTGCTGAGGAGGACGTCCACAAATGGATCTTTTGCAACTGTTATTTATGGAAAATCGAGTGAGCTCCTACTAATAAAATGATTCGGTACTGGAACTCAATGGTAACTTTTATTGTTGAATAATTTGTAGGATCACTTTAAGAGTTGTGTATATATGTTAAGATTAATAGAAATATTAGGTGCCGTATTGGACGGAGGATGGGACCAGTTCTGGCTGGTTAATTGTGAGAGTAAAATATATGATCCAAACTCAAGTGTTACTCTGAGATCCAACTGACTGAAATTAAATACCACCTTTGAGTACGATCGCTGATGAATATACAACTCCATAAAACGTCTCCTCACAGTTCAACACTTCAAGAGGTATGTTTTCCCCCATCAATTCCTCAGAGTAAAAGAAATTACATTACTCTGAAACACTTGAGCTCTGAGCTAATTCCAAATTTTAAAAAAATGAAATCAAATGTTAAACGATACGGACATAATGAATACTGTAATTTGAACATTCTGAAAGATACCAAGATTAAAGAATCATACCTGTACCCGGCTCTGCCCGCTCTCTCTTGAAATGTTTTATTATTGTACAAATCTTAAAATGCTTCCGATTAGAGTCAATGAAACCCCTACATAGTAGGATTGACTCTACATTGATTTATCGTATATCTCAAAGATAAAATAAACAGTTTATCTATCTATCGATTTATCTTCATATGTTCATAACCATACTACGACTGGAAGAAATGTGAAACCTCAATGAGGAAGGAACAGATGTGCAAATGCCCTCATCCGTATAGCCCAGGCATATTCTTTAAAATAATAAAAGGTCCCATTCCGCTCAATTCGAAACACTTGGGGGACCCCCAACACCAACGAACGACATTCGCCAGATTTTCCCAATCTCCCTCTCCTTTGGGCAATCTAAACATAGCGGTCAGGGTCCTTCCTGACCTTTCGATGGGTCAGAGGTGATGGGTCAAGCCGGGGGTCAGGAGGTTGGGCTAAGCTAAAGGTGACCTTTGTCGGGACTCGTGTCTCAGGGCCTGGTGACAGGAGTACACGTCAAGGAGTTAAAGCTTTTAGTCATGGACATGAAACAGGTGTGTCTATTAGTGCCTAGGTGGTACGGCCAGTCGTCACGTGTCTGTCACATTGCTGGATACTCCTCTCATACTGGACTATCACGTAGATAAACTTCTTCCATTCAAACAAACGTCCTGCGATAACATTAGCTCTGTCCCCTTTACCAGTTGCTCACTCCCTCCTAAGAACAAGAGCTCCCACTCTCACACTTTGTCACCCACTGTCCCAAAGAGAGAGAGAGGGGAGAATAAGTATAATTGCCAGGTCGAGTTCAGGGGTCACAACACCAAGTAGACTCAAGGGTGTATATCATAGAGGGAGAAGTTTGCCCCGCTCCAATAAGCTAATGGCAATGCTAACATGGGGCGGCCAGCGCATAAATATTGATAATACCAGATCATTGACATCAATAAGATCAGGTGGAGTAGAACAAGTCGTTCGGCGAAAGGAATACATTCGCAGTTATTGACCTGTAACTAAATATAACCAATGAACTGCTTCTAACGACATGTCTATACGATCGTTATTTTTGGATCAATTCATAATAACGTTATTTGAGCAAATACTCGGGAATATAACAATCAAACAATCTAAGGATATCATATGGGTGTAATAGGGCATGTGCATGTCTCACTGTGCATGTCTAGTACAGTGCATGCTGGGATGGATTCAGTTCAAATCTGTGAATAAGACATGGATATTGACATTAAAGCACCGATACATATCCTATGCTGAACATGCCAGGTTTTCTATAGATTTTACACCATAATTCCATGCGAATCGAGATTCAAAATGGCAGACATGCAAGTCCCCTATTGGAAGCGTAACTGAGTAAGTTAAGTAACTAATATTATAAGTAGTACATGACTGTGGTTTAAAGAGCATTGAGTGCAATAAGGAATTTGTTCGCCCAATACGGCAATGGAAATTATTGAAACAAGCGTGGGTGGGACTTTCCCCCCGAGTATGCTACTCTCATGTATTTATAGCATATTTAGCCATAGAGATTCGTGAGCATGTGGTTGCTCACCTACGCTTCGCCACTCACTGAATGCACCTCCCATGTTGACCTTACAAAATGAGGCTTTGGTCGTTGTATTTATTCTATGTGGTGTTGGTCACACCCCCCGACACTAACCCTATCCACTGGCTATTACATCCAACCAGTTTATCAACATTTGGGAAAGACTTCTTCTACCGGGGAAAAAAATCGGTAATTTATTTGGGTTAATTTTGGCTTTTAAGCAAGGAGGGAAGTGCATCACTCCCATAATCGGTAATATTTGACCAAGGTCACCATTCAACATTTCCATCTGATTGAGCTAATAACTCTAGACATGACACATGAATTCATGGGTTGCAATTCTGCGCAGTGACAAAATGATTTTAACTATGATGAATAATATTTACTTTATAATACAATGATATATTTTTTTAAATCAATAACGATAACTACTGACAGCATGGGCAGAGTTAAGATATCCACTTCATAGGGATCAATCTAACAGCTAATTTCTCCATACAGCAAAAAAAGGTCAATCGCTTTCTTTTGAAGGAACTGGCAAAAGCACGCTTGTCCCATAGCCCGACCTTGATCAAGGCTATGGCGTCGTGACGTCACATAAAGGTAAGCCCTCAAACGCCACCCTACCAAAGGCGTCCAGAATAGCGCCACCATAGCAACGCTTGGCGCCACAAACATCACCATGGAAACATGACGTCACCAGCAGCCTCGGTGCCTGGAGACGCCCGTTTTATTTCGACAGACTGCTGGGTGCGCGTATCTTGACATCTTCCAATAATCTTCACTTGAGCTTTTTGCCTACTCTTTTTGAGGTTTGGAATATCCTTAACCTTCACAGATCATACAGCACAGTCAAGGCTCAGAGCCTATCAGATGAGATAAGGTTTGTATGTCAATGGCTTTCCAGGCCCTGGAATAGCCCCTCGGCTACCGGCCTAATGGAATTTTACGGTCAGTTTCCCTTAGTTTGAAGGGATCTGATAGGCTCTGAGCCTAGGCTGCCCCGCTCCTTATGCGTTTTTTCCAAGTATATTAGGGAGGTTCTAAGAGATTATTATTCAGGCAATAGTAACCAAGAAACCGGCAGAAGTCCATGTAACAGGGAGATAAAATCGAACTTTGTTCAGTGTCTAATCAAAAATTGTCTAGTGTCTAATCAAAAATTGTCTTTCATTCAGAGAAAGCAAAATATCAATTTATTATAAGATAAATTTAAACATGAAGTGCAAAGTGGGAAATAACAACAGGAAACTGGTTCATAGAATTTGGAACACAGCTTGGCTTGATTAACCAGGTCAAAATGACGATTTCTATACTACTTGTCCCATTAGTAGTACAACAACAACGTACTCGGGCAGGGGAAAGTTCAATTTTCAGATTCTTCTAACTCAGGGATGTCCAGAAACGAGATCTCGATTATTGAGGATCAAAATACAATCCATGAGTAAAACACATTTTCTGTGGATACTAAGAAATGCTAAGTAAAATGCCGCGGGTCCAGAATACTAAATTTTATCCTGGTTATAAGAACATAGCTACACAGTTAGGTCCAGACAACCCACATTCCTCGATTCCACTCCAGCGATAAGCTTAACCGCAAGGCTAAGACTAAGGCTAAAGCGTTAATGACTCCCTGAAACTTAGGTGACCACAACTGCCTTCTGAACCTGACTGTACAGTTAAATTCCCCGTGCTAAAGATCAGACATAGACGCTAACATACCATAATCTCTCTTTTTTTTTAATTCTCTGAAAATCGATGTATTAATCTTTGCTTGAAGACGCCTGGCCCACGACAGGAGGTCCAATTAGGGCACAGGGAAAACATCTGTTGACTATACGTTCTACACATAAGGTACAAGGGGGCATTTCCATTCCAATTACAGCTGCACTCTTAAGTAATTAACATGGGTCAAAATCTAAAAATGTTCTAATTTTTTGTTCCATTCGTTTTCAACCCAAATAATAGTTATTTTGGTCCAGTTGTTTTTCCACCAAATATTTCGGGAGACCCGCCGAAATGTTCCTGTGTTGGTTTCATTTATTATCGCTAACAGTTTTTTTCTCAACCGATTCGACTCAAATTCTTGTATGAACATAAAACGGCAGCAGAATATTGAAAGATTCAGTCCTATAAGTCATAATATGAGTGGATTTGGTCAGATCTTTGTTCTTATAATAGCTGAGAATGCAGCATTAAGCTACACTCACTGGGGGACGTGAATAATGAGACTGGCCAATTCTAATGATGACCTTTAGGCTTTAAATTAAATATCTCCCGATTATAAAAGATGGTTCGGCATAGGGAAGCCTTGCACATGGAAAGTCAGCTCATGCTTGTTAAGGTATATATTAATGTAGATATATATACCTATCGCTTATCGGCAAGGTCAACAGCATCAGTTTCAGACATATTGACGGGGTTATATATTCCACTAGATAAAATGAGAGACCGGTATCAAGTTTTTATTAGAGTATTGTTTCCTTCACCCTTATACACGCCTTTGAGTCTGAAAGATACACATCAAAACTAATAGTGTGACCTTGAGAATATACACATCAAAACTAGTGTTACCTTCAGAGACAAAATCTCGTCCTTGGCGTCTCAAGAAAAGCAGCTCTACGAAATGCTCAAATATACATACCTGCAAAATATAAAAACAGAGAAAAATAAGTCGTAATTCAAGACATATTATATATACGGATCACTAGAAGTTCAGACAAGCGACAAAATCGACAACCAGTATATGAAATCTGATATGAAAAGAGATGTCATACCACCTTTCCAACGCAAATGGAAAAAAATAATATTTCAATAATCTTACGAAGTCTAAAGGTCTTCATCAGTGTGAATGCACACTCTATCATTACCTCGTGGGCATGATAGGAGGAAAGAGTAAGTGGGGAAGACAAACGGGACAAGATAAACAATCAATGATTGCTCTGTAAATGACCGGATGGATTCCTGATTTATTTTAAGCTCGTGTACATGTCCTGTCTCCTTAAAGTAGATACGACAGCCGCCCACACAGGGCACCTCCTGGTGTTACAGAGGGGGTGTGTTGGTATAATATAGGTGAGCTACTCTCCTCCCCCCTGAGTCTCTCCCCCCCACCCCCACCCCCACCCCCCCCATCCAAATTCAAACACACATAAGAGGAGAAAGACCAGCGAGGATCGAGAGCCTGCATCACCAGCAATTGCCGCCTTCATTTTCCATTCACTGAATACAATTTGAGAATGTGAGGGCAGGCTGGATGGAGGAGAATGAAATCTCCCTGTCACCACATCATACTCCCACAGCCTTACAGGCCACAATACAAATAGAAGGGCTCTTGGCGGCAGTGGTAAAGTAGCTGTATCTTCACTAATGGAACAGCCTAATATTTATAGACGACTTGGCAGGAATTCCTGTCGAATTCTTTAAATAAATTAAGCTGGCCCAAGGACATATACTTTAGAGGTAGACGAACAGGGGATGGTGAGTGGAGAATGGATTGAATTCCGACGTTAAATAGTAGTAAATACGGATGATTTATAGTATTAAAGAAAGCACATTGTTAGAAAGGCATCACGTCCTTGTAATACTAGCTTTGAAGAATGATCAAGAGGATCCCCTTCATGTTAAAACACACCGAATGACACTCGCCTACATCTAAATAAGCACACGTTCCTCAACCAGGATCCCCTCATTGTGTTGGGACCATATAGGGTTATCTGAGAAATCACATCAACAAAGTCACAAATACAATCATTCTCAGAGATCTGATATAAAGCAAGGGATCTACTTATCTTCGCATCGCAATAATTCATACACAGATCTACTACATGGAAAAAAAGGTTTTTGTTCTTTTTTTTTTATGTATCCCTACTACTACAAATCATCAGGTTGTTCGGCGATAACAAAAATGAGCGAAAACCGGGGCGATTGTTGTATTTTTACTGACGCTTGACAAGCGGGCTATCGGAGCATCATCTTTAATCAATGCGGGTCAGGCACTCCCAATGAAGCCTTTTTAGCGAGGAGTAAAAATTAATCTTGGGATAATATGTCAGCACACTCGAGCTGGTACTGGTGAGGTAATGGGTGATATGGATGGCCGGGCAGGTACAATAGTGCCCTTGTTGGCCGAGTGGGTGAGTGTAAGTGTGCGTGTGTGTGTATATATCTGGGTGTGTGCGTTTGCCCCAGTGTGCATGTTGACGAAAAGCAACCCTGGACTACCAATACTTCAAAGGAAAATCATCGATGAAAACACATTTTTTTCTCTCTCCAAAACTGATATCTCAGAATACAATAGTCATGTCATCCAGCGATCTGAAATATGGATATCGCATGTGTTGAAGCGAAGAACATAATATTTTAGTATCGTTCCACAAAAATGAATTCCATTTCTAGCTCTGGCTAATCCGGTAATTGATTTTTTCCCACCGAAAAATGGTTAAGAAATATGAAGATGATTAATTAAGGCATTTAATTATGATCCCATCTAAAGTCATGATCATTAAGTGAAGAAAAAGGTGAGTGGTCCGAAACAGGGAAGAAGAATGATGTCAGGTATAATCTGAGGATGCTCAATTCTCTGCTGCACAGGCTAGGCTAGGAGTTGAGAGAGTCGCTCCAATCTGCTAATTAGCGCAGTAGGTGTCCAACCACTGACATACTATTATTATCTGAGCTGAGAGGCTGTGAGTATAGTCTGTGCGGTAGTGAGTGGTAGTATATAGAATTTGTTCTACACTTAGAATATAGGAGACTATTCAGCATCTAACGTTGGCGCCAATCCGCAGAAAGCCTAATTGTGATGGATGAGTTAGGGTTTTGGTTTCCGTACCTGCCCAGCGGCCACACGCCCCTGCCCACCATGCCAACGACAAAGCCTCAAGGTATAGGTGTACCGGCCGGGCACTTGGTGTGGTCTCCTCGGCTGAAGCTTCCTTCATGACCCCCACACAACAAACATAAATATTACTCAAATATGATCCACTTAAGACAGGAATTCTTCGTTCTAGTCACCGCATTCCAGTGGAGGACGAAATGAAAAAATCCATGGCCTGCGTTGGGAGGAATCCCAAAGCTCTGTAAGCGCCAATCGTAAATGGCACTTGTTTTATTAACCAGCGCTCGTCACTTCTCTCTCTAGCAAACGTCCTCGTTAGGACGTTAACCTTAGGGCTATTGAGTTAAGAAGCATTAAGATGAAAAATCCCCGCAACACCTGAACTAACGAACCCGCGCTCGGTGCTAAATAGCAATAAGAATTTCCATATTTTCTCCTTTTGAGATAAACGACCAACTAGTGGGGTAGAGGAGGCGACAATAGAATGCAATGTTGGCAAAGCTAATTAAACAGGGGAGAGAAAGAAAGAGAAAGAGAAAGAGAAAGAGAAAGAGCAAGAGAGAAAAAAAGGAGAGAAAGAAAGAAGAAAAAAGCGTGAGAGAGAGTGAAAGAAAGATGCAAAGTACACCTGACGAGGGAGTGTGTATGTCTGTGTGAGTGTGTGTGTGTGGGGGGGGGGGGGGGGGCTTTTCTCTTCTCTTCGCATGATGATCCCATGTGGTGGAAGGCCCTGAGGAGACACCACCACCACCACCACCACCACCACCACCACCACCACCAAGCCACAGTCAACAATTTTCATGCAGTCTTTTCAGACCTGTTTCGATATTTTTTATTCAGGGCGCAAAGAACAAATTATAAGCTTGGGTAGTTGTGAGGCGCTTATCAATAGAGGAGACGTAGTATATTTGTCACTGGTCAGGCAGTTGTGAGGCGCTAAGGTCAAAACTATCAATCAGAAAACCGAGCTATCTCGCCACAGAACCACCAGTTGTTAATCAATCAGATGACTTCAAGAACAAACATTCTTGGCCATTTTTTCTTCGAAAGTGTAACCAAAATATTAGATAAAACCGTCTAGAAAAGCACACCAAGAGATGGGTTTTCTTGAAAGCCCTTTCTTTAAAAAAGACAATTAACCTTTTTTTATTCAGAATACGGTCAATTTTGCGAGGGTAATTAATCATTCTTATCTTTCAATCAAGTTTCCCCACCCACCCAAAGGGGGCTCAACGTACCCAGAGAGAGTGTAAAATGTAAAAGCTTTGACATGTTCACATTTTCAGGTTCGGTCCGAGCTTGAGTGGGAACTTATGGCTTGCCTTAAACCTCTCGGTGGACCATAGCCATCGATAAATATCATTTATATGTCCATTAGCTCCTTGTAGTCAGGAGTAATATATGGGAGTTGGGAAAAGACCGATAGAGGCAGTACATCAGCTCCAGAGATGGGGATCAAGGACACCGAGAATAGTCGTTTGAGGGTGCGCGAGAAACTTTGTGCACAGGTGTAGATCGCAGCACATGAAAAAGACTTTATAAAAGGCAATGTGAGATATATGCGTGAAAATAACAAATGTGTCGATAGGGGAGTTGCATGTGCCATTGCACATATCTGTTTATACAGTGCATGCTGGGATGGATTCAGCTCTGTGCAAATATTTCGCAATTTATTTTCATCGAAAGTTGCAAGAATGTTTTCACCAATATTGTATGACATTGTGCAACATGAGAATATTCCTGAAACCCCGAAATAGTTTGCAAATAAAAGATTTTCAATAAAAAAAATAGCTTGTATATAAAATGATCTATGAAACCAAATACATGATGGGAAATACAACACCCATAATTCCATGTCAATCAGGATTCAAGATGGTGGACATGCAAGTCCCCTATTGAGCATCATCAGGAACGGGGAGAAGTGATCGGGACTACAATGTAGTTCAGCTGGATTGATGCGACACTAAATCAGAATAGGACTTTTATGTTGATAGCGGTTGAACAATCAAAGTTAATTCGCTATGTTAGAATAAAAAAGAAATGACCTAGAAGCGTGATTATATTTTATCCTGTTATTCTTACTAGTACCATACGACCACATTTTGTAACAGGTTATATAGCTTGAATATTATTAATTTGATCCCAGTCTTATTAACTTCTTAACTAGTAAAAAAAATCATCCACATCTATCGAGTCGACTGTCATAAAACAAGAAAAACATTAAATCCAACATTATTCAGATTAATCCGGCAAGAAATAGAACTAATAGAAGTAAGTCTGGGTATGCCCAATACTTCAGCTAATATATTCCCCAAATAGCACGATTACAAATAAGCAAGTACGCAATATCATATATATAGAGAGAGAGATCTCTTAGCAGTTAGGCTATAAATATGTGTATTAGGCAAAAGTGTGCTCACATCCCACGCCAACTTTGATTGATTTCCGCGTAAATTGCGCGGGTGTGGGCGAACATGTGGGCCTGATAATGCTTGGTACACGGAGAGGTCTTCTTTCCTGGACACCGAGGAAATCATTCGCAGTAAAATATTAATGATCTGCGTTTCGACAGGTAATATACAGAAGTGAGAGAATTACACACTCGTCCGTCAACCCATCCACCACCTACTCCTCTATGTAGCCTCAAAATTGGGCTAAAGATGCCAAATATCGGTGTTAACCCGTGGATATTTTCCTCGGGGAAGAACTATACCTAGTCTCCTGTCCAAATATGTACTCGGTAATAGATCAAATATTGGTCGAGTAATAGCTAAGGAATCATACTTAAACAATGCGAGCAATACATGAGTACATGTACTCTAGGGAGACAAACAAGATAGCCGATTTAATTATTTGTCTAATTATTATACCACCATACCAATATACACCCATAAGGGATCATGTAATTTACCGCAATCAAATAAGGGCTTTGCAAAAATGTATAAAGCATTTAATCTGGTGCCGATGGCCATTGAAAAATATGACAATTGTCACCGATGCTGGTAGAATTTGCACTGGGGAGTTAATTGTTTCGGTGTGGTGCGAGCTGCGTGCTCCTATCTATCATATATAAAAGCAAATTACACAAGAGCTTACCTCTTACATCAAGATCAAGATATATCATATCTTATGCCTCGCGCCTTTACAGATTGCACAAAGGCGATCTTTAAAAGAGTATACAATCCTCTCTGGATCTAAGACTTCGTACGAGAACATGCACTGGAAACATAAATTATGGCCTTCGGTCGAGCCAAATTAAATCTCCATAAAGAAAGGTTGAGAATCAATATCAATTTGCGTGTTAGCAATTCATCAAACTCTGCATAAATGCGTGTGCCGTGAGCACATCTCCCTCAAAGTACTACTTGGCCATGAATGGCTAATTGTTGTAGTGCAAATGAATATATTTCGAAGTATAGAGCTCAAAAGGTGAGGCTTAAATAAAGAGTTGTTTTAGATGATTGCAATTCAAATAAAGACATGTCATAACATGACCAAAAGACGACCATCCATGTCTATACAGATGTGATATATATATATATATATATATATGTCATTAGTGTATAATTTTCCATACCTCATGACATGACAGAATTGTGGCAATACCTCTGTCAGAAGCTATTCTAATAACTTACCTTGCAAGTAGCCAAGAGTGAAATACATGTCCAAGACGGAATGGTGATTAAATTATCTCCACTGTGCAGTAGATGGGACACAAAATTAAACTCTATTCATACATGCACCGACTGACCAGGCGCACGAGCAGGGCCCTTGCTAGGTCTACTATTTAGATGTGCTGGTCGTTCACCTCACAGGGCAGAGAAAAAGACAACAACAATAGGGCATTTGCATGTGCCACTGTGCATGTCTGTTACGTTACATGGGATGGAGTCTGATGAAATCTGACATACAAATCTTTGGCAACATTTTTATCTACAATTGCAAACATGTTTTCACCAATATCATAGCTTTTGTAAATGATATATGAAAACCAAATGCATGATGGGAAAGATGGGGACGTGTGTTATGGAAACATGTATAACTGCATGGAAAATGACATTAGAGCATTGATAGATATAATATGCTAAACATGGCATGTTTTCTATAGATTTTAGACTGTACCATTAGTCCCATAATTCAATGCGAATCAAGATTCAAAATGGCGGCTATGCAAGTCCCCTATTGTGGCAGGTTAAGTGGATTGGTCAGAGGGGCCAGAGGTAGATTCGCTGGCTACAAGGGGGTGGCAAGTTGGAGGGAAGACGGGGGATGAGGAGGTTGGGAAGGGGCGGGTGTACTTGCCCGCAGTGGGCTGAACAGGACACGCCCCCCTGGGGATTGTATGTAAATTGTAGAGTGTACACACTATTCAGTATATTGGAACGGGGGAAAGGGCCTTTAACAGTGTTTGTCCTGGAAGAGTTAATATTAGGGACTTAATCAAAACATATTTTTCCAGTCTCTGGCCTGCTTGTTGCCTAAGTCTTACTGTGTTTGATCTGATTGAGTAACCTTTCTGATAAGAAGACAGGAAACTTATAAAAACACCACATTGGACATCAACTGTTAAGAGTGTGCCAATTCTTTTAATTAACTCATCCTATAGTATTTCCTTATAAACCCCAGGCAATGCGTTTTTAAGTGCTGGCAGGCGTCGGAATTATTGTAAAAGCCCGCATACATATATTTACTTCACAGGTACACTTTCAATTGAATAAAACATCAGGTGTCCATATGCTAATAGGAATATATTACACAGTTCAATAAACTGATATACAGAAGGCACTCAGCTTCAAAGTAGTTAGATATTATGGAGCGGAGGGGCACGTGATATTGACAAGAGAATCTCTCGGTTTTGATTGCAACAACGATATGGCTGCTTCGGCTTACGAAACAGCGAGGGGGATGAGTTCCGCAACTAGGTATGGCATATATGATAGATCATAGACAGAAGTGTCAGTCGTATTACTAATATTAGGATGAAACATTTAAATAGTGTAAGGTACTGGGTGACAGGTAGGTTGCCTAGGCGCTGTTAGGTGGGGCGGGGGGATAGAGAAGGAATCAAGGGAAAGGGGGAAAAGGGACTGGGTGGGGTTGGGAGCAATGGTATAGCAAATAGGCAGCTCCCAGGGCAGCAGGGTCCGCAGGCTCGAGTAGGCTGCGTTCTTCAAAGCGGACCACAACAGCGGGCTGGCACTGTTGGCCACCACAACATAGCAATTACCTTAAGATGAAAAGGGCACATACACAACACTCTCAGCAAGCCTCCAACTTAAATCATTGTTATCTGCAAGCCTGGTATTTAGAGGGCAAAAAATAAAACTGAAACAGTTCCAGCGAAGGAGTCTTTTCCCCGATGGATTGTTCTTTGTATCGAATAAAAAAAAGCTCCAGCTTTGAATGTATATATATATATATACAAAAAAAAGTTATCTTGATTTCAATGCCATGAATAGTTCCAACTCGAACTAACACAAAAGCTCGGTCGTATATCCAGGCTTAAGGGGTTGGGTCGTTAACCCAAATAAAAATGTCAGCTTCATCAAAGATGAAATCAATTCATCTTTGATGAGAGTCAAGACCCGTGGGTGTGCTAGACCTACCGAGCCGTAGAAAAGATCGTGACAAAAGGCCATCAGCTCCAGCGAGGCAATATACACCTGAGCATGGGAGGAGGCACAATAGTAAACCATACCTGTATATATACACAGAAAAACAATGTTTAAAAATAGAGAAGTAGAGAACAGAATGAGACGTGAGGCAGTGGAGATGATGGTACATATCTCTCTCTTTTATATGTGGAATTGCGGTGACTGGTGAGATAAAAGGCTTAGTTCATGAAGTAAGGTCTTGGCATCAGGAAATAGTGCACGTACGCCATAGTGGCAATGGTCAAGGTTGAGGAGCTATGGAACAGGATCGCTTTACTATGCATTGATAAGTAATTCCATCGATCAAGCCGAATGCTTCAAGGAAAGCGGGTACATATCACGCATACATGTGACCACACTATTATCTGCATTAATATTAAACACCTATAGTAATAGATGTATATATTTTGACCAGTGATCGAACCTGCATATTCTCTTCAGCTGTGTTGCATAATTGTGGCAACATAAGGAGTGGATAACACAGATACCAAATCAGTCTAGGCCCAGAGTTGAGAGAGTGCCTCCTAACTGAGGGAAAGCCTCCCTCTCCAAACCGCAAAATGCCATTAGAACGCCTACTCCTGGGCCAGGAAAACCATGGGCGCAGTAGGCGTCCAATCACTGACATCCCATTCCCGATCTTAGAGGCTCTGAACCTACATACAGTATACTGAACACAGATATCAAATGGTTGTATTCGCAAAGGCTTAAACTGTCGTGAATAAATCCCGCAGCTCCTCTCCAGGTCCAAGGCAATGAAAACAGGAATCGAAACCCAAGGAATACTTTCGCTTTCCTCGAGTAGGCCCCGTAAATGAGCTAGCGAACAGGACACCAAGATGAAGCACTTCTAGATGCCAGCCGCAGATCTAGAGACAATTCCAGCGACCGCTAGAAGACTTGATCTTAAGTGCTTTTTCACAACTCCCCTCCAATACATCAGCTCCTTTTTGAGGAAGCTAATTTTTACAGGACGCCAAGGCTATCTGCCTTGTGAAATGGAGTCACATTACTTCATCTTTATCGCCCAGTTCACTAATCATCCTATCTCTCTACCCTAGGTGAGAAGCTTGTCCTCACTTTGTATTCCCAACTTTTCCAAGAATTTCTCTCAGAGAGCCTTGCAGTTCAAGAAGTCAAACGTTTTCTCTGGACTTTTAGTCTAGGCTCAGAGCCTCTCAAATCAGATAAGAATGGTATGTCAGAGATTGGACTTTTCTGACCCAGGAGTAGGCATCCTAATGGGATTATAATGACAGTTTGCAGTTCTAATGGGATTATAATGGCAGTTTGCGGTTTGGAGCCAGAGACTTTCTCCTCAGTTTGAAGGGACTCTCTCATCTTTGGGCCTAGACTGGACTCTCGCAATTACATTTATGTTTATGTACCTGTCAAAAATTACACCCAAGGGCAAAGGCAGAACTCAGAAGGGCCGCATCTAAACCAATCTTCTTGGGCGGTCAGTTGGTGACACAAGCCATGAAGCTATGCTAATTCACATACAAAAGAAGGCAGTGACGTCCCGCATTATAATGAACTATGGCACCAAGTCATGCGACCTGTGGACAAAATAACACATCTCAGGCGCACAACTGCCTCTGTGCATACATTCAAATACTGAAGAATACCCACTTGAAATATGAACTAATTTACTAAGGGATCGTGCAACGATGGCTTATTATATGCATGCACTGCTATCCAACGGCTGCCCCTGACCTCACTTAAACAGGAGATGAAAGTGTCATCATTCAGGATCAAATGTTGTCTACTATGGCTGAACTAGAGTAAACAAAATATTTTAAAAAAATAACAAGCAAAAATAAATAATTAAATACTTAGGATTCGTTTTAAAGCCGGTAGTCTGGTCTAGGAGGCTCCTAGCTGACAGAATCCCTCCAAACTGAGGGACAGCCTCTCACTCCTAACCGCAAAATCCCATTAAAATCCCATTAAGAAGCACCTCGGTGGTGGTTGGCCTACTCCGGGACGGGAAAGCCATTAGCACAATAGGCGTTCATTCAACATTCAATTCTGATCTGAAAGGCTCTGAGCCTAGAATGGGTAATCAGATGTGAGCTGAGAATATCATGGAAAAATGAAATGCTCTAGTTCTGAGTAAAAACCTATACAAACCTAAATATCCATAAACACATGTGCATTGCAGATAGATATATCTGGCTGAGCTCTGTTTTGCAGGACGAGGAGGATTGATCAAACATTCTTTTTACCAAGTAGATTTGCTCCTTGTATGTAAAGCATAGAGCAGTCGAGGATGTGCTTCATCACAACTTGACGTGAGCAGCTCAAAGAGTCTATTGCTTCCTTCCTTTGATCAATGAGGTTAGCTTGAGCGCGGGGTGTCAAGGCAGATCCCTTCCTGCCCGTGTGTCCAGTATTGATTGCCCTCTAACCCCCCGACCCACCTACACCCCCACCCCTATAACCACATCTCTATGTTTCTACCCCAGACAACGCTTTCACCCCCACCCCCACTTCCAAAGCCCACTTCCTCTCCTCCCATGCTCTCTTCTAACTCCAGCTATCCTTTTTTTTTCTCCCAGCCATCAGACCAATTCCAGGCAGATTCTAGCCAAGCGCAACTGCCTCACCACCAGCACTCTATCTACCCTGCATTTATCTCAAGACTCATATCGCCTCCAGGTCCTTCTCTCCTTCTCTTCTTCTTTCTGCTGTTCAATCAACCCACCAGAGACCCGAGATATAGCACCTTCATCCAGACTGCCCCCCCCCCCCCACCCCCCATAACACAACTCGCCAATATTATCTCCTTCTCCCCAAACTGCGCAGTTTTGCTCCTTGTTCTATCACGGACCTTAATAATGTTATTGATCGCAACCAGCGACCTAGAAAATTTTCCAAAAGGAAACACCTTTCGACAACTTTTGAATCAATAGAGATTATAGCATCCTGTAATGCAATACCAAATAATTACTTCCTCAGATGTTAAATATTCATCTGTTGTCTTGAAGGTAATCCAATCATCCCCTCGAGCTTTACATGAACACCGCCCAGCTAAGTCTGGCAACTCTAGGAAATGAGACTGCAAGATTGTATTTCCACATTGGGTATTATTACTGATTCAACTTAAGCTGTCACATGTAGAAATGAGAGTCACTCACGTGCAAATTATATAACTGTGTGGACGGACGAGCCTTGACAGGTATTGATCTATTCCATAATATAGCCAAGCAGATCATAGTATGAGGGATATAATGCTGAAGGGGGTCCACTTCTAACTGATGCGTAACCCATGGTTGATCTGGGTTCATTCCAAATTCTGGAGATTGGTTATTTGTTTTTGCTCCCATGATTTGGTGAGAATATTTGTCCAACGTTTCAAGACCCCTTGCCGTCTAGGCTCACATCTCAGATCAGATACGAATGGTATGATATTGATTGGACGCTTACTGCGCTAATGGCTTTCTTTGCCCTGAAGTAGGCGTTTTACTGTGATAATAATGGTATTTTGCGGTTTAGAGCGATAGGATTACCCCCAGTTTTGAGGAACTCGTGTCAACTCGAGAGCCTAGACTGGCCCTTCTTCAGGGACCTGGGAATCATGGGTGATCAGGGATTACTAATAGGGGGTATATGTTGGTCTCGCCACCTTCGTCATATCTGTCATTTCACGTAAGGATGGATTTGAGGCGATGCGCCTAAATCCATCATTACAGGTGCTGTAAATAATGAATATTTGTCGGGTCTAGGAACAGAGCGGGACTGGTGTCGTAATTATTAGGCCTAGCAGGCTGCAGGTGACATTTAAAGAGCATATTGATGATGATACAGTGACACTTACAACTTTTTTTTTAATTATTTATTAAATAGCCTTAGAACTACATAGTGGATCTTTACACCGATTTCAGCATCGAAATAACTGGAGATATTAATCGCTACATATATAAACTTAAAGGCTGAGGAGGATTGTGTTTCATAATTGAAGTGTTAATTTAAAGTTAAGGTCCAGACCCCTGAGAAATATTAGGTGTCGATTGATTTGTCGTTGTATCGGACCTTCCTGTGAGGAAAATGTTTCATAACTAATAAATACAAGCACAGTTTTTAAACTGGAACCTTCAATTATAAGGTACATAGTTTACTGTGGTATGGTGCGATAATTAATAACGTCCTGCTATAGTATAATTATTCGGCATGTAACAGCTTCGCCATCCAATATATTTAACTCTTGAAGAGCTAATAAAATGGGCTCATTACCTACCATTACTAAAGATCTGGGCAGAGAACCAGATGTCCACAGCAGTTCGAGACCTTAAATATCTGATCATATGGGAAAATTCTCGATCGATACCAGGTCAATATCTATCACAAGGCCAGGTATATAGGACTAAATTTTAAAATCGGTCTAGGCTCAGGGCCTCTCAAATCAGATAAGAATGGTATAATGTCAATGATTGGCTATCCTGACCCGTGAGTAGGCATTCTAAATTAGTAATGGGATTATAATGACATTTTGAGGTTTGGAGCGAGACTTTCCCTCCATTTGGAGGGATTCTCTCAACTTTGAGCCTAGACTAAAAATAGGACAGATTTATTACGTGTGAATGAACCTATTTTCATTGTCAAAATAAAATGATTCTCTCCCTCGAGTCCATCACCGGATGTAAGGAGAAAAATGTATCATGCAACCTATCAGCATAGACAGAGGTAACATAATATATGACACCAGCGCTGTCAATTTGATTTATCATTAATAATCCGCCAATCCTATCACTACCATTAAATCATAAAAGTACCAATTTACTCTGCCGTTCTGGTAGTTTTAACACTGAATGACATCGCTTAACCCCGACGTGACGACTCTATGTAACAGGCACTCGGTTCCCTGATCAGTGCATGTACCTACAGCTCGGAAGCTCGTTTGTTTTTAAACATACAAAAATATGAAAGAAACTGTCATGTTAAACTGATGTGTGATCGAGCAGCGCTTCCAGTGACAAAACAGTCGACATGAAAGGACGAGTGACAAGGACAGGATTTCCTGTTGCCGTTATGTTCAGACTGAGGTTTTTATTACTGGGCCACATGCGCTAATTCGTGTTTCATTGATGTTTAATATTCACAGCATTAGCCCGTACACCAATTTATCGCCATGGAGATTGTGTATGTGTTCATTTCGATACGTAGTTGTAAATGCGCAACAATAGGGAGGAATCCACATGTCACAGTCTAGGCTCAGAGTTGAGAGAGCCCCTCGAAAATGAGGGAAAACCTCTCGCTCCAAACAGCAAAATGCCATTATAATCCCATTAGGACGCCTACACCCAACGTTGAACCCATTTTTACATTCTACGGTATTTTTTTAAAAAAAAACTCGTGAATGTTAGTGAATTGGGTACCATTCTGTCAATCATCCTGAGTAGCAAGTTCATGTGATACATTTGGGGTGTTGGTTGAGGATTGGTGTGAGGAGTGTGGACACTTATCTGGGAGGATATTTGGATGCCCATCTCTGTGTGATGTAATTCACGCCAACACTACTAACTTTGCACTTATGCAAGGACTGCTTGATTGACAACCTTCTACCATCTCTGCAGTAAATCCCTGAAGGCCAGTGTGACATCCTATTGGTTGACATTTGTTGTATTCTATTGGCTATCTTGGTTTGATTGACAAGTTGCCACTTAAGGCCACTGTATAGGTTTTGAGAGGAACCCATTTAGAGAGGACCACCCATGACTGAATCTGAGTGATCTACACCTACTACACCCTTTGGGATTTCTGGGTTTCAAGTCTTGGGGACAGACAAGCTCGGAATTGCAAAGAAGACAATTGTGTATTATTAGATTACGATATGTTGTTTGATGTCTTATGTCTAATTCCCTTGCATTGTACTTTCATGTTTATCCAACTGCCTTTGTAAACAGGGAGCGTGCAACTTTCCTAGTTGTTAATAAACTGAATTTTACTTCCACTCCTGTGTTCTTCTAATACAGACATTCGAGGCATTTCAGATTACAGTATGTCTGATATTCGTAATCTAGCCATTGCGCACAAATAGTTGACCATAGAGTTTGTTTCCTTTGGAAACGCACAATATATACATTAACTTAAACTGATTATAAAGTTAAACAGAAAAATAGTTCATTAAATGATTGATTAACTTAATAAACTTATAACTTGTTGTAAGTGATGCTAAGTCGTTTTCTAAAGTTCTCAAAACCTAATAAATTCCAGGGCTCGTAGACGGGGAGAAAGTTTTAAAAACTTAAAATGTGGTTAAAAAATATTAAATCTCTATTAGTACGTACCTGAATTGTTCCAAGACAATTTCGCGAGATTTACGACCGCAATACATTGAAAGCATTTGATCATTATTAACATTCTTATTACTTTAATAATGTGCGCAATAACTAAGATATTCTTTGCATAACAATTGAAAAATTATTTCGCTGCCGTTGAAGTGCGGTCAAAAGTAGAGTTGAATTCGTCCCATTTATTAACCCAACTCCACCCCTGGGGCCATGTCAACCACTGTCTCACAGCCAAAGAATCCATTATCGGATTAATACATTTATAATATATAGAACAGCAAGTGTTTAAGTGTCATCAATTAACGGCATTTGATATCGAATGTATTTTTTCCTAAATCCCGACGTCAAATCCTAAAAGCTTCAGCGATGATTCACTAACGAAAGACGTCACTACTGACCTCAAGACAAAAAGGGAGTCAGCAGTCCACTTTGTAAAAAAAAAAAAAAAAAAAAAAAAAAAAAATCCAAAGTGGGAGGGAGAACATATTTGTTGCCATTCCAAAACAATTATCAATCAACCGAATTTACATGCACATACTGCCCTGCCAACTATTTTTTTAAAATAAAGGATGATAATATACTTTCGATGGCAGGTATACATTAAAATTGAGACTGGAAGTCATGTCTCCAGTACTAATGGCTACATCATTTATTTTTGGACGTCAGTCAGTAACAGTGAACAAATTAGGGAAAGAATGTGCCCAGTTTGAGTGGGAAACCTTCACTTGGCAGAAGGCAAAATAAGATCTTAGTCCAGGCCCAAACCCTCACATCAGATACTTTGCTAATCAGTTTCCTGGTCTAGGACTAGGCGTTCTAATGGAGTTACAATGTCATTTTTGAGGTCTTAACCGAATTATAGCACTTTGTGGTTTGAGGCAAGAGGCTTTCCCTCCGTCTGAGGGGACTCTCTCATCTTTGGGCCTTTAGACTGGTCTCAAGACTGTGGGTGCAGCAGGCCAACAGGTAAGATGGCGAGGCTCTGCGAGGAGCTTCACTACTTCATTGCCTCCATAGATTGAACTATCTCCAGACGGCCAGGTCTGGAGCAGAGCAATCATTGAGACTTTACGAGGGTAATGGGTCTCCAGAGCAGCTCCCCCGGCAATGCGTTCATTGAACCCCGACAGGCAGTCGTACACAATGCGTATGAAACCACTGAGTAGCAACAGCAGAAATTAATGCGCCAACAACACAAGGCAGTCCGCCCGCCAACATTAGATATCCCCAGACACTATCAAAGGCTTCTTTTGCCATCATTGGATGAACATAATATTGAAATGAAGTCTAGGCTGTTCACAGCGTCTCAGGTCAGATAATGGTTTGCCAGTGATTGGACGCCTACTCCGCTATCCATGTTTTCCCATCCCAGGACCAGGCGTCCTAATGGGATTCTATTGGCGGTTTGGAGCGAGAGGCTTTACCCAAGTTTGAAGGGACTCTCAACTCTGAGCCTAGACTGAATGAATGGATGTACGATACAGAGAATGGGATGTAATGGACACTCATGATTAAAATTGAGGTAACCTCGGAGACAATTAGGAGTCCTACCGTATAACAAAGACAGATATATTATGCACCTATTGCACTCTATTGTTACTGGCCCCATCCCAAGCAAGATTCTTGGGAAAGTGAATGGTCCATCCCTTCTTCAAGCAACAACGAGGTGGCCTCCTTGTACAGCAGAATGGAAAGAAGATGAAAGTCTGGGTTGGAACCTAATCTGACCTGGCTGAAATACCGCCTCTGTGATCATCCTATAAAACTAGGTGGTGGTAGGTAGGGTGCCACTGAGATCTCTGATTGCCAATAAACAGGTAAAGAAAGGGGGGCATTGCCTGCTAGGCTATACATACACTCCGCGCTTCGAGGAAACCTGGGGAAGACAAGAGGCAATCTCCTGCTCATGAAAACTGATGAAGAAAGAAGGCTTCTATAGGAGCATCAAGGGGGGCTTAGCTTGAAACAAGAACAATCTAACTACGTCTTATATCCACATAAACAATATCTTAAAACAAGAATAAAAAAAAAATCGTATATCCAGGTGAAAAAATATTTTGGGAGTGAAATGATGATTCACAGCTATATATCTAAAAAGTGCATCTTCTTAGAAAGGAACTTAACGGTAGGGTAGCAAAGGTCCGCAGGGACTTAAGCCATTTCTGTGAAAGACTCCCAACAGTGGCCCTTCCATCCTAGGGTCAATGCTCGAGCAGGCAATGATAGCTAATGCCCTAATCCCATCCCCATTTAAGAAAGTCGTGTACCAATTACATGGCCTGCGCTTGATAAAGGGGAATATAAGATCACGCAAGTCTCGCCAATGATGCTGAAGCACCTCGTAAGTAGCTTAGGCCTTATTAATGGGATCGTCAATGAGCAGGAAAAAGTTACTTATGGCCGCAATATAGCAGGACTATCATAGCCATCGATATAAGAATCAATGATATCCTATTACTCTATGGGCTGTCTATAATGACATGTACCCATGATACACCCTTGAATTGATATCATATGATGATTGCATCCAATTCTCTTCAATACTTAAGCCCACGCACACCCTACATAACTGGCCGCTGTTTAAATGCTGCATTTATGCATCTATGCATCTGTGAGTGTCCTTCTAGTTGTATGCCGTGAGTGTATAGAGTTGTCTGGCCAGGGACCTACATGCAGACTAGCAAGGGGGGTGGAGATGCCAATCAATCGATATTTACTTTGCGGCTGGGCGAGCTAGTCTTTATGTCCTGGGGCATTCTGACCACCGACCAGATCTCATCGAAAAAAAAAGTTTTTTTCCAATGCTCGAGACCTCTAGACCTGGACATATTGCCTATCTATCCTGCCTACGAGATAACTCTTGGTTGGAGCGAAGAATTAGGGCCTTTAGCTGAAAATTGGGGAAAGAGAAGGTCACCCACTGTCTGTCTAGGTACAGGGCTTAATCCCCAGATTACCTATCTACTATGCCCTGCTCGGAAATGGACGATCAGCTGGCTGGCTTTTGATAGAAGCAGCAGCAGCAGCAACATCGCATCTGACAGTATAGCAAGTGATCCTCTTGCAATGAAGTGACAGCCATCTTCCCCCAGCAAATACATGTTGTTGCTTCATCGCAATGCTATCAAGGCAGGCCGTCTAATGCAAGGAGCTGTAACAGTCAACTGTTTGTAACTGGCTTTACAAAGGGCTTCTAACTAATCAAGCATACGATGGTGGTGATCCTCGCACGGTCATTCATCCCCCAGGCAAACCCTGCCTCCCAACTGTCTGAGACAGAATCTCGACGATTGCCCACCAGCATGTATACACACAATCACATATAGATATATTCACACCTCCGCATTCGTAACATTGACAGCTAAGCCGAAGATTTCGCATGCCCGCCAGAGAAAGGTCGTAGTGATTTCCAGGAACCGCAATGTCCCCACATACCATATGTACATGTATGAATGAATGGTAATGAGTTTACAGGTAGTAGTCTAGCCTGCTACCAAAGCTTATGCTAACCACTCACCTCGAGTGTGTCTTATCCGTCCCAACAAGAGGGGGTCAGGTGTAGCAGAATTACAAGGCTTCAGCACTGCATCATTTCAGGGACAAGGATGGGGAGGAGAAGAAGGAGGAGGAGGAGGATCCTTATTGACTTGATCCTCTCAGTTCTATGTTTGCTGTATGCTTCCCATGCTCTGGCTAGCATATCATTTTTTGTGTACCGGTCGAGGCTATGTTAAAGACATTGCGGCCGTGCCTGTGGAGGCGAGTAATGACCATAGAGGTACTTGCACGATGTCCCATGTAACGATTATTCCTATTTCTCAGGGTCTGGGGTTACATAGGACGTGTGAGATGTACAGGCCGTGCTTCTCCTCCCTCGAACACAAGAGAACGGCATCTAGTGCTGACTACGTACGACCTCTGAGAGTGAGGGAGAGAGAAGAGAGATTCTCAGCATCGTCTGACTTTACCTTTCCCATGTAGAAGCAGTCCCGTTATGGGTAGCAGCATTTACACAGGAGCCTAGTCCTGCTAGAGGGCATTTATAGCTATACATTCTGGCCACAATCACTAGATTCAGTTATTATTAACCCCCCAAGTTAACAATATGAAAATGATACATAATAGTTACTGCATATAACCTTAGATAGTAATATATTACTCCAAGATATAACCATGCATTGAACATTCCAGTATAGAAGCCCGAGGGATTGATTGACCTCAAATGAGGACAGACTGAGAGATGGAACTGGCCTAAAACGAGGCCACTGCCTTCCCCTCAATACACAATGCAGTATGTTCGACGCTAAAGAGACAGAAACAAAATGGAAAGGACAAACAAATAGTCATACATTGTCAGGCGCTCCAATATAATACACTCGTTTGCCTTGCGAAGTGAGGTAATCATATATTGGCTAGTGGTCAGGCAGCGAGATTAAAAGGTCAGTGGCGAGCTCTATACCTACATGAAAAGGTGGTTAAAATGCCAGCGTTCCGGAGACCAGCCAGTTATATAATATCAACATCAAACGTGAGAGCTGGCTGACCTGTACTCAATGGCACAGCAAGCCATGCTAAACACACACATATATATTATTCACTGACAACTCACCTTAAAGGCTGACAACAAACACCGATCCTAGTAAAGAGTTGATAAATATATATTTTAGGGTACATAAAATCGGTTTCTCACTTGAAGCACATTGCTTATAGGGTCAGATTTTCAGAAAATGTACAATTCACTTTCACCAATCCTCTCAAATAACCCAAATTTCAGACGAAAATAAAGTTCAAAATACAGTTCAACCTAACCAAACAGATTGCTAGAATCAATGCAATGCCGAATATACTCGAATTTACCTAGTATTGGCCAGATTTCAGCTTAATTTAGCAGAATTTGCTAAGTGTGTACAGCTGCCAATTGTACATTTTCTGAAAATCTGACCCTATAGTGTTAGATCTTGTGAATATAACGAAATTGAAACACGGGAGAAATAAGGTCACTTTTCGCTTGCTGCACATTAATTAACATGATATAATTTCGAATTCGTGCTTCTCTTGAGAGGATCGAACAGACTAGGCTCAGACTCGAAAGCCTCTCAGATAAGATAAGAATGGGATGTCAGTGATTGGGACGTCTACTGCGCCTGACCCCGGAATAGGCGTTCTAATGGGATTTTTCGGTTTGGAGCGAGAGACTTACCCTCGGTTTGGAGGGACTTTTTTTTATAACTCTGAGCCTCGACTGCGAAGAGCAGGAAGGTGCCAGTTTAGAGCAATAAGGGATCCAAGTTGCCCTTTTCAGTCACTTTTAAGGGACTCTCTCAACTTTGAGCCTAGACTGTTTCCATACTCTGGTACATTTCCCCCAGAACCAGGGAAGCTGAGATGTTGCTGCACACCACTGCACTCTAAGATAATGTGAATAAATGGTGCGAGTGGTGGTGTCCAGCCTAGGTAATAGAACTTGCACCATTCAACACCTGTAGCCAAGAGCCATGATTTGAGATAGAAGCAATCAGTGCTTGTACCGGGTCTCAATCAAAATAATTACCACAGCTGACAACCTGTGCAAATAATAATCCACCTAGCCTAGCTGTGGACACAGTTCGTTCCATCTCTTCACTTATATGTATCTAAGAAATTCTCCCCCATGGCCATACTACTTATACATATAGTTCTTGCATTATTCAAGAGCTCAAGCAGATTTCTACTCTGTTCCTCAAAAATATATCAAGGCCAATTATAGGCACCGCTTGTCTTTAGAGGAATTAATGTCACAAGAAAAGAATAATTTCAATATGTTATGTCCTCATCATACAGGAGTTACATAAGTAACTACATTATGAACAGCATGCCTGGCGTCACTATCTTCGATGTGAAAGCAAGTGATACTGAGGGAGCCAGTATTGCAGTAATGTTATACAATCATGTATAATTATATGAACCGCATGAACAAGGCATCATGAATGAGATGCAATGCTTTTCACAAAACCTTACAAATCCCATACCTCAATACATGTATGCAAGAGAGGAATTTCAGAAAACAAGTCAAATGCTACAAAATATAATTGTTGGTAATCGGGAGGACTATTGGAAAAGAAAAACAAAAGAGGCGTTCCACACATAGCTAACGCATACTTGTCAATGTTGCCCGGAGAAAAACCTGGGCAGTTCCTAATGAACTATTAGTGGAATTGGATAGCGACGTATATCTCAACATTATTTCTCAGAATTGAAGTGCATGTGTATATATATACCTGTGTCCCATCAGCAGCACCACTCTCTGCCACCACCACCACACCACCACCACCACTACCAAGTCTCATGCAGACAGCGCCTCCGTATGTTAAGAATGATGAAGGCAAACTAATAACCAGGTGAACACATTGTAATTAAGACACGCCAAAACCAGACTCTGAGCAATTTGAAGAGGGTGATCAGGTTCTTTGTACAAGGTCTATCTCCCGCCTCAGTCCGGACCATTCACAAGAATTACCATTTACGGTGAAATCTAAGCAGTAAACCATTCAGATGAAAGGAACTGGATCCTTATTAATTCGAACTTAACTCTCCTCACAAAGAATCAGGTTTTCCCCACATTGACTGGGTATGATAGGCATAGGAGAAAGAAAGCTTGTTTAAATCAAAGGCAAATTATGTGCCTTAGTATTCGGTTTCTTAAATATTTAATGTCTAATAAATGTACTATTGGGCTTAATTTTCCGAATGACAGGAATCACATCATTCAGTTCCCATTTCCTCGTTCCCATTTCCTCGTACAAACGCTGGTCTCTTTCTAATCTAAAGGCCGACATATTCTTTGTTATGAGGTACTAAATGTCAATAGATGCATTCTACCCTATAGACCATCGCCGATACATCACCAAAGGATACCATGGATCCGAGGTAGTGAATGCATAATGCATAGGCGAGTCGGACGGGGCAGGATGGATTTAACCGATGGAATTCTTCGGGCAGCAGTATATGAGGGTCTTTCATCCTCGGGGGAACATGACTTATTGAGTATTCAATGAAGGCTCTGCCAAATACATCAGGACAGTGATTAGGGTGCACAAGAGTCGGTTACTTAGGTTTATGTGACTTGGTGGTACGTAACTTAACAATTAGTGCTAATCACAGCTAGACGTTTCATGTAATATCAGGCATGTTACTATACACCTGTAAACAGCAATGTAGCAGCAACAATTGTGCATGCCATGGACTCGGATCATCAAATGGAATGTAATATAATATTAAATTAGGAAATGATTTATTATATAACCAGACGATTGTTTGCAATTTTGAGTCGCCAAAATAGGCACGAGAAGAAGGTGATCTGGGGTTATGCGTATTATCTGTATTGAATTTTGAACACGCGTAACCTGCCTGGATAAATAAACAAATTTTAAAAAACTGTTTGGAATCGGAACTATATTTATATGTAAAGGACAAAATAGAAGAATGGATACAATTGGAAATTTGGAATCTCTCACTTTGGTCTAAGAAAGGGGACCACATCGATATAAAGAAGTCGATATATCTTGAGATACAATAATGACGCCCAACCTACCACTATAATAGTCCTGGCTAGGAACGATATAAAAAAACATTCTTTCTTACTTTCTAACACAGTCAGTAAAGTACTTGAATTTGAAACTAGTCGATCAAACGAGTCTACCCTTGGGGGAAGGTGGGAGGATTGATCGGAAATCAATAAGTAATACATACTCCTGTACCTGAGCGTTATATTCATTAGGGAAGGGATTTACATTGAGCCTGTGTTTAATCAGATCCTATCACCTTATGCCAATAACAGCCATGTCTACTACTAAATCTGCTCAGGGAAGTAACTATTCCATCCACCCCGATAAAACAAAGAAAGCTACTTCATGAATTACATTTTTTTAGATTGCTTTCCGAGGAGGAAAAGCTCAGTAAACAAATCGTCTATTGCTGGGCAGATTTATGAAGAGAAAAAAAAGGTTTAACAAGGAAATGATACCAAAAAAACCCACGAAGAGGCTTCAAACTGAAAAAGAATGCACGATTATGCTAATAAGGGTGGAATATATATTATATATATATATATATATATATACATAAGTATAGATAAGGCCCTTCAGGTACACAAACACATGTATTGGTCACCCCAGGTGGTAGTGATTGCATTAAGAGCCACCGCAGGGAGATAAATACCTTGTCAAATGGTCAACATTACAAACAACCATGATAGATGGGCAAGATGCATTGCACTGACTTTTCAGTTCTTTGAGGACTATTACATAATGCTCTCACCTGTCGATTCTGCCCACTCTTTTCACCCCCACCCACATATATATGCATACTATACACATCTCTCACCTAGATAGGGTCCTCTAGTGGATCTAACCTCGATTCCTCTCGCTTCCTCCAGTACATCCGGCTTGTTTCCATGGTAACAAGAGTCTGTATGTGACGGCCATGACAATCTGCCATGGTAGTTGTGGTTAGGAGCGATCCTTTCTTGGTGGGGGTTGAAGTGGTGGTGTGGGTTCGAGCTTCCTCCTTCCTGGAGAGGGTTGTGGAGGTGGGCCTGGGGGTAACTGTTGTAGGGGTTATTGTAATAGGAACTAGATCCGGATCCGACAATACCACCCCCGCGATCACTATACCCACCCTCTCCTCCACGGTGCAAACCCAATCTTTCACAAGCCATTTATTCACAGTTTATCAAATAGGCACTTCGCCGCCAACTGTCTGATTTTTTTCTGCCTAGTCCTACCCGAGTACGGCAATTACCCTGTTGCGACTTCGCTGACACGCAGGTAAAAACCGCATTAAACAAATCTATGGGTGAATCGGAGGGAGTGTGATGATTGCAGAGGCAGGGGGAGAAGGAGAAGGAGGAGGAGGGGGCGACTTTTTATATATTATTATGTAGTCCGATGAGGCGATCGGCGAAGCGCGATGGAAAACAAATAATAAAGACGTTGATACAGAGTGACTGTGGGTGTCAGTCATGTCCGAGCTCCGCTCCTGCTGCGTTTGATGCAATGAGCTGGTGAAAATTGCGTAAAGTAATCGCTACTATACAGAGAGCGGGCCGTAATTGATATGTATAAACCGATGGTCACTTCGAGAGGGCAATCTTATTACAGCAAACAGTTCCCCTCCTAGGAAACGTTTCACCGACAGTTTTCTGGGTATGGACGATGGACAGGGGATCCACTTCGAAAACCCTTACGCAGAATCAACACCTCCGGACCCGACGCCCACACAAACGTGTGTACAAGTTTGACTGATCGGCGAGGTAATGAATTGCCCCTAGCTAAGGGTGTGGGAATGGGCGGGGATCAATATTGATATTTTTCACCACCATTCATGACAACTTCCTCGGCCATATAGCGAGCAGAGCGACCAGCGTGTGAAGTGCTCGAGCGTAGGTAGCTAGGCATGTCCTGGAGAGCAGCAAAAAAAATGTCAGTTTCTCTACAGGCAATCTATTCAGACGAACCTCAGCCAGTCATTTGTAGCAGAACTTTTTGGAACCTCTCGCACAGAGTCACTCATTGAATTGCATGCTGATATCTAGAATATAATGTGTATGCAAAGTAGGTCTACAAAGTAGCTTCGTATCTCCTTCTCCATGCGAATATATAACCAGATAAATCCAGGGTGGCAGGCACTCAACAGTCCAAGTACCTACCAGGTGAACGATGTGTCAACCACCTTTTGTTTACAATCAAACAATCACAAAAAGTTTATCCCAAGCTGATCCAGATTATGCTCTGGCTAAGACTGTCACACAAATGTTAGAGGTCATTGACTGGGCGCTGGTTACAGCTCTCTGCCTCGGGTGGCGATGGGCTCTTGCGTAGCCTGAGTAGTAGATTGTGGCTGCAGGTGTGACGAAGAGGAGTAGCTCGATCCTTAATGAGAGCACCTCGGTAAGTATGCAGACAGAGAGAGTGAGATTTACGCACAGAGAGAGCGAGGATAATAGTGTGTGGTGCAAGTGACACCACCACACCACAGGTCTCTCTCTATACTACTTCTACTGTATGTATAGTGTGCGATGTAGCTCTGTTTTACACACTTTGTAGAGAGTGTGTGTGAGAAGATAGAGAAGCTAGTCGTGGGTGGACTAGGAAGAGAGAGAGAGGGGGATGAGGAGTTGTTGGTGGTGGTGGTGGTGGAGGTGGTGGTGGTGGTAGAGCATTTTCCTGCTACACATCTACTACACCTGATGACATAGTGTCTGTCGGCTTCTTCTCTGCCTCTGACTCTTTCCACCTCCGCCACGAATCTACGACGAGCAGGTAACAGCCGGAAGGTTAGCTGTAATTATTCCAACTCACTGTCCACATTTCTGGGCTTAAGTCCTCCTCCCAATCGCTTTTTATCCCATCCACAATCAGAAGTCATCACAACGCTCTCTGAATGAGTAGCCAAAGTGGATCCAAAAGTAATCAAAACACCTTCCCTCAAAGTTGTTACCAGAGATATTTGCTTTACCTAGCAATTGATTGATTCCGAGCGTTGCTTTTCCACCTTTTCGGTGAATATCCTAATTGAATTTAACCGCTGACGGCGTTACAAGTTTTGGAAATGAGTGCTTTTCTTAAATGGTGCAAAATCGGAGCCATTTGACAGTTGCGTATGATGTGAATTCACTGCCAGTCAGTCCCGCCTTTGCTCGTTTGCAAAAAATGGGAATTCTTTTATATTATGATAGACCCAAGGTGGTACACACTGTTGATGGGTTTCTTCAATGGATGATGCATTGCTTTACCTCCAAATGATGCCTGAGCGAATATTCCAGAGGGAAGAACTGTACACTTGTTTCTCCATATGAAAACAATTCGCGTAAAATCTCTTATGTCACAGGTCTGAGATAACAAAAATGTAACTATTCTCTGAGGAAGCAATGGAAATTCCACTGAAAGGGAAGAAAAACGAGAACACCTTAATGTCCTTTGGATATATATATAAGCTATTAGGAAAGAGTGGTCGTCCGTTCGTGGTTATCTCAATGCATTTAGTTCCACCGTTGGCCCATAACGAGTTCTGACCTACACTAAAGCGGGACGAGATCAGCTCGATCTTGGGCGAGTGTGAAGACGTATTGCAACGCCACAACATATATCAGAGCGACAAAAAGGCAAATAGAGACTCTGAGCGGGCTGTGACGATCTGATCCTATTTTGATAGTAAGGCCTGGACCTGGTCATTTAAAGCATCCCTCGAGTAGGACATAACCACTGTGGGAGGAGCGGCATTCTCACTCTCCGAGTGCCACGATTTCTTTGCCGAATCATGACTAATGGTTGACCCTGAGAGGCCATGCTAGACTACCTGGAAGAGCCGACCACCGCTCTGGCTGGCCCCATGGCATGTAATCCTATGGTACTCACACTGTATATGTATGTGTGTGTCTGAGGTGGTCCAGGATCAGAGAGAGAGGGAGAGAGAGGGAGAGAGAGAGAGTGAGAGAGAGTGAGAGAGAGAAGAGATGAGAGATGAGGGAACAAGGACCCCGATTTATTCTTGGGCTACCGAGTGCCTAGATGGCAGCAAGCTAAGTTGTTGTCTTTGGTGTACTAGTTCGAGAGTCCAAAGTGCCAAAGAGATCCAAAGATCTAGTTAAACTTTTTAATCCAGCAAACGATGAATACCATGCATCAGATGTAAAGAAGATCACATGCAACTTTCCCAATAGCAGTTGCTTGCTGACAATCTGTATGGAAAAGTGGTTCTCGGCTACCTTGATATGTATCCCTATATATCAAATACACATTCCCATTCGATGTTTGTTTATATTTCTCCCATTCCACCGACACTAACTGCGAATATCTTGCACCAAAACTGCAATCCCTCCGCTACCCAAAAAGAATGATACCACAGGTAAAGTCCGAGGTGATATTCTGAAAGGTTACGCTGGCATTTCTATAACCACATCAAAGTGGATGGTACAGTGTATTTTTTTTTAAATGCTATGAAGCACTAGCGTCCACTCTGAATTCTGTGTTAAAGTTAGGCCAGCCACAAATCCAGGTATTTTGCATACATTTTCCAGTCTGAAATCTAGTTGCCTAAAGGTCTGTCCAAGGGCTGGAGAAAGTGATATGTCCACTAGCATGAGGTAGTCTTTTTTTTTGTTTGCTTCTCAAGTTCGCAGAATGTGGGTGCTTTAACTAAATGTCCTTCTGTTAAACACAACACGTAATAATCCCCATCGCTTGTCTTTGCACACAAGACATAGCTGAATGTCAATTACTCCTGGGAATAGGCTTTTGGAAAACCTAATAAAGGTGGGTTCCTAATCCGCTGATGTCTCTAAGTGGACAAGGTTAGAGCTCCACAACGTCTGTACGAGAACTGCCACATGATGCTGGTTGGTCGACTACTGCCTAGACCAACTGACTGACAGCCTGGGCGACAGAGTTTGGTGTGTGTAAGTGGTGGTGGTGGTGGTGTGTGAGTGAGTGGGTGAGTGGGTGCGGGCAAGTTTAGTTGGTGTGTACAAAATAGTAATCATATAGAAGAAGTAGATCTAGTCATGGGTCACTCACTCACACACGCCCTGGCATGTGATGGACATCCCGGATACACACACACACTCACACACACACATTACACATATCATCAGTTAAAGGAGAAGACGCAAGCACATGCAGGAGACACACACATGTATACACACACCACGCCCGGCCATGCTTGAGATAACTGAGATACTGAGAAAGCAGTCAAGCAGAAAAACAGACCACAGATTTTTTTCCCTTTGGCTTTCATTATCTATGGGTCGTCGTTGTTTGCATTTGAAAGTAATTCCAGATGACAGCTGTGAGAGAAGAGAGGAGGAACCTCACAACAAACATGTCACGAATTTTATTTAGTATTATAATTGTTCCTAGTTAAGTTACTGTTGTTCCTAGAAGTTTGTTTATACATTGTAGCTAAGGAATCTGTATGGATTAAGTGATTTCATGACTGTTTTCCAACAGAAGTAGCATCGATAAATTACTCAGTGTTATTTAGAGAAGTGAATTCAGCATTATTCATACCATTGGGTTCTCCCCAGGACCCAATTCCAGTACATAAGTCATACATGTTACTTAAGAATGCAACCTTTCCTCGGTGATCAAAAAACATGCGTCATTGCATACTTTATTAAATCAAACATGAACTATCAGCTTAGGAGGGAACACCACGACCTACACTGATCTTTTTCTAGTAAAAGATTCAGGATTCAGGATGGTGGTTTTAATATGCAATCATGCATACTTTTTCAATGAGCTCATTTGTGGGCAGGGTGCTTGTATTCATTTCAAGCCTTGATCAAAGCAAATGCTGGTAGTGGATATTTAATCATGACAAAACCCATAATATCTAAATATTACAGATATTGAGAATGTATGTATGCACAGATCGTCATTACATGACCGTGGGGAGGGAGTCGATCCCCTTGTTCATGTCCCTTTCCAGCCTAATGCAATACAGACATTGTAGCTAATTCGCAATGAATGTAATGGTACCAGGGGGATATCAGAAGTCTGCGCTTGCATTGTGTATATCGCATATGTTATCACACTGTGCTAGCTCGGTGTTGATTTTATGCATTGGGTCTGACCGGAAGAGCTGGACTGGGACGAGTGTTGCCATTTTCGACCCACTGACTGCTCTATGGTGGCTGTATAGAGGATGTTCCCCGGCCTTTCAACTATTGCACTTAGGCCGTGTGAATCAGAATTCTACAGGGGTCGTGATGTCTATGAAAGGCCGGGCCTGCATTCTAGAAATCCATAGCACGATCAAGCAAGATCTCAATACACAAATTGCACAAGAGTGAGTGATGACGAAATATATGCCTCTCTAGAGCTCGATCCCTCCCTCTCTCTCCCTCCCCACTCACTCCAACAACTTTCTTCCCAGTGCTTTCTTAGTTCCACATAGCACAGATGTACATCGGTAATGTGGGTGTCTAACTGGCATAAGAGTGGACTGATAATATTGAACATGATGTCAAGAATGCATACAAACAGTTGGTTGATCCGCCCACTCAGTCAGTAGCAGACATGTACACACCAGGCACCTATTTATTACATAGATGCAAAATCGCCAAGCCAGGCATGCATGTACATCGACATACATACAATCCTGACCTTGCCTTTGGCCCCAGTTTGCGACCCATCCCATACACATTCCACACATGACACCACGCCCGATGGACCCTGAGATAGTTCCCTAAAGATATTTACAAATGCCTACCTGTGTTTTGCCTCCAGATTCTGGCTAGAGACCGTTTTATGAGGCCTGTACCTAACCTCCGAGCATGGTCGTCCTCTCGAAAGCCATGTCAAGGTATGTTTGTGTACTTCCTGGTGGAGAGCTCGCCTCCACCAATCACAGGCCAGGATCTAAATAGGTCACTAAGCCTGGGCCCGCTTGCCACATGGCTAGGCGAGCTATGGTCTGTCCTGGCTAATAGTGACGCAGGAGATTTAGAGCAAACTCGCTGCGTACCTGGGGATCGAAATGGGTAAATCGAGAGATCCGTGAACTATTAGACAGAAGACAATGTAAAAGAAAGCGCAAAAGCACAAACTGGTGGTTGAATAAAGAAGCTTATCAACAAAATAGAACTAATGTGAGGTTAGGTGATGGGAGAGGCACTTGATTGGGAACTTATGATACCTCAGAAAGGTGATATATCTACATCTTGCTTAGATACAAGACAAGAGCTTACTTTTTATTCATTATAAATCAACTTCTTCTAAAATATATCCCAAAGAAAACCCAGTAAGGTGGGTCTATATTTGGACCACAAATAAGCAAAGGTATAAATTATAATTGGAATAATTAACGCTTATTTCAAGAGAGAAATACCTAAGTGTCGTAGACACACTGCTTTGAAAATGCTGCACTCAATAATTTATTATTGTTCAGCATCGTTAAATATACGTGCATACCGTAACAACGATTAGGGGAGGTACGAAAATATGTAATAACTTTTCAGACTGACTCTGCCAATTAATGAGATGATTCATTGTGTTTTCTTTAATTTTCCCACATTAAAGAAAAAAATAAATTGGTAAGTACCACTCTTGAGGAATTTTGGCAGCATTCTGGTATCCTATGCAAACCGATAAGGTTTCCAAGAGATTGAATCGTATATACTTCTGCTGGAGCGGCAGGAAGGGGAGGAAAAATGTAAAACAGGGCATAGCTAGAAAAGTGCTGATGCCATCTAAATCTAAATGTTGTATCAGACATTATGAGGCACTCACACACACCCAGCTCCATTGACTTGTGAAACCCAGCCCACCCTGCGCAACAATCACATTATACACACACCCAGAGAGAGAGAGAGAGAGAGAGAGAGAGAGAGAGAGAGAGACAGGGAGAGAGAGAGAGAGAGAGAGAGAGAGAGAGAGAGAGAGAGGGCGGGGGGCAGTACCAGGGGGGAGAGACAGGGAGGATAGAAGGGAGAAGGAGTGGGAGAGAAAGAGGGGGGAGGAAGGGAGAGAGAAGGGGAAAGGGAGAGGAGAGAGAGGGGGAAGTGTGTGTCTGAGGGGAGGGGTATAGGAGGTGGGGGTGGGCTGGCAGAGCGAAGACAAAAAGGGCGTGTGTATGTTAGGGAGAAAAGAGACTTATTTGAGAGATAGTGACTTGTGAGAGAAGGGGGGGGGGGGATAGAGAGAGAAGGGGGGGGAAGAGAGGCAGGGATGGAGAGAGAGATAAGGAGGGAGAGAGAGAAAAGAGAATCGAGACAAGAAAGGAAATACTCTAAACGCACACACTCTCACACACAAACACTTGCTGCATTTGAATATCATCGCGAGCTAAATAAAGCACCCAAACAGGACGTGTCTATGTAAAATATCACTCTCGCTTCTGATCTAAATGCCGACTATAATGAGTGGCTCCGAGTCAGTCCGAAAAACTCGCACTGGCCACAGCGGGATTAAGGCAGTGGCGGTCGGTAAAAAGAGGCAAATCTAGTGCCAATCAACAATCAACAGATGATGGTAATTAACATTTACTAATCACACCGCCTGCCTTAGTTGAAGGAGCACTAAATGTTAGTACTTCTAGTGACAAAAGGTTGTTTCTATGTATAACCTTGATCCGAAGGGAGAAAGTGAGAGAAAAGGGATATGAAGCGCCGGGAGCGCACCGCAGCGAATGGGCGTTGTTTCATGGCACTCACACACACAGACACTCACTCTCGGCCTTCTATGGTTTAAATATAAATTAAAGAGTGAAAAAGTTGACTAGGTATGCTCCTGGTGGCTATATTTGGGAGTAGCAATTCTGCGATTATAAATAAATCAAGTCTTTTACAATAGAGCGCCACAATGCCTGTCAGGGGGAGCTAGTGTCTGAGCATCATGTGGTTATTTAAATCTCCACAGATGCGCTCCTATAACTCCTCCTCCTCCTCGTTTTATCCATTATTTGGTAGGTATTGATTCTCGGTGCATATTCATAGAATAAACCTCACAGAATTGACACAAGCGAACTTCTCTGTACGCGGGATTGCCTTTAATTCTCATTGTGACAATGTTCTACTTTAAGGACGGGAGCAAACAACAGTGCAAACAGGCAATGACGACAAATGAAGCATTTGTCAAATCAGCCTTTAGCTAACCACTTTTGCAAACGCCGCAACGCCCTCCATGTATATTTTTATTCTGTTGTCGAAAAAGTAATGATCATGCCACAAATGATTTTTATATACGCATTGCTCTGAGTACAACGTACCTAACGCGAGTTATGCACAGTGTATATATATGTCACTAGTGAGTTACGGTTGGTAGTCATTGGTTAAATTTTGTTTTACCAAGTTTAGCGCAAAGATTCAACTTCATGACTAAAAATGTTTTCTATTCACATTATTAAAGCATATATAAAAAATCAGTTAACTAACTCTTTGGGTTCAGTCGCTTTGTGTATTTAATATCAATCTTGTTCAATTCATGTATAAGCATGTCTTTTTTATTGAATAAAAAGCTCATTCAATACAACAAACAGGCACACACTCACAAACCTGCAAGCAAATGCATATGTGTGTGTGTGGCATTGGAACAGTGAGTGTCACAAATACAACCCACTTCAACTTCGGGACAATTTACTTAAAGCAACAGGGGTAGAATATTGTAAGAGACTTTAACGAGACACCGAGTGGCAGCTACGCAGTGGTCTAGTTGTTGTGGGGACCTCGTGAGAGTCGAGCAGACAAACAGACGAGTCTTAGAATCCCACCACAGTCACCCAGAAGGCACATTCGGTTCTATCAAAAACCAAATCCTGGGGAGCATTCTATGGCAAACATAAGATAATTTAATGTTATGTTAAAATACATATTTCCTTCTTTTTTGCATTTAA